>VZRM01015739.1:622842-983115 GCA_013397955.1 Grantiella picta
AGAGTGAGCAGATGCCCTGGCTGCTTATCCTGGTTGCTCTTGCTCTGCTGTTGTCCATCTGGGGGGATGGCCACTGTCCCTCATGAAAGGAATTAGGGAGTATCTTTACAAACAAATGGCTGGTAAGATAAGACCTGAGTTGCTGGTAAGATAAGACCCATACTGAGAGATAGAAGAAACAATGGAAAGGAGTTCCATAGGAATTTCCCTAATTTGACTTACCCTAGACTGTGTTAATAAGCTGCAAGAACAGTGACATAACAAAAAGAAGAAAGATGTGTACCAAGGGGGTCTGCATTAGGAGGGATGTCTATTACGTGGGGTCTGCATTAGGCGTTCCAGGAAGCCTGTACCTCAGACAGTGGGGAAAGAGAGAGGGAACTGCGGCCGGGAATTAGGATGAAAGAGGCTGCATCCTCTAGCAATTGTGGAGAGACCCCATGGGAAATGCTCGTGACCTCTCCCTTTATTCATGAATAAAGTTACAGGACTGCTCTGTCTCCTTTTTGGACATAAACCTCTGGCATTTGTGGATTATTTTTCCCGACAATCAGGGTTTCAGCTCTGCCTGTCCAGGGGTCTGGGAACCCTCTATTTTCACTAACACTGAGGTTTTGCCAGTTTATGAAACTCCCCAAGATGCTCTGGTGTAATCCTCTGCTCTGGGAAATGCCTGCCTGAGCTAGCTCCAGGTTCATCCTAATAAAGCAAATTGCATGTATCGGTGGGCCTGGAACACATATTAGGGCAGTAAGGAAGAAATGTTGAAATATTTTTAAGAAAGCATAGTCAAAACATACTGATGGATAAGTAGAAACAAAAGAAGTTAGGAGAGATGGGCTATCTGGTTGCACAGTAGCCATCGGCAGTATTTCCTGGGAGACAGTCTGAGCCTTGTTTCGCTTCATGTACAGTCAGTGTGTGCTTTGCTTTGTACAATCTGCAATCTCACAAGCACTCATTTAGTTCTCAAGGGAGAGGCAAAAGATCTACAGTTGTGTGAAGTGCTCTTTACCTGGGGACCAAACTAGACTTTAGTGTATTTCCCAGTGCTCCCGATAGCACTGGGCTGTGTCGCAGCCGTGTGGCTGACCCTGGGGTCGCGGACCACTGCCTCTGTCGATCTCACCGTGAGCTCTTGCCCGAGAGGCTTGAGCTCTTCGGGGAAGCGTAGCAGGGAAAGGCACCGACGCAGGAAGAAAGAGATGTAGGCTCTCTGGTGAAGGCTTCAGGGTATTTATTGAGGGTAGGGAACAGGATGACAAGGAACGCACCAAACCAAAAGAATCCGCCCAAGAGCCCCTCAAATCCCCCTTCGCATGGGGTTATAAGGACTATGGGAGTGGGAGGAGTCAAGGCACCTAGGCCAATGGGGATCCCGCAAGGGAAGACAGACAGAACCTTTTGGCCAATAACCGTAAACTAGAGGAGGGGAGACGTTACATCGAACCAATAGAGAACACTTTATCTATCAAACAGAGGCGAACATTCTAGAAGTATTACCACATAAGACAAACCAGGGGAGGAGTTGCAGATTTCGGGCAAGCCCTCCAGGGCATACCAATTCACCAGTGAGGGGAACTCTTGGAGGAACAAACCAAGTTATACAACGTCCAGTTCCCACGATTCTTCCAGCTCTTCAGCTCCTGGAGGAGCATCCCGGACGGACAGCTCGGCGAGAGCGACCGCCACAGGGCTGTCCTCAGCAGAGCACACAAGAAGTGCAAAGGCCCAAGGGCTGACTGCTTTGAAGCAAATCCGGGAAATTGTTCTTCTCCTTTGAAATGCAAACCCAATGGCAAAGCCATTGCTCCAGTGACTGCCTTTCTGCTCCCTTTGATATGGCACATACCATGCAAATGTATGCTAGAGAGTGACAGTCAAAAGGCTTTGAGAAGCAAGGGATGAGAGGAATTACATCCTTATTTTCCACAGCTGTTACGCAAAGCAATACACAGCCTGTTGAAATAGAGTTCAACAAGTAAGTCTGCAGAGACCAACTTGTTGGTAATTAAGTAAAAATTTTGCACCTCCCCAGTGTGGCTCATTGGATGATTATACTTACTGTCTCACTGTTCACGTCAATACTCTTCACATGTGCAATGTTTTTGCTGTAAGAAATTAAGGTTTTGCTCTGCCAGCTTCTATGCTGAGAAATCTGCTTGAAGTTCTTAAGTTGTAACTAGGGTGAATTCTGATTTGAGAAAAACACTCTTCAGCAAGACAAGAAAAATTTCTTAGTCCCTAGTTGCCATTTGTTCATGTTGTGGATTTAGCAAAAAGTGAATTTTTTACACTTGATTATTTCTTCTTAAATGGTACTGAACTTTTTTCTCCCTATGATTCTCTCATATGTTGAAGATATTTTAAAAAAAGCAGCTTCTATTAAAAAAAAACCAAAAAACAAATGAACAAACCTACATTTTTTTTCTATTTTCAAAACAAAATCATATTTTATTTTACAAAGGAAAAAAAAACTAAGTGACCTATGGATTTCATCTTCCTCAACTGAGACTAAGAAAGTAGATATCTGATGCAGACATAATTATTACTCCTTTTCAGTGCAGACAGGATTTTATCCGTGTTCTTTAACCCAGCATATCTATCTTTATGGCCTGAATTAATCCAGTTTCCAAATCAAGTTTAGGTTTCATTCACACATTTATTTTGTCTGTGACTAAGATGTTCAGCCCAAATTGGCTGAAGCTATGAAATGGGCTTTGTTCCACGGATTGCTGAAGTAATAGATGAGAAGAAAACAGCTTTAAGCCAAGATGCTGAAAAAATGAAAAAAGAATATGGTTACTAATTTTGCAGAAAGATTAGGTAGTGTTATAACCTTGTCATACAAGAACCTGCCAATTTTACTTCTGTTTTCTGTAACTAGGTTATCAGAACATTTGTATCTCTCTGCTCTTCCCCTTCTTGTAGAACGTTTAATCCAAATGCTTGCAAAACATTGTATATGTTGACCTAAATAGTGGTGGAAATACTTAACAGATAATTAATGCCAGTTTGCTTTCTTTAATGGGTAGAACTTTCTAACAAAGTGCTAAGACTACAATATTGCAAGTTACCAAACTGTTGAAGAGGAAAAAAACCCTGTTTTACACCTTCATTAGCAAACTCTAATCTGATCCTTGGGTACTTCATTCGCCACAGTTAACTTAAAAGTTAAATTAAAAGCTTCTGATTATTTACGTTTTGTGTTAATTTTTTCATATTTAATTATTAAAAAATATTGCTGGATTCAACAGAGGGAAGAAAAACACATATGTTCAGCCTCAATAGGAAAATACCAAATAATTTTTCTCATTTTGAAACACAGCTAATCCCCTCCAGGAAAGCTCAGCTGTCCTGTATTTAAGAAAGAGTACTCTACTGACAAAATACAGATTGATAATTTCCTTTTGCAAAACATCTTCCCCATAATGAGGCTGTCAAAGACAAAGCCAAGCAAATGGAACAAAAACAGTGTTGAGAAGGTAATTTAAACATGTCTTCCTTGTATTAGTTTCAAGACCTCATCAGTGCACTTCCACAGTTCCATAAATTCCAGAACAGATCCTGAAAGAAGCCAAGAACAACACATTTCATTAAACTTCAAATTAGTTTTCTGCTGGAGAGATGCAAATGTATGCCGACAAGGATGTCACAGAATGATGAAGATCTTTACTCACCAACAGACATGAAAGCATATGTATAGCATATTCAAAAGAAAACCTAGATTCTTGCAAAGAAATAGACTTCTTTGTGTTAAAAAAAAAACCAAAAAAACAACAAACAACTCTGGTGTTTCCCTTCTCCCTCACCTACCAAATTTACCTTTCATTACATGACCATTTTTACACACATTTATGACAGGTGGCTGGACTTTCAGCCTCTGAAATCATGGCAGTTAGTAGGATCATCTCTGCTTCTGCCTAAACACTCAGATTCAAGGTATTTCTTCAGCTCAAAAACCTGGCACTGTGCAATCTGTGCATTGCAGACATTTGCCTGGTTGGTTTTTCGCCACCATTTTCACTACCAGTCTGAAGCCTGTGGATTTGTGCAGACAAGCAGCTGAGGTTTACATCTGTCTCTTTTCTGTTTAACCTGATGACAGACCATGATGCCACAAAGAAAATCTGATTACATCATGTAAAGGCCAAGGGAGATGCATTTTTATTTGGAGTGCCATGAAAGGCAAGGGGGCTGGCACAAGAAAGGGGAAAGTTTGGAAGTAGGTTACCTGCTTAAACGTAAAACCTGCAACTGAAAATAATACAGTGCACTGCTCAAAGTCAGTTATGGAATTGCTGTAGGTTGTAAAGATATAGATGTGTTAATTTGTGTTATATGGATAGAAGAAGCTCTCTGTTTGGGTGTATTTCAATGAAGACAAATATAAATTCCCTACTATAAAGGCAAAGTATTTCTAGATGTCAGTGAGGGAAAAAAGGAAAAAGTACTTAGAAAGTCTAAACCTGGCTATCTGAATAGTCTGTGCCAAGGAATGTCAGTTAAAAACTCTCTTACTTTACAGCATATGATATTTGCTTCAAGTTCGGTGTGTCTGGCCATCCATTTGGATGAGATATGTGAGGTTTTAGGAATGTGAACCTTCCAGTGACCTTGGAAGGAGTCATGTGAACAAAGCCTGTGGCCCAAAATGGCTCTTGCTGAGGAGCACCCGAGATGAAATCCTAGCATAAGCAGAGACAGCTGTTCCAAATTGTGATTCGAGGGACCCAGCCAAGGACCTGGAAAGCCCAGTGGCAGGTCTGTAAGTGTAGCGGGAGTATCTGTTTAGCAGCGTTCTATTGGCTCAACCCCCCGTGCCCAACCAAACCACAAACAAAACCAAACCAAACCAACAAAACCCCCAAACAACAAACACCGTCCAAAACATAAACTGAAAGGAATAAGGGACTGTCTTTACAAACAAATGGCTGGTAAGATAAGACCTGAGTTGCTGATAAGACCCATACTGAGAGATAGAAGAAACAATGGAAAGGATTTCCATAGGAATTCCACTGATTGAATTGCCCAAGACTGTGTTAATAAATTACAAGAACAGAGACATAAGAAAAAGAAGAAAGGAGAGATGTGTATCAAGGGGGTCTGCACTGGGGGGGATGTGTATTACGTGGGGTCTGCATTAGGCGTTCCAGGAAGCCTGTACCTCAGCCAGTGGGGAAAGAGAGAGGGAAATGCGACCGGGAAATTAGCATAAAAAGAGGCTGCGACCTCTAGCAATTGGAGAGAGACCCCATGAGAAACGCTCGTGACCTCTCCCTTTATTCATGAATAAAGTTACAGGACTGCTCTGTCTCCTTTTTGGACATAAACCTCTGGCATTTGTGGATTATTTTTCCTGACACAAACCAAACTAAATAAATGAACCGACCCCAAAGCAGACCCCAAACCGTCCCCGCCCTCTCCCCGCCGCTTACCCCGCCGGCCCGCCGCGCTGTGGCGCGGTGCTGCCGGCAGAGGTCAGCACTGCACGGCGCCGCTGCCCGCGGAGCCGCCGGGGGTGCGGAGACGGCGCGGGGACAGGGCGGGGACAGCGCGGGGACAGCGCGGGGACAGGGCGGGGACAGGGCGGGGACAGGGCGGGGACAGCGCGGGGACAGGGCGGGGACGGCGCGGAGCCGCCGCTGCCGTCTGGGGAGCGCAGAGGGATCCCATTGCTGTTCTGTCAGGGGGAAATAGGCACCTGCACCCCCCGGGAGTACTGCCGAGGCAGCCCGTCGGCGGCGCCCGCGGAGCAGCTGCAGGGCTAGCGAGCGGCAGCAGACTGAGTCTCACCTGTGCGCTCACCGCTCGCCTCGGCCGGATGCCCGCGGAGATGCCCAGCCCTGTAGGATGTACCTGGGGTCCTGCAGCCCCTCCAAGAGCTGAGAAGAGAAATTGCTTTGCCAGCAGGTTCCCACACAGAGAGGAAGACAGCAAAGGCTAAGTCCTTGCTGAATTGCCAAAGAGCTGCCCAGTCTTTGCTAACCCAGGTTTCCCCTGCAGAAGTGCCACAGGCGAATCCGTGATCTGTGTCGCTGGCAAAGCTGGGCACTGTCCTGGTGTGGCCATCTGTGGGCCATCTAGGTGTGATGGGAGATACAGGATTACCACCCCTGCACCCTGTCTGCTTTTGTTTCACTGGTGCTTAGACAACTGCTGCAAAGTGTGGGATGTATACGCTAGGTACGTATTAGGTGTTAGGCAAGATATACACCTCAGGCATGCATTTTACAGGGGTAAGAATCTGCCTTTCTAGGTGATTGGAGTAAGAGAGAGTTCAAAGGCTAGCCAATAGGCAAACACGCAAGACAGATGTAGTGAAATATAATGGAGGATCAAGCACATGTTCACTTGGCAGTGCTGAGGATCAAGCCTATGTACAGAAAGAGATTTCTACCTGCATTTTGTTAGTACGCTTACTAAACCTGCTTCAGACTTACACTTCTGATCTCTTTAGAAATGCCAGAAGCATTCAGCTTTGTGCCACCATCGCAGGAACAACTAAAATGGAGTGCTGCCCTGGGCACTAGGTCTGTTTGCTCAACTGCTGGATCAGCAGGTGATCAGGGGCTGCTTGTGTGGGTACATAGAGCCCACCAAAAAGATTACACATCTTTTCCTGAATGAGTGCTGAGTTCTGGGCATGCTTTTGAAATGCCTTTTTTTTTTTACTGCTAAAGATTTAATTTGCACAGATGCCAACTACCTTCCCTTCTGCATCCCTCCCATGTTTGTAGTTGAGAGGCAGTGTTCTGTTCACAGTGCCTATGCAATGCCTCTGCACTGCCTTTGTTCCCCCAGCCCTGTGCAGGGGGACAGTATGGTCTGTGAGCAGCAAGTCGCCCCAGGTGAGATGAAGCAGAGCATTCCTCTGGCTGAGCTCTGGTTGTCTCAGCTGGAGACTCTTCTTGGCATATGTTCACTACATTCCCAGAAGGACATGCAGCTTGTTCTAGTACAGAAGACACGATTTGCAGGCACTTTGTGTCCGAGACTATAAATAATTGCAAACCCAAAGAACTTGGAGAAGATCACACTGTCATTTCTTAATCTGGTAATGAAACCATAGGTGGAAAGAGGAAAGAACACCCATTTACACATCAGGCTTCTCAGTCTAGAGGACATTTTAAAAATTTGTTGTCTAGATGGGGCTGTAGCCATCTAAAACATTTCCTTGGATATCTGACTGTCTGAATCTCCTACTAAGCGGTACAACTATTCATCTTTGGAAAGGAGACTGGCAGGATGGTGTCTACTGACAAATATATCAGCAAGAGTATCTCTGATTTACTTTCTTTTATGCAACACATGAGATAATTTTCTTCCATGATCAGCTCAGTAAATATTTCCTTTATAATAAAGAGCCAAATGCCAGAATAATTGATGCAGAAGGATCTCAGCCATGGTATGAGGTGACCACTGATAACTATGTCCTGACATAGAGCAACCTAATGTGTCCTTAACCTTCTTAACCAGAAGGGATCTGCGGGAATTTCCACAGACTCCAGAGAGTACTGGTAGTGTCCTCCTCTCCTGCAGCAGCATGGCTTGCCTGACTGAATGTTATATATAATGGAGTTCAACAAATCACATTTCTATGCAGAAATTTCCCAAATTTTTAGATATCTTTATTACATCCTTTCCTTCTTTGTCCTTTTTATGTACAACCCTCTCCCGCAAATTCTTTAATCGAAAAGTCATGCTTTCTAGCTTGCTGATTGCTTCCCCCATCCTCACCATGCTTCTAGTCCCTCTCAAGCAGCTTCTGTTTTTACAGAAAGACAGCTCCAAAACTGAACCCAGAGCCAGGGAGAGCAGGCAAGGGCTTCACATCTCATATTTTCAAGCATGTTATGTAGAGTCTGAATTAAATATGTCTGTTTTCTCACACTCTTAATAGCTTCTTGTCTGTAAGTTTCAGCAAATATATATATTTTTTTTCCTCAAAGAGGAGAGAAAATTAATTTAAGAAGGACAATGCTTCTCTGGGGACAGTCCAGAAACTTTCTAGCTAATTAGACACATGAAAGTTATAAAACTGTTGTTTTTGAAGGTGTTCACCAGAGGACTGTTAGTTCTGGTGTTACTAAGCCAGTGCCACAACATCTGGGACTTGCTGTCTGCTGGTTTTATAAATTATGTGCTTGAAGAGAGCCCTGGGAGAAGAAAGGATTGTTTTGGCAAGTTCAGCTGTTGTGATGTCCCTGAGTATTTCATGGCTCGCATTTCCAAGTCATGCTGACTCTTTATTTCTTCATGTGTTTTATCTGCCTTTTGCATCTTTGTGCTTTTTTTTCATGGCTTATTACCTCAACCCAACTTAGTAACATCATGAGTTTATCCTACCACTAGCCCAAAAACTGTAGTAATTTTTTCCCCTCTGACACATGCACACTGGTTTCTCTGAATCATCTGTGACCTGTTTAAGGACTATGATGTCAGTGCTGTGTCATGATTAAGTGAAGAAACGATCTGTTTCAGGCCAAGGTTGCTAAGTCACATTTTCTGATGTAATTCCGTGTTACAGTTTTAAGCAGAAAAGCTGATTTAAGATGCTTCTGATCACACTGCAACCAGCTGCCTGAATGCTTTTTTCACACCCCCAGCTGACATTTTTTAAAAGGAGAATGACTGACACTGCATGGGTGAGAATGAGCAACATTCAGTGGGAAAGGGTGAATCTTTGGCAATTAAACCACATTATGAAAATGTAACATGGATTTATGAGCTAGATACCATATAACCAAGTACCAGAAGAGGCATTCAGTGATTTCTTCTTTCTCTTCTTTTTCTTGTATGATTTATTTTGATTCAGATCTCTTCTGGTTGTCTTTTGACTCTAAGCAATGCTGTCAAGTTTGTGGAATTCTCTCCTTTATTATGCTGTAATTTAACTAGATAAGCAATTTTGTGATAGTCATCCTAGGAAGCCTGCTGGGAGCCTGAGCACTAGTAATGAGCACTGTCTTCCAGAGTAGAGTCCCCTCAATAGTTTGGAAGCCTTATTTTATTAAAAATAGGTATTTATGTATTGCTCAATAGACTGGGAATTATTTTATTCCCAAAACTGATTCTGTAGGTGCTTTGAATGCTTTCCCTGGCAGTGATTTTTAGCACCATGTTGCTTACTCTTTGATCTGATGATGACAGCCCATCACACAGTGGAGAGCTTGTTTACAGTTTTATGCCTGCTTCTGAATCAGCATGCAGCAGAGGATTTCCTCCACAGATGGCTGAGTAGATTTTATGTTGGGAAGTGTAACCAAAAAAATCTTGATAGGGTGGCAAGAGAGGAGATAAGCCTCTTTGGGCTCCTCCCTAAGGAATCCTGCTTATCCCTGCAAATAATGGTAAACTGAGGCAGTTGGTTCCTGGGAGCAGCAGTGGCAGAGTGGCTGTGTGAGTGCTGGCTGGCCAAGGGTGGCTGCAGGAGGCCACCCTGTCAGGAGGCACTGCCTGAGCACAAGACAGTGACAGTCACAAAAAACGGCTCTGGGGAACCTGGCAGTGACAGTCAATGTCATACAGCAGCAATTTTTCAATTTCTGTTGAGGGGAAGGTTCATTTAGTGTGTGTATGTGACGGAGGGGTCAACAACAGAAAAATCCAATAAGCTTGACCTGTAGCATCCCTGTGACTTTGCACAGAAATGTGGGGATTGTTTTCCAGGACAGTTCTGAGAACCATATATTTTCACATGCGTGCATCACACAAACGGGACCTTGCAGCCAGAAGGCAGAAGGAAACAACAAAATACTGGTCAGGTTCCAAATTTGCTTACACAGTTGCAAAGATTGTACATAAATGCAGATGTTTAATACATGCTTTTGTGTGAGGAGAAGAGCGTATCACTTAATACCTCTACTTCTGTGAGAGGTATTTTTTCTTGGATGTTTATAAAGATACCTTTGTAATGGTCCTTAGTTTGTAAATTGCTTCCTTTAGCAATAAGGGCTATTTGCAATCATTCACTTAACTTTGGAAAATTCCAATTCCAGACAGATAGCCAAAGGAAACTTTAAAAAACATTGCATGATTTCTCTGCTTCAGGAGTTTATATTACCACAGTTACTGGTCTGTGAATGTAGATGGTAAGGGGAATAAAAATGGATATTTTAAAAAATGTTCTTGCATCATGAAGCTTTGGTCTTTGTTTGAATTGCGATGAAGTGTCTCAACATCAGTCAGTGTTGTTTCCACAAAACTGATTTCTTGAAGACATTGCTTTTTTTTTGAAGGACAAACACACAACTGATTCCTGTCAGTTTCTTAGCAAGTGTATGCACAGGTCAAATACAAGAGACTGTATTTCAAATTACATAAATACTAAATTGTAATCCCATGATCAAGTACCTGTGTGTGCGCCAGGCACCTGCCTAATTCTGCTCAGAAATAGGTTTCTGCAGTGCTTTTCAGTCACTGTATCTTAGCCACTTGGTGTTTTGCTGATGAATTTAGCAAGATATCTGTTGGGGCCTTTTTAGTAGGGTGAATAGCTTATGGATAGAGCAAAATACATGGGATGGAGATGCTTTGATAAGCTGTCTTTAAAGTATTTAGTGTTCTGAGATGATTTTTCATTGTAAAAAAACTGTTCTGGAGGCTGAAGTGCTTACTCATCTTTCTATACTTTCAGATTGGATAATAATTATATAAGCTTCTCTGTTAGTCATGGCTCTAAATAGTGCCTTCTCTATAGGAACGAGAGAAAAATTTGTTGTACTTTAATGATCAGGCTCGTGCCTTAGTTCCTCCACCTTGGAGGGTCTTATTGAACAGCAGGTTTCCCCTGGCAGTGTATGTGATATAAACCCTCCCTTCCTTGATGCTAGTAGCTCTCCATGCTTTAATGCAGTGCATACTCAGGTCTTTTTGCAGCTCCACTAAGGACTTCCTCAAACTTAAAACTGATCTAGAAAGCCTCCTACAAAGCATAGAGACTGGCTAAAATTCAGTACCTGCAGTCATAATGGCCAAATTCATCTGGTGATGGAGTCTCCAACTCACCTGAGGTTTTTATTGCTAACTGAGAGGGAACTTCTCCCATTGAAGTGGAGTACTATAATGAGGAAGAGGAGTGCTTCCTGTTGCTCTTCATGTAGTTGATGAGTTCTAGGGAGCTCAGGGTGTTTCTGGTTCAGCAGTAGGCCTGTGAACCAGAAGGGGTTAGTCAAGGGGTGAGACGAAAGGATTTGAGACAACACTCCCATTAGAAGGGGCAGAGTCCCCCAGTGCATAGTGCTGAGTCACCCTCTCCATCTGAGTAAAGATACTGATTTGTTTACTTTGATTTTCTGAAAAATGACTTGAACACACAAAGAGTGCTCAGGACAATGGAGGTTTTCTGAGCTGGGTATTTTTGCTGTGACACTGAGAAGAACTAGCATTGACTTCCCTGGTTAAAAGAAAGGTAACTCCATGAGATACAGAGTTGTGTGTACTTACAACAACAGTGAACATGTGCTTGTCTTGTTGATGACTGTGCACCTCTGCATGGCAGATCTGCAGTTTGGGTGCTGATATTCTCTCTAGATTTGTCAGTACTCTGGGCCTCTTTTTTATGTGCAGAAAAAAAACATGTTCTTCTCTTACTCCCAGTTCTGCCTAATGTGAAATTCCATGCTGATGTCTCCTATTTCCTAATTCAAGGACTAGACCAATCCATTATCAGCAAATGTAATTTCTCTCAAACAATCTGGTCAAAATTCAACTGACCAAGACAAGGATGTTCATCTGAGCAGCCAGCCTGATCAACTTCAACACTTTTGCCCTTTAGCATGCTTCCTGGCACAGTCCAGGCATACAAAATTCATTATCCTGGCAGTTCATACATGCCACTGCTGATTGAAAACATAGAAATTATTATTAATTAAGGAAGGAGAAGGCTTCTTGCATCTAGGATCAGAGCTATTAAATTAACAGAGAGAACCAGTCACTACTGTTTTACCTTTCAGATCTCCCTATATTGTTGGGATTACTCTTAAAGGTGGATGGAAGGTGGAAATAGATCTTTTTCAAGACCTGCCGCACACTTGGCTACTGTCCTACAAACTAGATGAATGACTCAGTGGCCTAGTAAATTAACTAAAAAGAAGTTTAAAAGCAATGTTCAGCCATTCAGATCACTTGAAGAGAACCTCCCCAGTTGGAAAGGCTGCCTGTACCATGATATTTAAGTAGATGTTTAGTGCAGCATAGTCAACACTGTTCGTGTCTTTAAATAGAGACTGGAAACGAAATAATAATAAAACCATTGAACCAGCTACTATCTGCAAAGGATGCCATTGACTGAGATGCTGGAGCATGAATGAGAAAGTGCTAAACAGACAGCAAGCAATGATTTACCCTGAAAAATACATATTATTAGCAGTTACTAGGTACTGACACAATAAACATGAATTCTGGGTCTTAAAGGCCTCAGCAAAGAGTTTCATCTCTGACTTCACTCTGACTGAGATGCTCCTCACTGTTCTCCCTCTGGCCTTACTGGGTGAAATGAAACATACCACACCATGGCCCTAGGACATTGGCCAGGCTTAATTCATGTCTTAGCATGTCTTTGCTGGAAATGCTGCATGACTTTGTGTAGTTTTGCTTTCATGTTATACAACAAAGCAAGTCTGACTTGTGGAACTCCCTCTGAACTTGTCAATAATGTGCTCAGTTTTCTGGACTGTCCTGAAAGTTGGAGATTAGTCTAACACGAGGAATGACTGCATAGGGAAACATAGGAGTTAGGTCTACCTGAATATATCTATCTCTTACTTTCAGTCACTTTCATGTAAGGGTTGAGATTTTGAAGCCTTCTGCCATGCATTTTATTGTAAGTGCTAATTATTTTATAGGATCTAGTTGCTAGTCTGGTTTATTTTTCCCAATACTCTTTGTGATGCACTAGATTTTTTTACTATTAATTCTAATTACTATCACTGTTCACTGTTAATGCTGGAGAAAGATTAGTTTTGATGGCTGTGGTTGTTGAGGTATTCATAATGAAGAATGCTCTTTTGAAAGCAATGAGATGGTATTCAAAACTAAGAGGAGGCAAAGCCCAGGGTCCTGAAAGGAAAATTAAGTTAGAAGAAGTCAGAAATTTAGGACTTCTTCAGCCAGAAGGAAGATGTGTGGAGAGGAGTAAATCCAAGAACAAACAGGTAGATAATACTATAATATGTTAATATTCAAGTGTTGGTTCAGAAAAGTAATGTGATATAAGCAGTGTATAATCCAGAGTCATGACCAATTGTATTTGAGAGGAAGTTGCTTATTTTACTCAGTGGTCTTACATTTCCCCTAATCCACAGCACATCATGAGGGATAAATCCTCTTCCCCCAGCTGGGTGTATTGGGTCACATTGCTTTCCTGATGCTCAGGCTCTTCTTCACAGGGACAAATGACAAGCCTGAGGAATTTTGCAGAAGTGCCTGTTGCAAGTGTCTTAGCAAAGGACTTACTGCGCCCTAATAGGCACTGAGATTTTGAGGAGAGAGTGGTCAAGTGGGGTGTATGAGAACAGTAGGAATTAATGAGGTACCACCTCCCTCTGCATCAGACAACACAGGTTGGAGGTCCAAGTTCCCCCAGTCTCTTCCATCCTTTTGACTCCAACAAGGGTACCAAAATGACAAGAAAATGCTTGTATTTGTAGTAGACATATCTGAGCTGTGTCCCCAATTTCTTGTAAAGTTATAACTGCATGTGTTCCAAGAGACTAGGGAGAGTATTAACGTCATGACAGTATTTTTAGAAACGTTAGTGAAATGACCTGAGTAATTTTAGGTCAATCTTGCATTGATTTGTGGCCAAAAAATGGAATGTTTAAAAGATTTAAGCAGAATTAATGGCAGTCAATAAGGCTTAATATAAAATAGGGTTTGTCAAATGTACTTAATTTAATTGCTTGAGGTCGTGGGTTCAATTGATTAGAAGCATACTGGTTTTCTCGGACTTCACTTTTTAGACACATGACAGTCTGCTGTGCTGCTTCTATAGCCTTGACCATTCCTTTAAGGTTTTGTGGAGATTTCAGGTATTGTCTGTAATTTGGTAGCCTTTATTTGCAGCTGTCTGACTCTTGGCATGCAGCTGACTGGGTAGCCTTGCCTGTAAGTCACAAATGCCTTTTCTGAGAACCCCAGGTAGCTGGGTGACCCTTTGGAGTACAGTAAATCACAGCAAATTTTTCTTTAGCAACTACTATTCATGGAATTGCAGTATTCTTCTGTCATCTAATGTGGATGCAATTACTCATACTGGTTGTTCTGGTGACTCACGTTACAATGAGTTATGGTGCTCTCACAATGAAATCGTTAGTGAAAACATGTGAGGTAAGGAAAGCACCATGAGAATGTTTTGGAGTAATTCTGATCAATGGCCTTACCAAGGGAGATTTATCAGCTTGGTGTCTAGTTTACTTTCATGGTATCAAAGTTCTTACCTGGAGTATTGTATGTCTTATATACCTTATCATCTATTAATGAAAATCGTGATGACAGAGCATGAAAGTCAAAGTGAGAAAATGTATGCTTTGAACAATCCTGTCAAGGGTTAAGGCAAATAAATGGTCAGTATTTTATGAGGAGTATGCCAGTGGGCTGGTGTCTTTCTCCAGGATTTATGTAGATTGGCCTCAGTTTTTAGGTTTCTGGCAGAAGATACTTGGTGTCCATTCGTGTCTTCTGCTCTTTTTGCCTTCAATACACTTACAAACCAATCAAACCTACAGCAGTAAGCACCCACTGTTAATTACAGAAGTACTCATCTTCTCATGTCTGGTTCTTGACTGAAATGCCTAAGCTCAAACTAAGATATGCATTATGGTAGTTTCTCAACAGTTTAGGTTTTATTTAGCAACATTATGTTATCTTGGGCTACAGTTATTAACACCAGTTTAATTTTGCTTATGAGATGCCAACTGATGTCATTTCAAGGCAAGCACTTGAAATTCACTTTTCTCTGGTATCTATATTGAGCATCAAATGGAAAATTTTCATTAAAACAGACATGCCATCTCTGGGGAACAAACAGAATCCTTGACTTCCCTCTAACTTCAGTAAACTATTCACTTATTTTTTCATAACATGGCTGACTAGATTAATTTGTCATGTGCCCCTGTAATTCAGTGTTCAAATCCAAACACGACAAAAAGAAAATAAATAATGGATACTCTCTTATGCCCTCCAAGGCCTTTTTAAAACCAGTGCTTTGACTATACCTAATGCTTTAGTAGAGAATAGAAACAAAGATACATGAGGACAGTAAGCTGTTCCATCAGCTCTACAAGGCCAGTATTTGACACAGATAGAGGAGTTCAAGCATACAGAAAATTCAACTAGTTGAAAGGATAATCCTTTTGGAAGTGCAACTTGCAACATCTGTCTAGAACATGAAAAGTGCTGTATACCAGTAACATTCCTGTAGAGATACTAAGCTGATATACTGAGTACAGTTTTTAGGGCAGTAGGAAATAAGCCCTTGCCTAAAAGTTTTGCTGACGACAAATTTGCGTGAAAACTTACCTGAATAGAAATAGCCAACTAAATAAAGGGACTGTAAGATTTTTGCTGGTATTGCATCCATAGCAAAAGATGTTGTGAAAAATCTCATAACCTATTATAACTCTGTGCTCTGTTCAGCATCTCTAAATCCTGTCTTATTTTTATCTTCTGTTATAGTGCAGTAACAAAGAACAGATAGCTGAATCTGTTTAATAAATTATAGTCTGAAATTTTTACTTATATTAAATAGATATGCAAAATGCATATTTATTTCTCTAAACAAAGATTCAGATGCAGAAAATTCTGCATAATTACACTATCATAAAATTTGGTAATAGTTTACTTAAAGAAGATAAAATTATAAACGTTTAAGATCATCGGATGTATTATCAGCAGTCAATCTTGCAAAATGCATCTGCATCCATTGTACTCAGGAGAGTGCCTGATTTCATTATGATAATTTTCTAGCTCAAACCATATTTTATATCTGAGCACTTTTTGTGAATAGTTATAATATCTGCTTAATCAAATCAGTGGCTATGTTTACAGAGAGAAGAGGACAGAGATAGCAGAGATTTATCATTCAGTACCCCACAGAGTGATTTCACATGACTTCTGTGCTCTTTTCTCTTGCAAATATGCTTGCCTGTTTGTCATGGCTGGCAGTTCTGCTCCTTCAGCCAGTCAGTTCAATGCTTAGTTCAGAGGCATGTTTTATTTCTTCAAAGTTAAAAGAACTTGCAGTAGTCAGTGATCTACATCTGTATCACAGTCAATTACGTGATGGGCAGCCCAGAGGAAAAAAAGCCACTGAGAAGAGCTCTGCTGAATTGGATTGAATCTTCAGTGAGGGGAATAGCAAGAAAAGAGAAATGGCATCCTAGTTCTAATTTTGAGTGAAGAAAGCAGGTTACTAGGTCATGCTAGTTAGCTATCTGATGAGAATTGCTCTTTCATGCTTTCTGGCGTTTCATACAGCTTTTTATCTAGGGTGTATGCACAATTCATGAGCAGCTGAAACAAGTGAAGACAACATTTTACAAATTAAATAGAGTAGACATCCAAATATAAAAGACTTTAAGACAGTAATAACTGAAAATTAATAGATTAATACTATAATAGCAGAGGCAAGTCATGCACTGCTATTAGTCATGGCTGTAGTTATGAATATTAATAAATCCAAACAGCTGCATCTGTAAGTCAGACTCTATCTTTTAGAAAGGGATTTCTGTCATCAATTACTAAATCAGTATTCAGAGGTTGCAGGGAGGAATTGATGAGATAATAACCAATGAACCTTCTTCAGGGTTCCTGAATTTCTCTCTGGTGGTCGTGAAACATGTATTGGTTTGTCAGAACTTGGATTATAAAAGTGGTATTGGAGGAGGAAAGAGAAGAATAACAGGCGGTGAAAATCTGAACTTTCAAAAAACATCCCATCACAGCAGAGGGAGGGAGGGAGGGAGGGAGGAAGGAGGTGATGGGATAGGACTGTGGGTTTTGAGATGCCTCCATGCAGATTGCTGCAGAGCTCAAGAGTCCCTGGGAGATTTGACAGCCAAAGAGCTCAAGAGTCCCTGGGAGATTTGACAGCCAAAACAATGACTCCACTCTCCTTAGGAGAGGCCACGTCAGTGTGTGTCTGTGTGGAGCAGCTGAGCTAAGCAGGAGTCTGCCTTAGGTTATGCCTAAAACAGGTGACAAAAGATAGCAAAATTGTGGCAAATAAAAGAGCATTGCTACACGGAAAGCCCAGTTCTGCACACATACCAAGCTTTGAATTTTGACAGATCCAAAACCAGCCACCTCATCCCATTGCCTGCTATAGATTCATATTTGTGGTTAGAGGCCCATTTAACTTGTAATTTGATGTAATTTGATCAAATAGGTCCCTTGAAACAGAACTATCTTTCATTTCAAAGAGTGAGCCTTTATAGCTGTGAAAAGAAAAAGTCTAAAGAAAAACATGAGCTGAAAGAAATCTTCCTGGCACTCTGGAGAACTGGAACAATTGCAGTGAAACATGTCAGGTGCTACATCCATCTCAATAGACCAGAACTGCAACCTAAAAATGAACATTTAAATCTTTGCAGCTATAAGCCAACCACTTCAATGAGAGAGTCTCATTTGTCTCCAGGCAAAAATTTCCCAGATCCTAGAATGTCTACTTTTTTCCCCAAACAACTGCTCCATTACAGCTGTTATGTATTTAATGAGATATCTGCAGGGATCTGCCTGTCAAAAATGTGGGTGCAGAGCAAAGCAGGAGTAATTGAACAGGAATGCTGTGCTGTGAGCTGAACAACCCAGGTGATGAACACTGCCTGATGTCTCTGCCAGCCTAGGACTGGTGGCAGGTGCCTGTTCCTGCTGTAGTTATCTGAATTTAGTTCATGGACTTTGTACACAGTTTTTGATTTTTATCTTATTGTCCTGCTTCTGGCTCGGCAGGGTTAATTTTTGCAGTAGCCAGGAGGGGGCATGGCCAGCACCTGGAGGTTATTCTATTCCACCTCACATCATTGCCAGGGACAAGGGGAAAGGAAGGTGTTCCGAGGAGAAGGGGTCCCTGCCACTGGAGTTAAGGGGCTGCAGTCGGGTCACTGCAGGCTCCTCAGTGAGCATTTTGTATGTGCATCCCATTCACTTTTGTACACGTTTGTTATTATATGTTTGCTGTTACCATTTTTTTTTGTCATCTCATTGCTGTTTCCAGTAAATTGTTCTTATCTCAACCCGTGATCTTCACATTTTGTGCCTCCAATTCTCCTCCCCAGCCACAGCAGGGGGAGGGGAAGGGGGAGGGAGGGCAAATGGGAGGCAGTGGTAGTTTTAGTGGGAGCATGAAGTTGGAGAACTCCATTCCTAAACCACAGCACTTCTCAACAAGCTATATGTGTCAGGAATATTCCTAGTAAAAGACACATGAAAATTTGAGAATTTACTTTACAAACTGTTACATCCAAACTGTGATTGATTTTTCCAAAGTAAATTTGTTTTTTAAATATTTTCCTCCTTCACAAATACACAATAAATTTGTTGATATCCTTCACATTGTTTCCCCCAAGCAAAGGACACTAAAATAGAATATAAATATTAACATTTACATATAACATACCACAATATCCTACCATGAAATATAGCCAAAACCAGAAACATTTCAGGCCTGACCTCTCAGTCTTGATACAAAGGTCCTATGCCTTCTTAACACAAGTAATCTCATTTACCCGACAAAAAGGATGCCAGGTTGATACTAAATATTTGCTACGTATAGGGGTTTTTTGGCATAAAATCTTGCTTTATTGCCATTTAAAAAGATGCTACTTTAGGAAATGGACTAAAGCAAAAATGTCACATTTTGGACTCTTTTATGAGTGTTTATTTTTGTAACTCTATTCTGCTAATGCTTTCTTGATTTATGCTGTGACTTAGATATAAATGCAGCAGTTCCAAGTCAGTACAATACAGGACAAATGATCAGCAAAGACTAGAAGTATTTCAGCACATATTTCATGCTGTGAAATGAGATAGAAAGAAGACTAGGTGAAAGTAATTCTGAATATCTCTGTGGTCTTTCATGTTTTAAGAGCTATATGCTGTTAAATATTTTCTTAAGGATATTTTCTCAATTTTTTGTCTTTGCTATTGAAGTATTATGTACTTTCTTGAGCCTCTCATAACTTTAGGCAGAGAAACACAAGAGGGCACTTGAGTCCATTTATTTATTCAAGCTGGCATCAAGAAACCTCTCCACTACTCTGACCCCTTGAAGAGGTAAACCAACAAAAAGGTATTTTTAGCACACATCTTTCTTGCCCAACAGAACAAAGCTAAGGACCATTTGTAAAATCACTGGAGGTGGAGAAGAGAGAGTATTGAAGCAAATGCGTGCTGTGCCTTGGGAATGGAATTTGCCTCTTGTTAAACAACCGGTGATCACCTCTTTTTAAACTGAAATACTGGGATTAAGCACAGGTTGTTATAGGCAATTTGTAAAAAACACCTTAAAGTGGGTTTTAGAAAATGATGCTGCTGATTTGGTAACTTGCTTCCCTTTAGGTGTAAATCAGGCTGGGAGTATTAAACTTCTGGAAATGTAAGCACATGAAAAATTGAATAATTTTTTTTAAAGACCTTTCTAACGAAATTTTCCTTAGGCACAAAGTTGAAGCCAAAGGTCCAGTAACAGTCATTCTGCAGTGGAAGTTCTTCTTAACTTCTGAGTTGGACAGTGGTTATAAAAATGGATTTATTTTAGCCAGCAAAACTATATTCAGCTGCAGGATGTCTGCTACATTCATCAGTTGATGCATTAAAAAAAAAAAACTGGAAGAGGGTGCAAGGATAATGGCAGTAACCTATTTTCTCAAGGACCAAAAGTTTCCTTTTTCTGCTTGTAATGAGGTACTTCCAGCAGCACCACACAAACAGGAGATACCTTTTACCCACCAGGAAGCTTTGTGGTCTTTGCTGGTTTTCAGTGCAGTGGATTTCTCAGATATTTTAATTTTTTTCTCTTTCTTATACGTGTTTTGAGTATTTATTATTTTGGAGCAAAGGGGGCTATTTCATGCTCCCTGAGGTTCATCTGTCCTTCTTTATGAGTCTACATGGCCAGGGACATTTTGCTGGTAGCAATATTCCAAGTCCCTACCCTTTCTGTGTCTTCTGTGTCTCACTACAAAAACATGCTTTTCAGGTTAATAGCTGGGCAGACTCTGAAGTATTGCTGTGGTTCTAAGCCCAGCTGGGGCAGAAATACCACACAGCCACTCCTGAAGTTTGCCCATCTCTTCCCCCCCACCCCAGTGAAATGGGAAGGGGAATCAAAGTAAAACTTGTATGTTGAGATTAAAAAAATTTAATAATTAAAAATTAAATAAAATACAATAATAAGGGTAAATAGTACTAGTAGTAGCAGCAGTAGTTGTCGTCGTAGTAGTAATAATAATAATAATGGTAATAAATAGGGGAAAAAACAAGTGATGCACAATGCATTTGCTCACTGCCCACTGACAGATGCCAGACCCCTAACTTGAACCCAGACTGGCTGTGATTCTGTGTGACTCCCCAGTTCATATACTGGGCACAACCCTCTGTGGTGTGGAGTATCCCTTTGGCCAGTTCGGGTCACCTGCCCAGCTATGTTCCCTCCCAGTTTGTTGGGGTTTTTGCATACCTCCTAAACTGACTTAGCAAACCCCCAAAATATCAGTGTGTACCATTCTCATTCTGAATCCAAAGTACAGCATAGTAACAGCTACTGAGAAGAAATGCCCTAGCTGTAACCAGGACAAGTATTTAGTTGCATAGCTACCTGGCACAATGTGTTGTATGCCTTGTTAGGCCAAGATAATAAGGGGCTTTTCACCTATCACCAAAATCCCTGGGCTCCAGCCTCCCACAGATGCATTTCTGTCTGGATAACAGCACCCACTCCTTGTAGATGTATCACTGTTTCTCAGTTTGATTAGATTTATTGACAAGAAAGCACTCAGTGTAGGTAGAAGAATTTCACCATTTTCTGGCTGCTTGTCAGGACCTAACCACACTGCCAAAGATTATTTTGAGTACCAGAAAGGAAGGCAACTTGAGCAGAGCTCAAAGAAGCTAGAGGCTCAGTTACATAGGATCCAGTGCATTGTCTCTCATCAGTTCTCGTTGGTATTGCTATTTGCTTGGCAATGAGTGAACATATATGAAAGTGGTATAACACAAGATCTTAGTAGTTTAGATTCCCTAACATTGTACTTACCTAATTGATTGGACATGTGGTTGATGCAGTTGAATACGAGTCTACTCATCAAGAAGCTTGTTTCCTTAGTTCAAGTTGCAGAGACACATGAAGGGACTGTTTGAATGGAAAAGGTTGCCACTTCAGTTCCTAGTGTCAGCTGTGTTGAAGATGCATCATATATCGCAACAGCAATACAACATGTAGTGTGTATGGTTGAAGAATTCCTTGAATATTAAGCAGTGCATAGTAAGGTCAAAGAAAACCATAAACCAAATAAAAAGATATCATTTTTTTCATCATCACACAACAGATATAAATAACATGCATACATGCAAGGCACCAAGTAATATATTTTTCACAGATGGAAGTTTCAGAGATGAGTGGTTATTATTTTTTTTCGATATTTAGCTCTCATATGTAATAAACCATCTCTTTGTATATATTTACAACCATCTGTAAAAAAAGATGCTAAATTTCCTAAGGCACAGCATTGATCTGAAAAATTCTTTTTAGATTCTGATATTCAATCTAGTTTTATTTGTATTGCTTATGAAGTGAGTGGCCAAGACAAAGTTTTTAATGGAACCAAACAAAGATGATGAATGCACACCTGGAAGGAAATAATTTAAAAATCTGTATTATTGAAATTAATTAGAGTGCCCATGGTACATGGGGTGTTTTTTTAAGTATTCTGCACTTGGCTGAGAATCTCCTAGTGAGCTAATTAGGGCTGAGTTGCCAAAGGCCAGAGTGATTGAGACAGAGGCATGACACTGAGCTTTGAAATTACAGGCAGGGTGATGTATGTTACTACGGCATATTTCTTAGTGTACAGTTAGGCTGGAAACCAGCTAACATACGAAAAGTACTGCATATATAATACAAGCATATACACTGTGTGTATATATATATATATATATATATAATAGACACACAGAAAAGATGGTAATGCATATGTATACACTATAGATGATATAGTATTTTAGTTGTAATACTACTGTGCTGTTTTCGTCTCAGACAAAAAAAAGGCAAAAAAACCAAACCCATTTTGTAAGTGATGCTCTGGATATTAACAGCTTTTGTAATGCAACACATTTACTTAGTGCACAGATCACTTCAGTCAACTGCACAGCTACAGGGAGTTAAGAGAAGATGTGAATCTAGGAAGATACTGTTGTAGCAGCGTGTATACACAGATTGTATGAACAGCAGACATATGTCTGAATGTATTCACATTTTCATGCTGGTGTTAAGAATGGCTGGTATGTATTAGTCATTAAAATGTGCTTAATTTATCTTGTGAAATAAAGTATAAAAATTAATCTTGGTTCATTATAGAAATGTATAAATGAAGAGTCTACAAGTAGAAATATAACTAGAATTGCTGGTAAAACATTTGTATTTAGATAAAGCTGCTTTCAATTTTCCTTTGGAAAGTGAGTGGGATTGCTTTTCTCCATCCTTCACAAGAAGATGAGCTCTCCTTCATACAAACCATACATGCTTTGAAATCTCACAGAGCCATGGGGTATTTGCAAGTGATGTGGGCAATGCTTGCTGATGCCTACCTTTTCAGTCCATGCAGACTCGTGTTTTGCTGTTCCTCTGCTGTATTATCAGCTGAACTGTTGCTGCCCTTTTGCTGTAGGCTTTTCCCTACCTCCAGGAGCTGTTACAGCTACTCTGCAGGAGAACTTGAAGCCTTTATATTTTTGCATTGCTGTGTTTAACAAAGTTATATAGGTGGGCAGGAGGCATGCTAAGGGCACCCCTCTGTTTTGCCTTTCGCTTATTTATGACTTGCTCTTGCTTGTCCTTTCCAGTAATAGCAAACCTGTAGGTTCACTGAAGGGAGACAGTGAAATTTGAGAGGAAGCTGGAGAACAGATAAAAGGCCAGGAACCAGCACGGACAGCAATTGCAAAACCCAAATTTATTTCTCTGCCTCTGCCACCAGCTAGCTGTGTAACCTTGAGGAGGTTGTTTTTATCACATAGCCTCTGAGACAAAGAAAAAGAGAAGGGGACTGCAGAACTGCTGGCTGAAGAGACGTGATAGCACAAGCCCTCGGGCAGAGCAGTGTGATTGCTATCACCACACTCCTCGGGCAGCACAGACACCCCTGCTGATTGCTGGAGTCGGGGGTGGGAAGTGCGGAGCTCAGAGCACGGCTTGTGCTGGTTAACTGCAGCTTGCAGCAGTGCAGCCCTGTGCCAGGGGGCCTGGCAGGGTGACCTCTGGTCAGCAGCTTCCCTGGCTGCAGAGGTGCAGTGCAGGTGGTGCAATTAATTATGTCCAGGCTGATTGCCACAAAGCAATAGACTTAAAAAGTGAACGACTGATGTGTACTAAAGTTCCAACAGCTTTGTCACACCACATGAGAGTTATGCTTAGTTGCCAGAAGTGCTAGGGGTAACAAGCCGACAATAACTGCAAACATTTTCTTCCTTTGCCTCACTGGCTAACATCTGGACCTCTAAAGCTGCAGTAGCAATGTTTTTTGCTGCTGCTTTGCACTTTCACTGGGGTGTCCCCGAGCAAAGATGATTATTAAGACAATCATTGCCTTTTCTGAGTTGCCTTCCTGTGAGACCTGGGGAGCAGAGGGGCTTTCCCCTGCCTGGCCTCACTGCTGTGCCCCCACTTTGTGCATCCTCTGGTGCTGACATGGCAGTCAGGAGAGGTTTGCTTCCTCTGGAGAAAAGCCATAACCTTAGCAACTTGGCACACTTCTTTAGGATTCCCTGGAAGACTGAATTTGGATAGATATGATGACACTGCCATTAGCTTTCAGCTAACAAAATCAAAGTGCTCATAAATTATCTTTTTGGTAGCAAGGCCATATGAATGAATTAATGGATCAGTGTATCTGAGTTATACCATATTTAAAACCCAGAGGAGGACTCAAAACTATGCAGAGATCTTCCTCTGGGTGCCAGAAAATCCAGCCAGGCTGAAGAGGCATATGTAGCCCTGGCTCTCCCCACTGGGTAGAGGGCAGAGGGGCCAGCAGGGACAAGGGGAGGGTCATGCCATGTTCTGAAGGTCTTTCATGGCATTGTACTCCTGTTCTCCCAAGATGCATCAGTGTATTTGGGTGGGGACAGCGAGGAAATCTGTTGGCACATGGAAAACTGAGGGACAGGGGCTGGCTGGTGCAGCACCCTTCCTTACACATCTGGGGGGAAAGATGGGAGCAAATGACAGTGCTTCCTCTGTAGAGGGGGACAGCTCATTCAGTCATTGCCACCAAACAGGATCAGCTGCCTGAAAAACAGAACCAATTTTGCTGGTTAATGAGTTAACAAAGCCTTTTAAATGCTGGCTTTCTTTTTCTGAAGAAAAATAGTAAGACAAAACAATGCAAAGAAGTAGATACCTGCTCTGAGAAGGAAGTCCTGCAGTCTTAAGAGAGATCACAAAAGGAGAACAGAGTCTTGACTGTCTTGCAGTCACATTGGCAACTGGGGAAACACTATTAAAGCTGCAGGCACCAAGCAGTCAGATGGTCAGAGCACTGGAATTGTACACAAAACATGAATGTTGTGTCATGTTTGTACAGAGAATCATCTTTCCAGAGGCATAAGTGTGACGACAACCTGTGCTTCCCAGCAGTGTAGGAAAAGTTGGTGTCTTAACTCTTCACAGCATTGCTCAGAAATTCAGAATAAAATGATATTTTCATTCTTTGTTTGCAGTTTCTTCTTTCTGTTTGCAGTTTCTCCTTTCTGTTTGCAGTTTCTCCCTGTCATGATTTGACCCTGGCCAAATGCCAGGCACCTAAGACATCTGCCCTTTCTGCTGTCTCCTGCCTGTTATGATCCAGTTATTAAGGTTCTTTGGAAATACCTCTGCCTGAATTAAGGTACAAATGAGACCATATGCCTCATTTTACTTGATAGTAAATAAGAGAGAGAGTGAGAAGAAGAGAGAAAAGGAAAAGTAGGAAAAGAGGTGGGGAGGACAGAAAGAGGGTGACAGAGACAGAATAAAGAAAATATCACCATCCGTAGATCCCAGTGATGTTGTGTTGATCCTCTCCAGCTGTTCTTCTTGGTGGTGATGGTCCCCCCAAAAGCACAGAATGCCATGGGTTAATATAGACTCAGGCCAGGGGCAATGTCCAGGCATATCTCCCGGGGGAGGGGGCAGTCTCTAGCAGTAGACTCTGCTTGCATCACCTGCACTCCTGTGGTGCAAGGCCTAGCGCTTTGGCGGGTCTGTGATGGATTGTGACTCCCCCTCAGCTGCCTCTCAAGTGAAAGTCCCGTGGATGTGGCCTGTGGGGTTGGGGGTTCCACAGCTGGGCCAGTTTGTGTAGTGGAGGACAGATGGGTGTTTATTGCCTCTGACCAGAGGTTCCTCCATGCACCTGAAAACCTCCTCCTCCCCCCCTCAGCTGGAGGGGAAGTTTGTGCAAACTTGGTTTTCTGTGGGCTGTGCTCTGCCCCACTGCAAACTCAGCCAGAGATGATCCTCAGTGCAGCTTGTGGCTTTGGCCTTTGTGGATGCATACATTTCCCTCAGCCTGAGACGACTGAACAACAGGTTTCCCTTCATCTAATCTCAGCAGTTTGACTTTCAGTCTGAAGTCCCAGTCAAGTATCTTCAGGGAGGCTTCTTGATTGTAGCTTCTTCATACAGTTTTTGTTATAATGAGCAAAACTTTGTATCAATGTTTGAGGCATGAACTATTTCAGTCTCTGACAGTGCCGCAACTGTGCAGAGGAGAGGAAAAAATACTGTTAAACACACACTAGACTCATGAGTTGAGATAAGGCATCAGTGGGAGAACACACTGAGAAAAGGGCAAAACAGATTGAAAACTTAAAGTTGCAAAGTCATTTATTGCTAACCTA
This sequence comes from Grantiella picta, assembly GCA_013397955.1. NCBI lineage: Eukaryota > Metazoa > Chordata > Aves > Passeriformes > Meliphagidae > Grantiella > Grantiella picta. Next base: position 648,940 of record VZRM01015739.1, read on the forward strand.
ACCCTAAACAGAGTCAGAGGAGGCAAATGAGAAGTAAATATGAGCTCTTAAGACAATGTTTCTTCACTCATCCCCCTCCCTTTTAAGACACTATTTCTCCTCTCACCCCCCTCCCTTCTTCCAACCAGCACTATGCGGGGGGCAGGGTAAGGGGGTTTTGCTTTGGTCAGTCCAAAATTTCTTCCACTGCTCAGGGAGAGGAGTTCTCTACTTAGCCATGGGGTCCCTCACACGAGAAACAGTCCTCTGGGAACTTCTTTGGCGTGGGTCCAATCTCACAAGCAACATCCCGCCCGAATTCTGCTGCAACATGAGTCCTTGTCCACGGGGTGCAGACCTCTGAGCTGAGGCCAGGCTGCTTCCATGCCAAGAGCAAGGCTTTTCTCTCCTTTGCAAGGCCTTTGCAGCTTCAACTCTTTAGATGAGACTCCAATTGGATCACAGCTTTCTCCAGGCATCCACCTGCTCCTCTGGGGTGGGCTGTGGGTGAATTTCTGCACTCCTGTGGACTCCATGGGCTGCAGGGGGACCTCCTGCTCCCCCATGGCCTTCAGCACGGCTAGCAGAGAGTTTTCAGCTCCGGCGCTTGGAGCACCTTCTCCCTCACCTTCTTCACTGACCTTGGCGTCTCCATGTTGTTTTCCCTTCACATATTTTTATATTATCCTCCTCCTCCTCTAGCTAAAAAGAAGTGCGTGACTACTTTGTTTTGATTTATTCTTAAATATTTTTTCACAGAGGCATAACTAACATCTCTAGTTGGCTCATGCTTGGTCAGCAGCATGTCCATCACTCTCAGAGCCATCAGAGTTTGGCTCTGCTGGACTTGGTAAAACCTTCTAGAACCTTCACACAGGACACACAGGAGTCTTCTTTGTACTCCCTCCACCCACTAGCAAAAACTTGACTAAACAAAATCAACTCATGAACACTGGGGTACATTGTCTCCCAACCCTTCAACCACTTCTTCAGGCCTACTACAACAGCATTTGAAGGGTTTAAATTTCTCTTAGATGCTAAAGATACCTTACTTATGTTCTGGACTAAGCAAAACCAACACACTCTCACATAACCTTCCTGATCTCTCCCCTTTTTTTTTTCTGCCACTGGTGGTAGGTAGGTTCCATATAGAAAAGCATTTTACAATACTTGAATAATAATTTCTTCAGTACACTGCTGAGTCAAAGAAGGCACAGCTGTGTTTACTGAAAAGGCTGGAGATCTTGGCTGATTATTAAATGTGTGTGCCTGCCATTCTACTGCCAGTGGGCTGCTACAGTGGCTGCCCAGACAATACTGTCCTACCAGGTCAGCTGGGAGCCCAGAGAGCTTTGTGGGGGCTCTGTTAGTGCTGAGCAGCATAGTGTGTGGGGAACCTCCGCATTTTATTGTTGTGCTAATGGTTACTTATTTAAAAGAACAGCTTCTGAAAATTCAAATTTTTAAATGGGGGTTTAATTTTGTCAGGACTGCTATTAGCTTCTGCATTAATCGAGTACTAACCAGTCCCAAATAATGTGCTTATCGACATTCATCTGCTGAGTGGCAGGGCTAGAAATGTACAGGGTTTTGGCAGGATAATAGCTGGGTTCTTTTGAGTAAACCAAAGACTTTCCACCTGCTGGCAGGTGTCTTGTTCCAGAGGGCTATTTCTCACTGACCTACCACTGAGCAATGTGGATGGCAGTACTTGAGCACTAAAATAAACTTTAATTTGAATCATCAGGATCTTGTTGAACTCATATCTCATGGACAGTGAAAGTACAGCAATGCAGCTCACAAAACCTGAATGGCCAACAATTGAAATGGGAACTGATCACAGACAGATATCCCTTCTCAAGCAGGAGTTCTGCTGCATAGTCATCTGGGGCAAATAGGCTTCAAACATACTGCCCAGAGCAAAATATAAGGTGTGGGGTGGAAGGATGCCATACTGCTGCATCACAAATTTCTGTACATGCAGATTTTATCTCAGAAATAGAATTTTTCTGGCTTCTTCCCAAGGAATTGTCTGCCTATTGTCACAGAATTGCTTTTCTTTAAATAAATGTCCTCCATAAATAAGTTAGATTAATATGCCATGTCTTACAACTATGGGGTTCCTGATCTTGATGTTTTCTCAATCTCACTCCAGTTTTGTTCATGAAGGCTTGTTGTGATTCCTCTAGATTCCTCTAGATCACTGATGTTTTCAGGACTGTCCATGTTGTTCTGGGTGAATCCCATAGGGATTGCAGTGACCTGTTCACTGACAATGGTGAGGGGAATTTAAACTTTCCATTCTGTAATGAGAGTGGTACAATGAAAAGCATCCCTATAACCCTTTGTATGAACACTGCTTGGTGACATTCTGAGGGTTTTTCTGCCTCGATTTGTCTGTAAATGCAATGGGTCATCTTATCTGTCCCAACTTCCTGGTAGAATGTAGGGATTTTTTTTTTATACTACCTGCAGAGAAATGATTTCTTTAAAAAGGCTCAACAAAATTATGAATAGTTTATCAGACAAAATCACCTCCTTAAATGAGTTATGCCAGTGAAGTTTAAAGTAAAGCTATGGTGTGGAGACTATGGTGCTCATGGTGAGAAGTACTAGGAATAGCCTGTTTGTGGTTGGTACTTGGATAACTGCTTCTGTTTTTTCTCCCTGTTGAAGGGGATTTAAATACAAGGAACTTGCTTTTAATATAACCATATACTTTTCATTATGCCCTGAAGTTATCTTATGGTTATGGAAAATAATAGGCATATGTATCCATTGCAGGTGATGTGAGATGATGGGTCAGTAAAAGATGAAAACCAACCAAAAAAGCCCAACCAACCAACCAAAGCAAACCACAAAGCCCAAATGAAACCATTTAACTTTGGATTCATGCAAATATTCAAAAATTATTCAGTATAAGGATGTAAAAAGGTCTTAACTAATACCAACCATAATTCCTTTGGCCAGATGTCCAAACATGAATTTAAGCAACTTGCTTATCATACAACTTTCTGTGATCAGTATTATTAGGTTATCTGTGGAGCAGCCTGATAGGCAATAAGTACAAGATAATAAAAGCAGAACAAGAGAACTGCTTAAAAAGTCAGACTTGCATTGCAGGAAACTGACTAAATGTATACTTTTAAATTTAGAAATGTAACTTAAAATTCACAAAACTATTCTTCAAACTGAACTAGTTTCCTTCTTGATTCCAACTCTGTGCCCAGTACAGGAACGAGGGATGTTTCACTCTCTTTGTCTTTCTAAAGAAAATCAAACTGAAAGATGTAATTCTAACCCTCTACAATCATCAAGTACTCACATTTGGAGAAAAGTGGGGAACTTACATGATTTACACTCTGCATGTCACTTGCTCATTAGCAACTCCAGAATATATTGAGGTATTTATTAATGGTTTTTATTAAAATCACACCGATGTTATCTTTCTTTCTGTATTTTAAGAACTCTCTGTGTTGTAAATGCTGACTATTGTTTAGGTGGGAATGTGGTTAGATGTCTCATAATGATATGTGAAGTCCATAAGTTATTTACCAGAGTAGGAGAAAGAAATAAAGATTGTATATGTGGAAATAAAAGAACACGAGGTTTAAGATGTTGAAACAAGGGTTTCAACAAAGCAGTTTCTTCAGAATAATGGTTGGTAGTAAGTTTAGGGGTGTTTTCTCTGTTTTATTTGCCTTAAATGCGAAAAGGACAAACAAAACTATTTTTAAAATCTGTACTGTAGGTATTATTGGTGAAATGTCTTGGCACTTTCAGAAACTAAGACAGAAAACTATAGAATAAATGCATATATGAAGGCTATTTATTGTAATGAACAGCTCTATAATAAAAGTTAATTCTTGAATTAAAATCTGGAAAGATTAAAACCAGTGAGTCTTAAAAGTACCATGGAATACAAGTTTCCATATGTTGTAAATAGTGACAATTCTGTGGCTATTTTTAGAAAATAATTTGAAACTGTAGTGATAGTGATGACACTGTTTGAATACAAGTAATAAATTGTGCTAGCCTTAGAATAAAATATTACTTTACTGAGAACCTAACGTGATTAGGTTTCATATAGAAGATTGCATATTTTGTGTATTCACCAGTGGTATTTGCAATATTATCACAGATTGCAGCTGTCAAGGAATTATTTGAGAGACGGTTCTGTAAACCAAGGAAGATTTGAATAGAAGGCATGACACTTCTGGATCTGCCAGGTCAGCCTTTACAAAGTTTTCTTTGCCTTTGCCAAAGCTTCTCTGTGTCCCATAGTCTCCACATCAAGAGTGGAGGTCAGACCTGGAGATGTGTCTCACCTGACAGTATGTCAGGGCACATATTTGGATTTTAAAACACAAATAAAAACTGCTAGTTAAAGCGTAGCATTTGAAGTAATATTTTGCCAGTGCAGCTCTGCTCAAACAAATTTCCTTCATTATGATTTCTTTTAGAGAATAAAATTGCAGCTGAGTTACTCTGATTCAGATAAATGACACTTGTGTTGCTCCCACAACATGTGCTGAGTAGTGGGTAAGCAGGGTTTGGCAGATTCAAGAGAAGCCAACCTTGTGACTTCAGGCCTTTGAGACCTTGACCTTTCTCATCAGTTGGCTGAATATTTGCATGATTCCAGGGCTAGCAAGTTTGTTTCCTTGAGAGATTTCTCACTGCAGAGCAATGATTTGCTTGAGTGATCTCCTTGGTCTGAGATGAGCTCTGTGTTTGTGCCATGCTAGGCACAAGCATAGACTTCTTGTTTCCCTGGAAAGAAAAAACCTCCACAGACAGAACATAATCCATTTGCCCGTAACTTCTGAGCTGTCCACTTTAGTAAATATATTTCCTGGTCTCTGTGCTTAACTATAGCAAGTATAGGATATCTTGTACTGTCTGCCTGCCTCCTGACCCTACAGACCCTGGGCAATCATATCCTATAGTATCACTGACATGCATATTCAGACTTTTGACAAAGTCTGATGATTTCCTTCTCCTGTTACAATCTGCCTGACATCTATTTTTTCAGAAATACTTGGGGGTCAGGATGACTGGCTGACTCATCTATAGTTGCAATTTTCTATTTATACGGGGCTAGTACACAGAAGGTGCTGGAAAATTCCGATTGTCTGTCTCCTGAGCAAAGTCAAAGCCTGACTGGATGTCACAGACAGTGACCATAATGCAAATCTAACATACACAGTCCACTGTGAGTCAGCTGTGTACACATCACTGCTTCCAATCAAAATGCTTATGGTTGATAAGTCTAATGATGACAGACTCAAGGCAGCATATCGAGTATCTGGAAGCTGCCATCAGTTGCTTTGTTGTCACAAGTTGAGCTGATAGCATCTATTTTAGAAAACTTTATCTGGAGATCATTAAAACCTCTTGTTGTTATATAAAGGGTCATGCTCTGCTCTGTTTTTTGGCGAAGAGCAAGTCTCACTCTCTTCAGCTGCATAGTCCTTTGGCAAATTGAGATCTCCTCCTAAGTCATCTAAATATTCAGACCTCAGAATAGCACAGAGACAGCACTTCCGAGGATAACTAATGATATTTCACAAAATTCAAATTCTGGCCATCTACCAGCATTCATTTTGCTAAATCAAAGTGCAGTATTCCTTTGTGAGCTGATCTGATACTAAAACTGAATGCAATTAGAGGCATGCTGAATAGTTTACCAGAAATCAAGGTCTCCCCTGACTCTGTAAATATTTCAGACTCATTCTAAGAGGAGAAAAATAAAACTTTACTTCTGTTGCCATGTCCAAACTTACTGTCAACATTACAAATTACAGCTGGATAAATAATATGTGAACTTATATCCTGTCAAACCCTGTGATACACAATCATCCTCACTTAGTGATAAAAACAAGTAAGTTTTTCTATTTGTCACTGTGGGGTAACCTATTGAAAACTATCTAGTGCCTGTCACTCTAAGAGACTGTGCATACAGATTTCTCAAACAGGTGCTAAACAGCAATTTATTTGGTGCCTGTAGAATGTATTTCTTCCTTTTGGAAATGGAAAAGAATTTGTCTTGCACACATATAGCCTGATAGCATTAGCACACTGTAAACTAGAGGTTCCCAAATTTTTTTCCCTAAGGTAACACATTCAGTGGCAACTGGGGTCATACATGAAGCCTGCCATTCACTGACCTTCCGGCCTGGGTGTGTGCCAAGCCTCTGCCACTCTAGAGTGATGTATATACTGCAGTCTGAAAACTCATTTCATATGCTACATGTGCTGATAAGCTTCCTTCATCACAACACAAACAAAAAGATTAAAAAAAAGTCAGATGGGAGAATTATGCAAATATAGAACATAGTGGTTATTATTAATCAATGCTCAATGTTGAATTACAAATGTACTCGTTATCATCAGGGAACTTTTGAAAGCAATTTTGGGTGCATCAGAAAATTTCAGCCAACAGCTCTGTGTGGTTTCTCTAGACCTAAACCTTCTCTCTCAAACCTGATTGCTTTATAATTACAGTGGCAATGACAGCCTCACTGTCTTGTTGTTCTTCCCCTAAAAATACCCCTTTGAAAAGAAATTTCTTTGTTGTGTCACCTTTTTGACCATACAAGCAAGATGCTTCTCTTTCCTGTGTTTTGGTAGGAATGTTGGAATCTCCTGTTAACCTCTTTGTGACAAGACTGATTACTGACTTTTGCTAAACAGTGGCTCCCCATAAACAGAACGTCCTGAGAATATTAGAATCACTTTGTCCTTTGGAATCTGTTTATTTGTGATGGAATAAATGTGCAAAACCCAGCGTCTTGCAGGATACTCCTAAGAGAAGAAAAAGTTGGCAATTCGGTTAGGCTGTTTTCTATATTTCTGTTCTTCACGAGTGTGCACACAGTCCTGTCTGCTTGCATATGGGAAGAATCAAACACCCAGAGCTCCAGCTCTGCCTCCAAGATTCTGGCAGCTGTCAACCTGAGTCAGAAGTGTATTTAGTGCTCTTGCAGTAGCAGAGGTTTGAGGGCCTTTTCCTCATTTGTTTCTGAACTCTCTGTCAGCATTGTGTTTGTCTCATATACATCTGTAAGAAAAGGGAATCCAGAAAGCCATTTTGCCTATGAAATGCAAGTTCAGGCTTGGGCATTCATGTTTTGCCCAGGCACATGCACTCTGTGTTTCAGCTGCTAAAGAATGGCCATGGTGAAAACCATCCACTAGAATTGCAGAAATTAAGCAAGGCTATCCTTATCATTGGCAGTCAGATAATGCCGGATCCAGATCCAGTGTCAGTTCTTTCTAGCTTCCTGTCTACATGGCTGAGAATAGCTGCAAGCTCTAAGAAGGAAGCATCCAGTGCCTGGAAATCCTCAGTGTTTGCAAGAAATATGTTAAGGAAGTGTAATCTCTGATTGCTGCTCTGGTTGCCAGCCTTTACCACTTCATTAGCAGTCTGACGTGACAACAAAGAATCTCATTTGGATCTGACTGCCTACGTGATCCTGTATTTAAGAAGACTTTCAGCAGAAGTTTTGAGCAGGTATGAAAGAAACAACTATTTTTTTTTAATCTCTCAGAAAGACCTGTAGCATTCTTTCCAGCTCATTTACCCAGACAATTCAGGTTCAGTTTTCTAGTTGTAATGGACCTGAACAAATGTCCTAACAGGCTAACAACAATTTGAGTGCTGAAATTCAGAAAAGGTAAAACCCCTTATTAATACCTAGGCTGAGAAAGAAAGTGGGTTTCTTCACTTCTCGTGTCCAGGGAGAAGTGTTCACATGTGGAGTTGTTTCCTTTGCTCAGAGTATTAAAAGGGCCTGTGTCTTCTACCCAGCTGTTTGCTTTCATTAACAATGCAGAAATTTAGAACATTAGCAGCTGCCCTCCGTTCATTTATACAATTCCTCACTACACATTTGAGACTAGTTGTGCTAGTTCAGCTACTGGCAAGGGTAGCATGGGGCAATAAACAAGTTCAGGGAACCAGAGCACATTTAAACCATCCCAGCAAGAGGGTCTGTCTGGGACAGTACAACAGCATGAGCCCCTATAGTGGTCCAGTTAAGGGGCTGTGTGGAAAAAAAGGAGTTGTGAGTCACCAAAAGGAATGTTTGCCAGATTCATTTGGACAAAATGGACTGAAATCAGCTGCTCAGCTCAGAATCTGGCAGGGACATGCACGCAAGCACACACGCACAGAGGAAATGAGTGAAAAGGAAGCAACTCAAAGAAGAGCAAACCCAGGAAAACCTTTTTAACCTAACTGCTTGTTAGATGCAGTAGGCATCTAGCCAAGTCATTAGTGAAAGGTGGGATTAGTCTATGTGTTTCTACAGCTTGCACTGGTTCCTTAATTAGATTTTTCTAGACCCATCCTACCAGAATAGTTTTATACAAACGCTGAGAGGAACTGTCTGTCCTATAAAGCTAAATTACAGACTTCTCTGAGCATATGTCTGTGTGCAAATACCAACTTGATGTTCAAAGTTTTGGACTCAAAATTATTATAATCAGGTTAATGAAATGAAATTAAAGGAGAGACACTCGTCAAATTTAAAAAAATGCATAAGAAAAAGGAAATATACAAAACTTCAGTCATCCCATAGTGTCTTATTTGCTTGTTTTATTGAATTGTCACCAACAAGGACATTATTACTCTTACTCGTGTATGTCACTGCTGTTTTAACAATTTAGATGACTCATCCTGAGGAAACAGAGTGAGAGACATCAGTTTAAATTTATATTCAGCCATTGGTGGAAGCCATTTAGGTTTCCTAATTTAAAATGCAACAACAGGTAAAACACATTTGCGATTGTCCTTAAAAGGGGGGGTGGGGTGGATATGGGGTGGGTGATTGCTCTAAATAGGAGAACATCTCAGTAATTGAGAAAATGGAAAAAGTTTGAATGTGAGAAATCCAGCAAGGGAAAGAATGTATTCAATTTAACTCGACTTCAAGTAAGTGAAGAGAACACAGGTTTCCCAGAGGCTTGTATCCTTGCTGGGGAAAAGATAATTTGTCTCAGATCTCTCAGTATCTGATAGTGCAATACAGTAGAACTGCTGAATAATATTGTTGGTGTCTAAAATGGCTGTCATTAGTATTTTAAGTTGCAATTAAAATAGTAAAGTTATTTCTAATTTGCTAGTATTTTTCATATCACTGGATTATTAGTGTAGAGGAAACAGGTTCTTCTAGGCTGCCTTATGGACACTCTATTTATAGATATGTTTGTTTAGAAATAATATGGGATTTTTTGGTTTTTGCTTCAGTTTGTTCTGATGCTATCTGATGTCCTTGGTGGTGGGTTTCTTAAAATATATTTCATGATTGCTTTTGTCTTGTTCTCTTGCCCTTTGGAGAGATATGAGCATCATGTAGGCAATGGGTGGCTTGGGTGGAACAGTGAACTGAGAGTTGTGCCATTTCCCCATCACCTGCCTGCTAATTATATTTCAAACCTTGAATTCATTGTTGTTAATCTCAGTCTGTTCCACTCTCTGCTTTCTGGGCCATACCCTTTGTGATGAAGTTATGGACGAGTGCGAAAGAATCCAACTGAGTGAGAGGCACAAGCATCTGCAGCTCAGGACAGCACCAAGGGCAGAAGATGTACCTCGGACTGCTCATCACAAACCAGAGACGTGTTCTCAGGGAAATCAGGAATGCGCTTAGATATTACATACCTTCTAGAAGAGTGTGTTTTGACTATAGTATTCGCAGATAAAAATATCTTATCAATGGACATAGCTGCCTTTTTCATATCAGTGTGGACTGGAGTGGGACACCTTTATTTTGGAGAGAGAAAATAATAAATGTTTTGAAAAGAAACTAATGGTGGTTGGTAAAAGCTACTTTTCCAGAAGAGACCTGTAAAAAGTAGGAAATACTACTATCAAAGCTGAAAAATAATTTTAAAAAATTATTTGGGTCCTTTGACCTATTATTCAAATGCATATCGTAGCTCTGGATGATAGAAAAAAACTGTATGAGAAGTGACACAATTACCACATGTTGTTTACTATATCTTAATTAGATTAACTTCCTGCTTTCAGGAGTTTATTGTGAGCTATTGTAACACTGGCTGTAAGAAGATTTCTCACATCTTTTCCTCTTTTTTCCCCCAATCTTGTTATAAGCATTAGTTAAAAACGCCTATGATTTAATGATAAGATACAGAAGAAAAAAGAAAGATCTGTGTCTGTGTCCATTTTTTCTTTTTTTTTTTCTTCTTCCCCATAACATTTTTAACCAATTTTGGTGACTGTGACAATTCTGTGGCTGTGAGAACAGACCCAGAGAGGGCTGTTTCAAGGAGAGTTTGGTGACAGAAAACAGTTTGTGTAGAAGTGTAGGTTTGCATATTACACTGTCTTGGCTCTATCTGTTTAGGCACAGATATGTAACTGTTGTCAGAAGTGAGTTATCACCTCAGGTGTATAAAACTGAAAACTAAAAATGTTACAAAAAACCCAAAAGCTGAGAGCAAAACAGTAACTACATCACCATGCCAGATCTTTACCCAAGCTAGCTGACATAAAGATAGAAGTGTTGGCTGTTGGGTTGTCTTCAGATCTCAATTAAAAAAATAAGAAAACTCCAAAATTAAAACAGGTCTGGCTGAAAATTGAAAACAAAATATTCAAAATTCATAGAAAATGTTGCCAAAATGTGGGTGTGTGGCAGCTGACCTGATGATATTAGTGTTCTAGAATTTTTTTTCTTCTTTTGAAAGTGTCCAATATTTCTTCCAGTCCAACGAGCATAGTCTGGCTTACTCAAAAATACTCTTGTGTAAAGCAGTCATGTTTCTTTAGGTCCTTAATTATGAATGGTAAGGTATTATTCTTTGCAAGAAGAAATCTAAACAAGCTTGTCATAGGATACAAAGAAAGATAAAATTTTAATATTTAAACCTATTTGAACATTACAAAATATGATGAGACATATGCAGAACTAATAAAAATCAGGAAAAGGATAGTATGTGTGGAGAAGGCATAAGGATTTTATCAGCCACAGAAGGCTTCAAAAATATCACAAACCAAACAGTTTGAAAAGCTCAAGGCAAATATGTGCTATAAAATAAAACAAAACAGCAATTCCCATGGAAACATAATGCTCATAGAGACAGAAAACATTGCTTAGAAATCAGCATCTCTTATTGTATCTTCTGGAGTGGCACATCCCTCTTATATTAAGGAAACTAGGTTTCCTTCACTGTTGTATTGTGACAACCACCTATTCTTCCAAATTCTCTGACTGAGAGCAAAGGTGACCTGCTCAGTTCCCAGATTTGTCCAGGTTTTCTTCATCAGAATAGCTGTTTTGTACATCAGTCTTCACCTGCAACATGCTTCCAGCTTGTTCAAACACTCAATCTTAGTAAAAGTGAGCAGAGTCAAAAAGTAGATTTCTGCCCCAGTTACATGGAGATGTATGAGGTGGTTTGTTGTGATGGGAATTGGCCCATTAAGTCATACGTTAAAAATTGTGTCATCTTCTGTTTCTGCTAGGCTGTAAAAATAATTTCTGTTGCAGTTGTTGTAAGCACCAGCTGGCCAACTACAGGTAACCAAAAAGTTTTTGTGTCCCAGTTCAAATAGTGCAGTATGAGGAACAGAAAACTCTAACCCACCAAGCTCAAGAAGAAACTGTAAATTCTTCATAAAAGTAAGCTTCTTTGAGACCGTTTCCAAGTGTTAGAATTATGTTACAATCTAGTGGTGAATGTCAACTGATTCCATCAGGGACATATTAGTCTCAAAATACTAATTTCGTACAATGAAAACTGCTTACAGCAGAAGACCGTGCCGGTACTTTAATAAAACAAAAAGGAAACATTAGTGCTTGCATGTGAGCACAACTGAAGGAATCTAGACGGAAGTAAGTTTTGTCAAACCTCTGACAATGGAAAGGGTTTCAGTTGAGACTGGTCAGATTTTAGTTGCCTCTGTGAGCCATATGGTAAGGGAAACAAAACCACATTAATTTCAATCCATATGAGACTACTTGCTTACAGACTACTATGAAATGCAATGCCACTACAAGGAACATGACAAGACAGTATTTTTTGGATATTTAGTCTATGTAAATGATGAATAAATGTTTTAATTTATGCATTTTTATTCTTACAGTCACGTATTACTTGGATTTCTAAGTATATGTATGTGTATATGTGTGTAGGGAAGAAGGATTAACATGGATGTTAAAATAGTGGATGTATTTCTTTGAATGTGCTCATGTTAAAAGAGCTGGACCTTTTATCCTCTTTCTATTGTTTGCATCTCTAGCCCTGCAATCTACAGTGTGCAGATTTCCTTGTAATCACAACAAGCCATTGTTGTATTGTAGAGTTCACAACTGGAATGGGTGGAAACTAAAACTTGGTAGTGCTTATGCAAGAAAAGGTTTAGTAGTTAAACTTATTAGAAAAGTAGTAGAGAACAAACCAGAAAACTGTTATGCTATAAGCACCTGGTGAAGTTTATAGTTAGAGTACTATATGCACATCTATATTCCCTTCTCACCTCTCCTTACCTCCAAAGGACATATTAGGATTTGAAAAGATTGAACAAAAGCAATAGAGGAGGGTGGTTTGGCTTTTAGAACAAAAAGGGATTACGTGGACTAAGCATGTAGTCTGGAAAATATGGTTGAGAGAGAAATGTGATAGAGTTTGATAGATCATAAAAAGGATGGGAGTGGTTAAAGGGGAAGAATTTTCAATTTCAATGGAAGGACTGTGGGCCATCACATAAAGCTAGGAAGTAGTTCATTTAAACAAACTACAGAAGTATATTTTGAATAAACCATTATTGAGCTATGCACTTACTGTTGAGGGATAGAGAAGTACTAACACCCTGGAGGACTTCAAAAATTATAGACTTGTTAAGTCTATAAGGAAAAGACTTTGAGAAACTGCATGAGTATACCACAGGAGATCTCCCTGCATGATTGACAGTGCTTATGCTTTTTTCCTAAGCTTTAGTAGCCACTTTCAGGGCATTTAGTCTTTTGTTGTACGGTGTGCTTCTTATAGAGTACTTGAATTCTAGCTCCATCTTAAGTGAGGGAAGAAAACTGTTAAAAATATTCAGGACAGTGATATTATGCCACTACATTCATCATCACTGTTAACAGTTCTTCTCCTTTTCTGTTAACACACAATCATCAGTACCACTTCTTTTATCCTCTTCAAGAGATGTGATGATTAAATAGCAGTTTAAAACAAAACACTAGAGAGAAACGGATATAAATGTTTAATTCTCATCAGCTAAATCTGATTTCTGTGAAGTCTATTAAAATACCTTTAATAAGTGCAGTGTGGCTCTCTTATGCTGAAATGGCTAAAAGTCATGTTTTCATACAGTAGTCAAAAATATTTAGAGCTTTCACTTTAAAACATGTCATACTAGATGTAAAAAATGAAAGTTAATCCACAGCTATTTGTCATTCCCAGTTTCAAATCATGAATTAGATACTCAGATTTTTCAAAGTCCTTTTCTTTTCACCATAGCATAGTTAATGGCAGTCAAGAATCTCTATCTACCTCTGTTACATAATTTCTGTCCTGCTAACAATTATTGGGTTACTTTGGCATGATAACCCTGGTAAGATTCGCAATAATGATTTCCGTTCAGCTGTAATTTATGGACAAATCCCAGGTTCTACTGCTGACCTGAAATGCCCATCTTAAGTAAATGAAGATCTTGTGTACTTTAAAAAATAGTTTTGTCCCATACATTGCAAGTGTCACGTCTCTTCTTTTAAGTCTTATTTGACCCTCACACTGCCCTAAAGATAGGCTATATCAAAACTATTTGAAATTGCATGATCATATATCCAGATTAATTTCTCCAGATGTATGTGGGGCACCTCAAATTATCTTTCATGGGCTTTACACGTGGGGTGTTCTTAAACTAACAAACAAATATGTGCAGTTTTAAGAGCTGTTGGCTAGCAGTCAGTATCTGAAGCGATTGCAAAAGAATAATTGAAAGCATTTCTGCATGTTCCAACAGGTTACAAGTACTTTCCAAATCACTTCCACTTGTGGTCAAATTACTGATGCAGTCATCTAAGTCATCTGGCTTGTAAGGAAGGCATAGTTAGAAAAAAGATCAGTAGAAACCTACTTAGTTGAAATATCCAACATATGTTTCTGATGATAAGGAATTAGACATCATAAAGTTTGTGGGGCATGGCAGTAGTGAGTATTTTTATGTGTGCCACACTTCAGACTGTGAAGACCACTATTAAATAGTCTATGATGTGTTTATATTGAAGTCCTTATAAAAATACAGAATTACTACTGTACACTAAAATTCAGTGAAATATCCAGGCAAAAATGTGGCCTAATACTTTCAGAGAGCCAACAACTCCTGTAACATTTGTGCACAGCCAAGCACCCAAGTTAAAAGAATGGTGAAAATAATGAGAATTTCTGCTTTTTTTTCTATATCTCATGTATAACTCAAAGTTCTTGTCTAATGCCCCATGTGAAAGCCTTCTTTGTAAGTTTTATTTAGTCTTTTGAATAAGCCTTTCTCTCTGTCTCTGTACCTTAATGTTTTCTTTGACAGAGTTCACCTATTTCACCTATTGCAACCTTCATCTGATTAACCTCCAGAGCTGATTTGCCTCGAGCTTCAATGACAGCAAAGTTTGCTTTCTTGGGACACTATTCAGAGAGCCTGGATTTCTGTTTTTCATATTCTAAAAGATGTTTGTCCATATTAGTAGTGGATCATTAATTATGAAGTCTGTGGCAACTTTCTGACCTTAGCATATTTGCAACATGGTCAGGTCAGTAGTTCAATTTAAGGTAGAAATTTTCAGGGATAATGGTTTAAGCATTATTAAATTACACTGTAAGGAATATTTTGCCCATGAAAAACAATGCTGTAAAAGCTGTTTTCAGAGGATGCTGTGTTTTATTGCCTTCTAGTTAATTCCCATGTCAATTTTGCTCTTGTTGACTCATGAAAACGTTAATTTTTTAAACTTTTTTGCTGTCTAATTTCCAAGGGAACTGAAACTGCAAGAGACCAACAGAAAGACAAAGATAAAGAGAAAAAAGGCTGACACAACAAAGTAAATAAGAAAGACAAGACTGGTGAGGCTCAATCTGTAAAAAGCAGCACCTACACCAAAGCTCACAGTGTCTTGACAACCACAAGTACAGTTTTGAATTGGACTTGGAAGAGAAGAATTCAGTGGAACAGAGAGAATATTGTTGGTTTTCCTGCTGTTGAAGATTGGCTTAGTTTACTGAAAACCATAAATATTTAGTTTTTTCTTTAAAGTAGCTGTGAGCTGTTGTTTGTTTTTAAAATAGTTCTAAAATAGTGGTAGTGCTTCCAGCATGTATGTAGATAGACCATACATGCTGTATTCACTGTAAGTAAATACAGTTTACTCAGGCATAGGAATCTTTCTATTTGATGTGATATAAAGTGTGATAGGCATGCTAATAGGAATACAGCTACAGCATGAAAATGGAAATGGAGAAATTAAGTTTACAAAGTGCTCCAGTTTCTGTATGAATTACAGCAAAACCTGGGCTGATTTAAAGATTAATTCTAATGTGAGGCGAAGAGGGAGGCAATGCTTGATTTAAATGAAATGAATGTCAGAGCTCTATTTCAAAATGTAGGTACTCTGGCTGTGATTGTCAAGCATCCCTTTGTATTGGTGATACTAAATTGTGCACATTAATGTTTGGTCCACAGTGAAACGGTATAATATTTTTAATAGTTTGTAAAGGAGGTCGGGAAAGAATAATATTTTGTTAGAAAAAGAATTCTAGTCCATCTAATTTTCATGATTTACTGTTAAAGGACAGTATATAATGATAACCTATACTGAATTATTCATGTTTCTCACAAGTTGAATCAAAGCAGCTTTTAGGAGAATTAATTTCTTGTTGCAGCTGTACACCTCTACATTTACCCTCTCCTGCTGAAGACTGATCGGGGCAGTAACTTTGATGTGCCTCCTTGCGTGCTATTTATGCATTTATTTCAATCCAATCCCGTGGTACAGTCAGGTTGCCCATGAAAGAGCAATAGTGAAAACAAAAATATTTGTACTTTTCAACCTTCTTAGCACCATAATTCATACTCAGGCTGTGGGGTCTCTTTTCCAGATGTAATTTGTATTAACATCATACATTTGTGAAACGTCTAGTTGGTTGCACTTTGTCATGACTGTCAGTTTATTTTCTCTATGTTAGAACAGCATTCTTCCCAACGTGATAGAATTAAGTTTGGGTTTTGGGAGAGTGACAGTGAGGTCAGACGCTTTACTAATTCCATTCATCCTATGTGATGTGAAACTAATTTGAAGCCAAGAAAAATAGGTAACTGTTCTATGTGTGGACATTGGTCGGGTAGCAATGGCAGATAATATCACATGAGGAGAAGAGAATTTCCCTTCTCTCCATTCCTACATAGAGAAACACACAGCATGGGTATCTGTCTGGGTATCCACAATAATCTGTAAAAATTTTGAAAATGGAGCTCAGCAAGCAAATTCTCCCTGATAGTGTACTATGGGAGTATGTCTTGGGAACACTCTCTAAGGATGTTTCCCTCGGATTTCATAAAATGGATTGATGGATATTGTATGGCAGACTTTCCTAATTTACTGGCAATGCTTTTTACCACAAGTAACTACTTTTATTGAAACACTAAGTTAGGCCCTGAATCAACAGATATTTAAAGGAATGCTGTGGTTCAAGGCTGGAGCAGTCTTGCTTTTTAAAATATAACTTTAAAATCATCAAATATATTACATTTCTTATGATGTCAACACTGACAGCTGGGAAAACCTATGTGTAGTTGTATTGATGTTGAACCCCTCAAGATTTGAGCCCCTTAAGACCTGAATCAATCTTAGCATTTTTTCTAAAGTTAATCACTAGCTAAAGCTAGACAGTTACGACTAAGCAGTTCCATTTTGAGCATTGTATGCTTGGCTAATCTTTTGTTTTAAGTAAAAGGGAAGGCAATCCCAAGATGGATGGGCTGTCTGGATGAAAGCTGCCAGGAGTGAAGTCAGCAGATCTGAGCTGACTAAGGTAATTCTGGCATTTGGAGATCGTGTCCAGCAAGTCATTTACCACCCAAAATAGACCCCAGACTCAAATGGAGGGAAGAACTGCTCACGTGGACTAATTAGCATGAGAAGTAAAAATAGAACTAATGAGTAGGGGTTGAGTACTGACTAATAAAATAGTTACATAATCTGTAACCAATGAATGTTGATGCCTTTGTTTGTTGAAATGTATAAACAGTGTAAAATTTTGGTGATGAGGGAGTCAGACTATTGTGGATTACCACCCAGCTCCCTACTCAGCGTATAGTAGAATAAAAATTAGAAACACCTCTCCTTGCAGTGTGAATTGGCACTTTGCACTGGGTAGCGAGCCTGCATTTGGGACAACAATATCACTGAAAGGATATTTATTTGGAGTGCCAAACAGTCTGATTTCTTTTGGTTTTTTGCAAGTTATTCCACAGGAATATTTCTAAATATGCTTTGTGTGGATAATATTTTTTACATCATAATGTACTTTGGCCAGGCAGTGCACTGAGCATTGTGCTAAAACTGAGTGACTATGATGAATCCAGAATATTTTTATAATTAGAAGCTGAGCCTTTACTATGCAAGTTTTTGATGTAAATGACTCATATAGTCTGTGAGGCTACGGTAGAATTGGCATACAAGGAATTTTAAGAGATGTCATTGAAAAAAGCAAAAGTGACAATGTTTGCCTTATCATATATAAACATAATTTTTCAAACAGGATTTTTGCACATATTTGCACACAGTATAACTAATGCCATGACTAACAGCTATCTGTGTGTTTCCGTGGTGCTTTACAGAGATCATGAAAAAGACTGTGGATAAATGTTTGCCTGGTTCACACACAGTAAAATGGAGGGAGGCATATGAAAAAAAGCCTTAAAATTTGTTGCAATTATTCTCTTCATAAGCTCCCATTAATTGTTTTACTAACTTGATATAAAAACAATGATTGAGATGTGTGAGCTGCCGTTTGAAGATAGGGAACACATGCATTTTTACCCTGCTGTCTGTTTACATACTGTAGCGATGTTAATCATAATCTCATTTTAAATCTTTCTGGCTGCCAAAAAAGATGGCATGCAAATTATTTCATAAATTGTGCATCTTGTAAAAATAGAGCTGCAAAAACTGCTTTATATCCAAACATTTTGAGGCCTGTGAACACTCGAAGAACATTGGCAGTAGAATTGCTGAAGTCTGTCTTGGGGGAGGGAGGAGAAATATCTAACAACAACTAGAAATTTGTAACTACATAGAGGGCACTTATTGTAGATTTTGCAACGTTATTAGTGATCGGGAAATGTTTTGACCAGCCTTCCTGTAATCCAGTGGTAATTCTTACAGTGTTTCTTCCATAGTGCTTCACCTTGAACTAGAGTATATTTCACACAAAACAGTTTTTTCCGTCAGAAAATACAGAGCATTAATCCAGCATACCTTTTGGGTTAATAGTTTTTATTCTTGATGCCAATGCATTCTAGTGTACTATAATGTATTTCCTTCTTGAGGGAAGTATCTAGGCACTCCATAATCAATAATACATCAAATAAATAGCATTTATTTTGTTGAAGTCTATACTACTTCAAGTTCTTAAAAGCTCTCAAAATACCTGCAAAGGGATTTACGTTTAACCTAGCAGAACATACTGTCAGAAGTGAAAGTGGCACTAGGTAAAGTGCAATGCCTCTGGACAGATGAGTACCTAATGCAAAGTTGGATCCAGTTTTTTTTTTTGCACACCTTTATACTGCCCACTGCTTCCAGAAAAAACCAGTCTATTTTAACCAATTGCAAAAGGAGGAGTATAACCAGACAAATTATCTCCAATGTTGTTAGACCCTCTGTGTGTTCCCAAATGTGTTCAGTGTGACACTGAGTTTTATGATATATTTGCTCCAAGTGATGTACAAGCAAGTGATGTGAACAAGTTTCTTACATGTTTTTTATAACAGACAGGAAGTATTTGTTGTTTATGTGTGCATTTTATAAGTAGTGGCCTTGGCTTTCCAAGATAGCCTCTGTGTGTGCACAGCTATCACAATATGCTTTGTTGTTGTCCAGTCATCAGGCACACTATAATTAGAGTGGTTCATAATAACCACGATAAGTAAATCACATAAACCTCCCCTTTATTCAGTAACAAAAATGTCTGAAAACCTTTCTAAAGATCTGAGACCATACAAAAATTCAGAGTCTAATGAACTTGAAGGAATGGGAAACTATTAGACTGTACATTTCAGAATGTTGTTATAAAGGCATTATTGACATGATCCACCAGGGGTTTGTTACATAATGCTTTGAAGTTTTAGTGCTATGGGATTCTTGGGTTAAATTCTGTGACTGCAATTGAAAAAGCCTTTGTAAACACTATTATATTTTTCAAAAGTAAACATTTCTGTTGCCCACAGTTTTCCAGTCTGTATAATTCAATGACAGCTAAGAGATAATTCAGTGACGGCTAAGAGGTGTCAAACCAAGGCTCTTTATGCTTTCTTCTTAACTTGTAATTAGAACAAAATTGTACTTAGGCCTTGAAAATTGTATGTATTTGAATTCAGTGACATTTGAGATCCATCTAAATCAGAGCTTCTTATGTTAGGTCTACAAGTGATACACTATCACACCAAAAGTTCCAATTTTTACTATGGCCTCAAATTAGGAACACCAGTGGCACAAGTTCACTATAACATTTTTTGGTAATTTCATGTCTCTGTAGGCTGACCTAAATCTCAGTCCTGTGTATTTTCAGTCATACAGAGCCCAGCACAGCTGGATGTCTGTGTTGCTGTGATTCTTGGTGTCAGATTCCTAATGTTCTTGCCTGCAAATGACTGGAGTGCACTGGGAGCATTACACAGCCGCAATAGACTAATTAGGTAAATTAGTTTAACTAATTACCACTCAAATTAGAGTAGAATAATGAGAAATAAAACCAAATCCTAACCCAACATCTTCCACCCATCCCTCCCTCCCTCCTGGGCTTAACTTTACCCCAGAATCAGTCCCTCCTCCCCTACTATGGCACAGTGGGGTGAGCTGTGATCAGTTCATCACACATTGTTTCTGCTGCTGCTTCCTCCACAGGTGGAGGACTTCTCACACTCTTCCCCTGCTCCAGTGTGTGGTCTCTCCCACGGGAGAAAGAACTCCATGAACTTGTTCAATATGAGTCCCTCCCACAGGCTGCAATTATTCAGGCACTGCTCCAGTGTGAGTTCCTCCCACAGGGTGCAGTTCTCCAGGAACACTCAGCTCCAGTGTGAGTTCCTCCCACAGGGTGTGGTCCTTCAGGAACAGTCTGCTCCAGTGTGATTCTGTGCCACAGGGTCACAAGTCCTTCAGGAATGCACTGCTCCACTGTGAGTCCCCCACAGGGTCACAAGTCCTGCCAGGAAACCTGCTCCAGTGTGGCCTCCTCTCTTCATAGGGCCACAGGTCCTGCCATGAGCCTGCTCCAGCACAGGCTTCCCACAGGGTCCCATCCTGCTTCAGGCAGCCCCACCTCCTCTGGCATGGAGTCCTCCATGGACTGCAGGGGCACAGCTGCCTCCGCATGGTCTGCACCTTGGGCTACAAGGGAATCTGCTCCAGAGCCTTGAGCATCTCCTCCTATTTCTTCTTCACTGCCTTTGGTCCTTGCATGGCTGTTGCTGTCATATATTCTCACTCCCTTCTGTGGCTGCAATTCGCTTTGGTGCAGTAACTTCCTTCCCTTCTTTAAATCTGTTGTCCTACAGGCACTACCACTGTTGTTGATGAGCTGAGCCTTGGCCAGTGGCAGATCTGTCCAGGAGCCAGATGCCATTGGAATCATCAGACACTGGGGAAACTTCTGGTAGCCTCTCACAGAAGCTATTCCAGTACTTCCCTGCTACCAAAACCCTGACATGCAAACCCAAAACACAGTAACAGCTGTTACCCTGTACAGTTCTGACCTGTGTCCTGACCTGAGAGTCAATACCAGTTTTGCTATCAACTGCAGAGTTATTACTCTAGGATTAGGCCATAGGTAGAACATAAATAAACCTGGAATTTTGTTTGGGAAATACTTTGTGTTTGTGCATCTTCATGTATATATATGTATGTATGTATTTTGTGCCTTGAAATATGTCTTTGAGATAAAACATATACTTCTCATTAGCTGAAAGTATCCTTCTGCTATTGAGTAACTTGCAAAACTTAGTTCTCAGTTTGTTTCCTTTTACTGCTTTCTTTTTACAGATGCTGTAAGTATCTGTAGTTTGTAGATTTTTCTAAGCTGTTGCTCTCCATCAGTTGAGTTGGTAGCTCCTAATGTCCCTGTCAATGTTTGGATTTCTGTCTGGACTTCTGAATTTCAGTTGGATCGACATGAACTTGGCTCAGCCCTGATGCCTAATTGCGAACTGCTAAATTGAGGTGAATGGGGAAGTTGTTCCCACCCCAGTACAGGAAGGAATGCTGCCCAGAAATCTGCAGCTTTTGCTGGGAGTGGAATGTAATCATGGTGAATTTTTTGTGCCTCCTTTATGTTTTTCTTTCTTGTCATATTCCATTGCTGCTGTGTGTCATGATATTAATTTGATTTTGTTGTCACCATTTAAGGTAGTCTTTTAGCTACACTAGGAGGGTATAACTCTAATGTCACCAGGAGCAGCAAAAATTTAGGATTAGTCATTGTGGGAATCACTGAGCACATGCTAAATTTTCCTGTTGGTACTTTCCTTGTCCATAAAACTTTTTAATTATACTGGACTCTGTTCAATTAGGGGTGCTATTCTGCTGTTTCTGTGTCTCTGGACGTATCCAAACAGAAAGGATTATCCCTGATAATTCTGTTCAGTTCTGTTGCAAAGCATACCAAATAATCTGCCATATAAATTATTAATTTCCCATATAAATGGGTCCAAATTCTTCCCCATTTCTCTATATTGCACAATGTAAAAAGGTAGTTGGTATAAGGTGAATTGTGGAAGCTGTTCACTTGAAAGTAATTTCATCTACCCTGTTGTCTAAAGTTGGGAGGTTTCTAATTTGGTTAACACCCAAAATCTGTAGTGAGAAAGTAACTACTTCCAATGCATGATCTTTCCCATATGAGGAAAGGTAGTGAAAATATAGAATGTAAATTAATACCTGGAGACACATTTTTTCTGTGTGGCGACTACAGAAAGAGTCTAGAGAAATAGTCTGCATACATCAATTTTAGAATGTGTAGCTGAATGAAACAATCTGGTTCTCTGTGTAGATGGCTTTTTACCATATGCATTCCCCACAGGTTGTGGCAATAAATCTTGCAGCTGTCACAGCTCCAAAGGGCTAATGGCAAAATACACTTAAAAAACCAGTTTCAAGCAATGACGTTCCTTGTCTTCTGATAATGATGTTTCAAACACAGCCTCTGGCTCAGCAAGTTAATAAGTTGTAGATGCCAGAAGATAGGAGAGTATCTCATAATTTACCCACCTTAAACATTGTGTGTTCTTAGTTAAGAACTCCAATTATTTACCCCCCAAACTGAGCAAGGTTTTCAAATCCATTCACATTATCCAGCCCAAACAACATTACAGAAAAGGATACTGTGGACAAAGTTCTGCAGTCTTTGCTTATTTCTTAAAAGCATTTGAATATTTACTGTCACAGATCTTCTGTAGCCATTGTACTTTCTTGCAGACAGTATAACATATCACTATTCTGATTGCTTGATGCTTTGGATGAGGAAAGGTGAAAACAACAAAAATAAGTTGACATTTATATCTAGAAAAAATATTAATCATGTCAAGAATGAAGAATAAATTTCAACATAATACTGTGGGACTAAAATCTAGGAAGTGAAAGTATTTTAGAGAGCACAGAGGAGAAGTCACAGAGACAGAATGAGTAGGTAATACTTGAGACCTAGATCAACAAGTGAGGTAAAGGTAAAAAAATTATTTCCTACAGTGGAGACCGATGTTTGGCTATTTCAGAATATTTTCACTGAATCATAGCAAAACCTCAGGGAGCAGCATGAATCCTGTCCACAAACAGAGTGAGCAAAGTGTGAGGCTGAAGGATGATGCTCAGAGGCAGGCAGTAATGGTAGTGGCTCAAAGGACCCTGAGGAAAATAAGTAAAACACTTTGATTTCTGTAAACAGCTTTAGAGTCCAGTTGTTGGGGGGTTTTTTATTGACTTTTTTTCCTCTTGACAAAGTGGGTGCAGCACCTTTGTTGATGGAGAGCGCTGCTCCATGAGGCTGATGAAAAGGCATCCCTGTTGAGTATAGATCAATTATTATCAGCCATGCAATAGTAATTGAAGTGAGAAATATTTCCCAGGGATGAATGACAGGGTAGGTGTGCTGGTGACCCAAATCACAGGTAGTGGCCATTTCACTTTCCAGATCATTACTCTTTCAGTTATGCCATGTGCTTCATTTATCACTGTTGTTAGAAGCAGAGTATGGAAATAAACATTCCCTGGGGCCATTCATTGTTAGTGGTTATAGGTTCAGCTTGTTGAGCTTATTGACCATGTAAAAGTACACCTACATTAGAATAACTGATGTCTATATGGAGAGAGAATTTATTTTTGCTGCCAATTTGGAAGTCTTCTATGGATTTTATTATGTGATCGTGAGTCAGTTCAGAATGAACTGTCAGTTTGAACTGTCTCTCAGCGTATTATCAAAGAAATATATTTTGGCATAGATCACTCACTATTGTGATACAATTTTTTAAAGAATTCAAGCTTTTTAAATACATGATTTTATACTAGTGCTTATGCTGTATTTGTCCTACTTGCTTCACACAAACTCTTTTTTACACAAACCTTTAATTCTATCTCTGCTTTCATTTTTGTAGTAGGGCAAGAGGCAGATGAAACCTAGTAAATTGGAGAGGCATGCTGTCCCTAACACTTGATGTTATCACATACACACAAATAATAATTCAGTGATCCATTTTGTTTCTAGTGCAAATAGTTAAACAATCAAACACCTTTAGTCAAATTTTCATACATTTTTATTTTTATATATTAGAAATGGCCCTGCAAAAATGTCCCAGAAAAGAACTACGTATACACAGAGGAAAACTGAACCAAGATCTGTATTCAAAGTCCAAATATTACTTATTTTATGACTTAAACCACTATTGGGATCTGAAGCACATTTCCCTTTGGAATGTTTAAAACTAAAATTATTGTATAGGTCTCATTCTTTACAATAGTAACAGCAAAATGTTTTGGAAATTAAACAGCAATGTGTCGGAAATTAAAAACAACAACCCTTTGAATCTGCTTTTCTCAGGTATGTTGTAAATTTGAGTTATGTCAGTTGCTCTGATATTTTCACTATTGTCTGAGCACCAAGAATTTATCTTGTTGACCCTTTGATGTGCTCTGGTGAATATTTTTAAAGTAATTAGTACTTTCAGACTGAGGATGCAAAAGAAACAGATATCCTATCAGAGCTGTCACATGATGAATAGTGGCTCTGTAAAGATCACTTACTTCCATAACATGCAAAATGTATTGGGGAAGCATAGAGATGATTATGGCTGTTATTTTTCCTAAGGGAAAACTGAGCATATTCATCTGTGTGTTTTGTTGCTGCACAGAATTATAGAATGGTTTGGGACAGAAAGGACCTCAGAGATCATCCTGTTTCAACACCCCTGAGGGAGCACCATCCTAAAGTCATGACTAGGCGTGCTTTTTCCCACAGTGGTTCTTTCTGCTGGCACCGGCACGGGGACTACGCACGAGAGAAGAGAGGGCTTCTGGAGGTCGACTTAGAAAAAGACGAGATTGAGGACTCTTCAGTTTATAAAAGGTGGGGTTTATTAGCTACATGGAGGTAAGAGCTGAAAAGAGTAGAGAGCTGAAGAGTCTCGAACAAAGGCTGTGCATCAGGTTATAAAGGGGGGCTAACAAGGCGGGATTACATGTTTCAGAACTAATAAGAAAGTGAATACAAGTGAATTATAGAACAAACAACCAATGCACTAACAATGAGATAAAGGTGAACTGAGTGGTTGGAGGGAGATAGTGGCCCATACTATCTGTAGTACAGGGATGGGAGGTCAGTGGGAAAATCCATTTCTTCTTCACTCTCCTCTGGCCCATCTCCAATTTCTTCCCAGTCCTCCACACTTTCAAGGACACCAAGCTCTAACTCAGCCACCTGGGCCGCTACACACCCCTGCCATGGATAGAGACACTCTGCACTAGACCAAGTTGCTCAGATCTCCATCCAGCCTTGAATACTTCCAGAGATAGGGCAGCCACAGTTTCTCTGGACAGCGTGTGCTAGTGCCTCACCTCCCTCACAGCAAAGAATTCCACCCTAATACCTAATCTAAACCTACGCTCTTTCAGTTTAAAGCCATTCCCATTGTCCTATCACATCATGCCCTTGCAAAAAGTCCCTCTTCAGCCTTCTTGTAGCACCCCTTAGCACCTCGCTGAGAGGTGCTCTAAGGTCTCCCTGGAGCCTTCTCCTCTCCAGGCTGAGCAACCCTAATTCTCTCAGACTGTCTTTGAGGGGAGAGGTTGTCCTTGGATTATCTTCATGTTCCTTGTTGGATGTGCTCAAACAGATCCATGTCCTTCCTCTACTGGGGGATGCAAAGCTGGATATAGTACTCCAGGTCTCGTGAGAGTGGAGTTGAGGGGGAGAATATATATTTGTGTGTGTTCGTATTTGTGTGTAGGAACATGCAGGTGTACAAAAAGAAGAAAAGCCATGATCAAATGCAGGCAATGTGCTAAATATAAATCACTCATGATCTAACCTTACAGAAGCTGAAAGGTGGTGTTTTATGGGGTTTACTTAGCTTATCTAGAGACCAGGCAGATCCAGAAAATGAAATATTCCATTTAGAAAACATTTTGTTCCTCATGTTCCTCAGTCTTGTTCATAACATCAATAGGACAAACCTGTTTGATTTGCTATGGCTAAAAACATTACTGATGAAAGAAACTCTTTGTAACATTAGGGCTTATCCACTTTGGTTTGCACTCTTTTTTATATTGCCTGGATCTTTGTTGGCAGCAATGGTTGTAACATCACAGAAACGCAATTATGATGATTTTCACCTGTGGGATAGGTGACAGAAAGCTAATGTTCTTGTAGCAAAAATATGAGGAGAAAATAACTCAGATACAGATGCAGTATCTACAGAAGTGTTTCTAATTGAGACTTTCTCTAGCTTTCTGTGGTGGCTCTGCTATTTTTTGAGGATAAGTAATTACAAGGAGCTAGACAATAAATATACCCAAAAATTGTCTAGGGTTGAAAAGTGCTATGAAGAGCTCTCCAAGTACAAAATACCATCCAGTGTCCTTTCATTAAGAAATATCATAAAAAGGACATAATTTCCAATAAACAATTTTTAGAAATAAAAGAAGTATTCAGCAGTGATTGCAAGCAATGTTTGGAACGTGATGTTTTAAAGGAAGTGAAAAATGGAAGCTAGGAGCATGATAGAAAATAAAAAAAATTCAACAGAATTAATCTGCCTTACTCTGGGATCCAGCTGTAGTTTGCAAGCACAGTTCTCATTGCTAAAGTGTGTTCATATCTAGATTTGTCTCACTCTGGAGCTCAGAATATTATTTGAGGTCCAGACTGATTTCTGATTATTGTATCTTGCATTTCACTTGGTTTAAAATTCCTTCAAAATTCAAAGGACTTTCTGGCTTGACTTTTCCTGTGTTGAATACTCTTAATACTCCTTTTGAGGACTGAAGAGCAGCATCATCTGGTTACTGACACCAACAGACACCTCTTTGCCTTGGCAAAGCTTCTGGCCAGTATGAGCTCTCCAGAAAGTTGCAGATGGTTGAACCCACATGTACATTCCATCCCATTTCCTCCTCAAGTCAGGGTGCAGTTTAAATGGCTGCAACAAGTTATCGTTAACATTGGGTAGGGTTTCCAGTCACACATCCTAGTTTGTCGAAGTCTACACAACACCACTATTAGATCTCCACTGCCTGTTAGACTGCACTCCTCACAGGGAAAACTGCTGATGCTTTAGAACCATTGATAACTTGTTCAGCATTCAATACAAGGATTAAGTGCAAGGAGGGTAGGTTTAGGTTAAATACAAGATGTATTTTTCCATAAGGGTAGTGAAACACTGGCACAGGTTGCCCAGAGAGCTGGGAAGTGCCCCATCCCTGGAAACATTCAAGGCTGGGCTGGATAGGTCTTTGAGATGATCTACTTGAAGATATGCCAGCTCATTGAAGGGAGCTAGACTAGATGACCTTTAAAGTTCCATTCCAACTCAACCATTCTATGATTCTTTGTTTTATGTCTCTATGGTTTTAAACATAATTTCTGTAGCATCAAATAACAAAAGAATGAGTCTTGTTTAATTGAAGATACTATCTTTGTGGTTGTGCAGTCTAGTATAGACTGAGAGCAATCTTTTTCAACTGCAAGACTAAGCAATTTTACCTCCATCTGTCCTTTATACATTGTAGATGCTGGTGCTTCAAAAATGCTATGAACAAACAGCAAATTGAGACTGGCGTTTCTATTATTCGTTTATATTATTGCTGAAATGCCCACATCTGCATTGCATACACCACAGAGGAAGGTAACATTCCTAGCTCATTTAGTATGTTGTCTAAACAAACAGGCAAAAGGGCATGTCCTGGATGACCAAGCATTAAAGTATGATGAATCCAACTCCTAACATGGGTGCATTGCTGAGGTGCTTGCTGGAAGGCACTGTTAGCACACCTCAGCTGCTGAGTGTTTCTGCACTGTCAAAGCAGATTTCTGTTGTGTATTCTGTCCTAGCTCCATGCATGGAGCTCATTCATGTCAACAAGACCTGCAGAACTGGGGCAGAATATGCAATAAGGATTCATTCTGCAGATATTATTGGGCTCCAGTCTGGTGCAAAAACTGTGTTGCCATTAGGCTGGTCCTCCTTAAAACAATGCAGAAGAATCCCTCATTACTCAGGTAGCAGGCATATCTTGTAATACATTATTGATGTCACATACTTAGCATACTTAGCTGTTCTGGATTTTTTAAAAATGCATATAATATATATTCCACATAAAAAATGACAAACCATCCAATTTCATTTAAACTGTAACAGAGTTGAAACCATACCTGTGGCATTTTCACATAAGGCACTTGTCTGATAAAGAATAAAGCTAGAAGCCATCAAGGTCTTGCAATCTGAGGGACAGTCTGGTATTTGTTATGTCAATTTTTTTTCTGTGTCCTAAAGAAAAAAGTGTAAGAATTTACTGAATTAGCTCTGCCATTTGCTGATTTGGCATAGTAAGTATACGGGGCCCCAAAATGTCCCTGTTGGAGTCTATTACTGGAAGTTGTAAGGTCATGCATCTTCTCCTCTGAAAGACCTAGTGGAAAAGCAAAGAACATAGTCTCAAAATCTGCTTCTACCATAATTTCTACAAGATACTTCCCAGTCGCAACTGGGGTGTCTTGGGTGCTTTCATATTATACTGTACATTGCCTACCCATTTCTCTGACTCTTTCAAGAATGCTTAAGCTGGATTTCTGAATTCATAATTTGGAAAATACTACTTTTGCCTGAGGTTACTGACTTCAGTACACACTGAACTTGGCTCAATATATTACAACTTCTCAGATGTGGGTCTTATAATTTCTGTAGCATATTTAACTTTGTGGATATTTTTTCCTTCCATTTGGTCCGTAAGAGGGGAGGCACTAGTGAGACTTTTTTGTTTCAAGGTTTTGTATATATGTGTACAAGACCTATTTGACAAAAACTGCCATAATTGTTTTCGGTCTGAAAACTGCATTATGGCGTAAAATAACACAACCAAGATGATGCCTTATTGTTTGCATGTTTCCCTTTTGCAGAATAAAACTACATCTGTATGGCAATGATGAGGCTTCAAGAATTCAGTGCCCCTACAGATAAGGCTGATTTTCTGGGAACTTTAATGTAAATTAAGGAGCACTCAGCACCAGGAATTATGGCCTTCATTCAATTACTATACAATGCTATAAAAGATTAACATTTACTTAAGGATTTTGATGTATGGGAGATTTAAATGTTACTGTATCTACAATGACTGAGAGCAAGATGGACTAATTTAAATTACCTGGGTGAATGGTATCCTTAGATCCACCAGTCATGGTATTTTGAGACCTCTGAGAGCGAGAGGTAACTCTCTCTCTCTGCAAGAAATTAAAAATTACATTTTTGTGATATGTCTGGTCTGTGTTTGGTCAGAGGTCTAATGCTCTTGCCATGTGAGACAGGCTGACCCTCTATCAGAAGGCTTTACAGTACATTTGTCTGCCATACCTTGTTGTAAAAATATACTGAAAAATTGAAATTCTTGGGGGAGATTACATACTAAAATCTCATTCTTGTGGGAGATTACTGCTTTCCATTCAGATTTCACATTCTCCTGCAAAAGTGCATGCTGTGTGTTTTGTTTTGGACTCTCTTTTTGTTTTAAGCCATTTATGCCCCCTTCACCATTAATATAAAGATGAATCTTTTTCTGGTGCAAAGTTTATGTTTGGAATCTGATTTGGGTTTCGATTCTTTGTGACAAAGGCATAAAAACAGTGTTGCAAACACTATTATACATGGAAAATTTCTATCTTTCTCGTTTGTATAGCGAACAGTATTACAAAAATCGTTACAAAAATGTAACAATTTCTCTTGCTCTCTTAGAGTCTCTCAAGGCAGCACAGACAGTGAGTCACAACGCTGGTGTGTGAAAATGGAAGGCAGAAGTCACTGCTGTGAAATTTGCTCAGCTTTGCTTCTTTTGTGGGAAAAGCCCCCAAGGTATAGAAAATAAATGAAAAGGTATACAGGATCAGTAAATTCTCTTTGTAATCATGGCAGGTCTTGAGAGTCACAAGTAGCAGTACTAATCAGTAGCTAATAATTGTGGGTTTCTAGGAGATTGTAATGAAAAATGGCTAGAAAATTGAGAAATTATCTAAAAGTGTACATGATATGGGTAAACTCCCACTAAGAAATGACAAAGATTTAACAATTCTCGCTTGTTAATGTTAAGATTTATTAATATTTATTTAATATTTATTGTGTACTTATGCTTATTTGTACTTATTAGTAATAGCACATATATAATTATTTATTTACTGATCATTAATTTTTTAGTATATTTATCAATAACATTATATACAAGTATTTATGTTATATATTTATTAATAATTATTAATATTTACTTATTAATAATTCATTTCCACTAATAAATTGCAAAGAAATCGAGGACATCACCACTGGAGAAGGGCAGAGGATTGAAAAAGAAGCTACATGAAAGAAAGTGAGAATGTTTTGGGCTTTTTTTTAATGTGAAGGCATTTACTTTTGAAAAATTAATTTAAAAACTCTTTATTTTGGTATTCAGTGTGGGAAACAGTGAAGTGCCTCTTACTTTAAATATATGGTTTTATTAATAGATATAAATTATATACTACTGTCCAGAAGGAAGGCTGGCACTTTTCAGGAGACTTTGAATATACGGTGTCCTTGTACAATGTTTGAATTGTGCAATGATTGACAGCCTCTTGTAAAACCTCTCAAAGGAGAAGGACACTTTAAGAGAAATTTCTTCTGGTATAGCTAATCTCACCTGTCATGTGATGTCAGCCTGTTCTGACCTAAAATTTCTTGAATGAAATTTAAACTTCAATGTGCTCTGAATCTTCAATTAACCTAGGAGTACACAGGAGTAGGCTGCTGTAAAAGTTAAGGAAATTCCAATAACTCTAATGAAGCAAATATTTCATTTCCAGTCCTTGCCTATTTCCTTGGTCATTTAACAGATCGGCACACTGGTTACCCACCAGACTAGTCCGAAGTATCCAAGAGCTTCTTTTGAGCTACTGGGCAGTTTCCATTCCTGTTTTCAGCACTGGTAGGAATAAAACTTTGTCATTTCAGTAGATGTAAAGGCTATAAGTTTTCATCTAATTGTAACCCCTAAAATGAGCTGACAGCTGATTTTAGAAGAGCAGTGACAGAGGCTATGCAATTAACAAATACCTGGCTTTGTGCTACTGATAAGGAAGATGTGCAAGGTATTTTTGGAAGAAAAATGAACAAAATGCATAATGAAAAGGCCTGATACATTTGGAAGAATGTACCAGATGATAGGTGTCCTAGTCCTATTGAGTTTTTTCGCCTTCACACTGTTGCAGCAGGCACTGTTCACTTTTCCTCTACTGTGTTGAGCAATGCTCTCTTCTTCATGTATAGTCAGCCTGCACCGGAGAGAAATTTTTGTTGCATAGGCAAACTGGTTAAAGCTTCAGTCTTTTTATTCTTTTGACATCCTGGTAGAAGCTCCAACACAACACAGCCTATGAGCAATACCGGGAAGGAACTGTCGTATTTTAGGACAGTGGAAGTATTTAATTTTCTTTTGAAAGTGGATGATAAAAAAATCAAGACTTAATCTAGACTTAGTCCTGAATAAGTCTTAAACAGGAAGGATGAAAATTAAATTAGGGGAGTTGTGCTTCTTCACTAATTTTCCATTTTTCTGTGTTTTTCTGGTCAATGGCACAAATATAAAAAAGGCTTGAAATTATGAGTAAATGGTACTTCGTAAGAGTCCGATGGTGGAGCTCTTTATTCTGGTCTCCTGTCCTGGTTGCTTCTTTCAGCCTCAGGAATAAACCCTTCATATTGATTGGCTGCTTCTGCTTTTATTAATTTTAGTTTTCATTGATATTTTTTAAGATTAAACACCACTTTTTTTTAAAAAAAAAGCTTAAAGCAGCTTTTTGTGTGGTGGATTTCACTAAACTTAAAAATAGGCAAGACATATTCTCACCAAATAGTGATAGGATAATGATATAAACAGTGTTTCAATTAATGCTATGAAAGTTAGTTTCTGTTTAGCAAGTCATTAATAGAATGCCATAAGTAGCATAAAAGTATATCTTTGGAGGGTTTTGGCTCTCAGAAATCCAAGGGCTTGTTGATTACCTCCCAATAGCATAAAACCCAACAGAATTACCTCCCAATGGCATAAAACGTAATTTAATTGCTAAATGAAGTTTAGCAATGGTGGCCAGCCCAGCATCTCTCCCATGCAGGGTCCCTGCAGCTGACATGGATTGGGTACATTCAGCTGCCACAAGGGGAGATGAGGGACAGGGATCAGTGCCAGGTGAAGAGAAAAAGTGACCAGCCTAAAAGAATGGGGAATTTCTGAACCACTGGCCCCCAAATACTAATCCTCTTGCCACTGCTGCTGCAAAGACAGAGTCCCTCTAAACTACTGCAAAAAGAGTTGTCTTCCTGGTGATTCGTTTTGGAGTTCACATTTGGTTTTGGCTTTTAGTAGTGTGTAGCCAGAGTAACTCCAGTGATGTCAGTAATCAATCTTATAGCTGCACACAGACAGTTTGGAAATTCGGCTCTGTCTTTTTTATTTGGGGAAGTGTTAATAAGGCCAAGAAATTATTGATGAACATGGCTAATCTTCAGGTGACTTACTGAGGCTGCCACCCTTCTGATTCCTCAAAAATACAATATATGAATATATGAATTCTAAAATAGCAAGCAAGTAAAAACTTGCCCTCAAATTTCAATGAAAAGTGGGCTGTAAGACAAAAAAGGCTATAATGAATATTGGATTTGTATTACACTACAATTTGTAGTCTCTGCTGTGTTTCTCTGAACTCGGAGTCTATTCATGGGAGTTGACATGATATATGTATGACATTTGTTTCCTGCCAAATCAAAATGACACTTGGAGGCAATAAAAGAAATTAACAAGTGGATGTGCTTGTGGGAAATTCACATTTGTATGAAACAAAACCAAAAACTGTGAGTGTAGTCCTAGGCCTTGTATTACTTGACTTCAATCTTACTGTTACACGTGTGATTACCTTACACTTTTTGATTAAATGTTTTGGGGGTTGGAGCTGAATGATCTTTAAGGACCCTTAAAGGACCCAACCAAAGACAGTCTCTGGTTTTCTCTGGAAAACACTGATGTGACACCAAAGCACAGTGGAATCTAAATGAAAACAGCACTCAAGTTTCTCATGCATAGCTCAGTAACTGCTTGTATTAAACAAAGTATCAGCATTCAAAATTTTAATGAAATTGAATCCTAGTTTTCAAAGTATTGCCTTGTTTGAGCAAGACTCAGAAAAGTACTGTTAGCAGTTGCCAGGGTTGCTTTGTTTTTTTAGGAACCATATTTTTAATTCCTTGGGTAGATGAAGAATATTTAGTAGCCTGCCTTGACTTACACAGTTGCTAATAATGAGTCAATATTTAACATTTCAAATGATGATATAATAACTCAGTAGAAGGGTAGCTAGGGGTGCTTAGATATCACTGTGCTGGTGAGTATTGGTCATTTTATTTCCTTAAACTTCTTTCTTTCTCATCCTGGCAATATAAGTCGTTGCTGTGGTGATGCTGTCTCCAATGTATAACTTAAAGCAACTTTACTTGCAAACATTCCAACTTAGTATCTGACAACATAACAGTCATACATGTACTAAAACTTCAAGTACATACCCATTTATTTTAAGGCTATTTTTGTCCTCTGAGATTTCTTACATCATAACTCCTGAATTCCTGAAGAATTGCAGTGAAGAAAGCAGAGAGTTTGATTTATGTATCTCACCAACTTAATAATGGAAATTTAAACATCAGTTAGGTAACATGAGAATAAAGTATTCTAACTAAGGAAGGAATCGTTACTGATTTATGATTCTGTGACTTTTATTAATATATGTTTAATTCAGGCTGAGAAATAGGAGAAGACTCTTAATTCTTTGAAAGAGGCATGGAAATTTATAGGAATTCATCAGCAACCTGATGGGTTTGTATAATCATGTGTAGTGATGGTTATATCACAGAGAAGAGCAGTAGAAG
The DNA here is from genome assembly GCA_013397955.1 of Grantiella picta. Taxonomy (NCBI): domain Eukaryota; kingdom Metazoa; phylum Chordata; class Aves; order Passeriformes; family Meliphagidae; genus Grantiella; species Grantiella picta. The sequence goes on from VZRM01015739.1 coordinate 682,865, forward strand.
TTCTACCACTAAGTTTTTTGTCACTGCAATAATTGTGGATATATGTACACTCATTCACAAATGAGACACTCCCTTACTGGGAGTCCAGTAAATGATGGTTTTAAAATCTGATTTTATAATATGCAGGTTTTACTGAAGTTTATACTGGAAAGCACAGAACTGCCTTGATGGCCTTATAGACTAATCTGTTGACATCATCCAATCAGTGTGACTAGCAGAAAAAAAAATACATCTTTCTTTTGGTTTAGAAGAGATACCCTGTTATTTTCTACAGCCTAAAATGGGAATGATTCTTCTGTGAATTGTTTGAGTCTCCTTTCAGGAAAATGCTGAGCATCCCCTTTTGTAGGACTAATGGTCCTGAGGCTTATGCTGATGACTCTTTTTTTTTTTTTTTTTTTAAATAGTCTGCTGGGGAACTGGTACCAAATGTCTACATTTAGGTTTTGAGACCCTTGTGGGAGAAGCTGTTATACCAAATCTGCTTCTGTCTCACAGCAAATATTAGAGGTACTGCTTTTTTAAGAGTAGCTGTTAATTTAGGACTGACAAAAAGTGTTGTCTTGACTCAGCCAGTAATTCACCTTCCATCAGTACCAGCGAAGACCAGAAGTATGGAAGGAGAGGTCAGTGGAGCTAGTGATACTAGCTCATACTGTTGAGTCAGTCCCCTGTATCTCATCTCGGGGTGACATGTGAGTAATAAATCTATCAGTTCCACATCAACAGAGTTAGAAAAAGCAATTGTAATTACACATATCTCATTCTCTAGTACTGCAGCTCCTCCTGACAGGACAGTACATTACTTTACATGTCAAGTATGTGTCCTGGCTCTGCCATGGAACCGCCTTGTCTCCACTGATTCCCATCTGTGTGCAGGGAGAGCCTGATCTATATTGCATGAGAAACCTCAGAGGAAAAACATGACTGGAAAAGGAATTCTCACCCATAGTATTTTTGTAGCAACTTATGGTTTAAAATCAAGGTGGAGTTCAAGCTGATTAACTTAATAACTCTTCTATTTCTAAATGATGCCATGTAGCTGCCGTAAAGTTCTCACAGTTTGCTGCAGAACAACCAACAGGCTTTCTTTATGACCCATTATTTCAAGTAGGTGGAAAAATAACAACCAAGCAGCCTTGTGATTGCAAAAGCCTTTCTTTTTTAAACAAGTCACAAAGAGCCTCCTACTACAGCTACAGAGGGAAAGACGTAAGTGAGAATTACTAGATGCAGGAAAGGTCTCCTATTGTTCCTGAATACATATCTTGCAGACCAGAGGTGGGTGACAACTTGTTCTGCTCCCATTCATTCCACTTCTCTAAGCAAATCCATTTTTATCCATCCAGTTTGAGCTGGAGGTAGATAACAGCTTAATTAGACTCTCCTTACAAACCCAAGAAACTGAACTGCAGACTTTGTGGTGGGAATGTGTGCAAGGTAACTGCCTGCTTTCCTGCCCTTGCACTCTGCTGCTGTTGCTGGGAGTGCTGGGCTTTCCAGCTGAGCCACCACTGTTTCTCAAACCTCCCATTCATCCACAATCAGATCTATTGAGAAACTGACAGTCATCCCTGCAGAAGAATAATGAAGCCAATCTTCAGCACAATATGTCTGAGATGAGCTGAGCAACTGGTGCTTCTGGACGGCAGGTGGTGCAGCTTCTGCAGGCTGCTCTCCAAATGTGCTGCCAGGTTCAAGGCTCAGGTACAAAAAGAACAATGGGGGAAGAATGAACTTGTGAGACAAGCAAATTCATTTATGCAGTGCTTGGAAAAACACTGTTAAGAAGCAGCAGAATTAGAAAGTGCCTGTGAAATAAAAGAACAGCAGTGCAGTTTTCAGAATGTGCACCGAAGGTTCTCTTCAGAAGAAGACAAGAATATATACTGACTGAGGAAGGTTCTGTGAGATATCTTGGCCATGAAATTAAAGGCTTCTCTCATGAGGGGATGGGAAGTTCTACCTGGGGCTACCAGAATTTCCTTCTCCTGTGAAGAAATAAAGACGCTTGCACATGTTCTTTGGAGTATGTGGCAGAAATCCTCCCATTGTAGTATTTCCCATGTTTTGTTCTAATCACTGTACTGAAGGCATCATGACAAACCAAGATTTCAAAATATATATACACATATTCCATGATATGCTGTCTGGTATTTGTTGCAATTAAAAAATTCTAAGTGTGCAAAAAAAGAGAATTTCAGATTCTTTAATCTCCTGACTCAAAGAGTAAGCTGTAAACAAAAACCAGCTATAGCAACCAAATCAGAAATGCATTCATCATTAGAGTTTGTATGTTGATGCTTTGTAAGGAATTTTTTTTATATGCAGAGAAAGAAAAAACAACCCACTAATATTAGAGAAATAGTTAAAATCTATTTAGTTAAAAATGGTCCAGTGAGCACCTCACTTCACCAAATGGAGGACTCTCAATGTCTGTTCACAGCTTTAAAAGTCAGGATTCTGCACAAGAACAAACAGCTAAAGAGAGAATCAAGTGAGAAGCAAATGTTCCGGGACTTGGTGGAATAAGTGAAGACTATCTGTGTAGTCAGTAGTGAAAAGGGATAGAGAAATCAAGTAACATTAGCAGAAGTGTATTAAAAGAGCTTTACATTTGAGACAAAGCACAAAACAGACTAAGCCTTGCAAACCTTTAAGTCTAAATGTGAAGTTCGACATAAAAATGAGGCAAATATTGAAAAGTGCCGAGGTGACCTAAATAATCTTCATTCTGCACTTTTGTTACCTATCTACATTGATAATCTATAAGGCAACTCTGGGAAAAGGCTGTCCTGAATTAAAAATTTCTGTCTAATGACTAGTACCAGTGACCACTGACCTCTGATTGGAGTACTCAGGCATTATGAAAATACATGTAATTATTACATCAGTATTTTAAAGGGCATTAGTAATGAATTAAATTATAAGTTTCGACATCAGAATGCAGCAAATACTCTGATGCTATGAATACATACATGTGCTTTACAATGCCAGAGGGGCCCAAATATTTTGCCGATTGAAGCTTCTGTAACATTACAGTATTTCTTCAAAGGCATAGCTATTGAAGTGAGAGTGATAAAAGTACTTGTGTGCAGTTTTCTAGACTGTTAGTGGCACAGCCATTGCTCAAGTAAAAGCTCCCTTACTTTGCCGGTTTTTGCTACTGATAGGAGAACTCAGGGAGACAATTCACAGCTTTTCACTGCATGCCAACAGTCCAATTTAACTGACTGTAAACCACTATGGGAGAAAAAACTAGGTTGTTTCCAGAAATTACAGAAGTAAAACTGTCTCATAAACAAACTGCTCAGTGATTACAGTTTAAAGGTGACTTTGAAGTTAAAGATTCACTCATGTGTGAAATCAGTAATATTACATTTTAAAAACACAAAACTTGAATGGGTGAAACAGTATTTCTGTGCCATTGAAATACTATATTTCTTCCTATGATAACATATTTTTACATTTCAGGGAGTTGATGGAGGAGGCTAACTTTATATCTACTCTACCCAGAATTATTTGCTAACATAGTATGTAAAAAACTGCCAAAGATTAAGTTATTTTCCCCTCAGAGAAGATGTAGTAAATCCACTAAGAGGTCTGTATTGCCAGAAATAAAAGATTTAAAAATGGGTTTTGCCAAATTCTTTTAAAATTCTGTCGGTCTTCTGTTGGCATACACACACTATTTAACCTGTTTCAAAGTTCACTTAGGAACAGGTGAGACATCTGCTGTTAAGTGGCCTGTAATTGATGTTTTTATATGACCATAAATCATACAGCAAAAACTGTGACATCCATTGATATTCTTCTTTATTGAGAAATTTTAACTAAATTATTTTGTTGCTGTTATTGTTACTAGATGCTAATTTAGAAAAACAACAGTTCTGCAGGGTACTCTGGTGCATTAAACACCTTTCAAATTCTGCCAAGTGTAAAGAAGGGATTAGAAATCCCTAATGTCAGCATATGCCATCTAAAATACTATTTAGGTTTGCAATACACTTGACTAAGTAGGTCTTGGGAAGAAGCACTTGTTCTGCTGAAATATTAAGAATCAGATTCTGGTTTGTTTTCTTTTCTTCCTTTTTAAGAAAAAACCTTTTTTTAGAAAACTCCCATTTCAAATTACTTCACTGCTTTTTAATTTGTGTGAAATACAGACTTAATGAGTAAGGGGAATTTCTTCTAAGACATATAGGTTTGAGCTATAAAATTAATACAAGCAAAGTACAAAGAAATGAAATGTATGTATCTGAATAACTCATACCATGGGACCCATTAGCACTTCTCTACAGAATTGTTTTAGATAGATGGCTAGGAATTTCTGTTGACCTATGCACTATTTTGTATTATCTTCAGGAGAGCTATGGCTGATGTTCTCTCCTCTGGGGCTTTCAAATGAATCAGAAGAGCTTTCAAAAAATAGGTCAATAAAAGTCATAAATTATTTCAAAAGGATCAAGGGAATTAATTGAGAGAATAGACAGCACTTTTAAAAGAAGAATTTGGGGAAGAATTTTGGTTCATACATTTCCCTGTCTCATCAAGTGAAAACTGGAGAAGTATAATATAAAACATCTCAAAATTATCACGAAACTGTATTATGGACTAATAGCTAAGTTTGGTGAAGTCATTCAAATGTTGATATTGTTCTTGAAAATTGTTAGGTTGGGTTAGTGCATCTCTTTGTATCCAGCTTTTCTGCTTCACAGGGGATCACAAGAGGCCCAGAGCCTCCACTGACTTTCATCATCATTGTTGGTTACTCTATCTCTCAGATCACTTTCTCACATAAATTCCTCTCATGGCACAGCCACCAGTTGAGAATTCATATCCATTCTGCCAGTGCTTGCACCTCCCACCCCGCACAGGCACCCAGTCACATCCTAGGGCACCGAACATGCTGCACAAATGTCCAGCCTCAGGGCATTGAGCATTTTCACATGGTCTCCTGCAGTGGATGTCAAAGCTTGAGAGGGACTTTTTACAAAGGCATGTAGTGACAAGACAAGGGGAAACAGATTTAAACCAACAGAGGATAGATTTAGATTAGATATTAGGAAGAAATTCTTTACAGTGAAGGTGATGACACACTGGAACAGATTGCCCAGAGATGTTGTGGATGCCCCATTCCTGGAAGTGGTCAAGGCCAGGGTAGACAGGTCTCTGAGAAACCTGATCTAGTGGCAGGTGTCCCTGCCCATGACAGGGCGGTTGAAACGAGGTGATCTTTAAGTCCCTTCAAATTGCATTCATTGTATGATTCTATGATTCTGTATGCTGTGCTTCTGCAATGGGAAAGGACTGATTCACTTTCAAATTGCATAATACGGGTTACAGAATAAAGCTCTAACAGCTGACACAAGGTCAGCTTCTGCAGAATGATTCCCTCTCTGTAATACTCATGCTACGGTACGTTGTTTTATTTTGTTGTAGACATAGGGATGGTGTTTGTAGATATCATATACGTAAATGTCTCTATGTGGAGCTAAAACTTGGATTAAATATTTGATGGAATAAAGCCTGTGGTTTGTTGCATTTTTCAAATGCCAGTGTTGGCAGACAGTAAGTGACTGGTTGGGCCCCTTCTTGTACACCTTCATTATCCTGCAACTGACAGAGATTATTTTTGAACCATCCAATGGAATTCTGCATGGTTTAAGGTAATTTTCACTTTTTCAACTGACTAATACACGGAGCATCTGAAACATCTAATTTTGTAGGGAGATTATGACAGCAAATGTCAATTCAGAAATCTTTACCTGATTGTCAAGTTAGAAAAATATATCTACAGTAGATTTATGCTCATCCTTAACTGCTTCTATATTATAGAAACCATAGATAAATTCTTAATGTTTTACATTTATTTCCCTAATTTCAAAAAGGACTGCAAATATAGTGTGGGAATATACAAGCCCATTTGTTTGAATTTGCCTTATCACAGGGAACCTAAAATGCTTAGGAGTATGCAAAGTGCAGGTGAGCTGATAATTCCGCTATAGCTTTAGTCTGTAGAAAATCAGCAGGATCAGCATTAGCACCTAAGATGTCACCACTGACTTGCCACTAGACAAAAATAATCTTTAAAGCCTTTACAGAATGGTGTGTGCCCACTTCAGAGTTGATACTCCTATGACTAACTTTCTGAGACAGACCCATTTGTGCTACGAACAGGTTGTGTTTCTGGCTCATACCTGCCTTTCTTAATTCCCAAACATGCACAAACCCACACCCAGAGGAAAATATCAGTGTGCCAGCCTGGCCAGTGTCCTGCAGGCTGTTTGCCAGCACTTATACTGTTTATTATTTATTACTGCCTGCTCTGTGAAGGGGAGGACAAGGCTGCAACAGAAGTGCGTAAAAGCACTTTGTTTCTAGGTAAGGGTATAAAGAAGGCAAGCACCACTTTATTGGTCACAGCCAACAAGAGGCAAGTCCTGCTTATCGATCCTTATTCCTTTTTATGACAAGGTAACCCGCCTAGCTGACCAAGGGAAGCCAGCTTCTGTAATCATTTTGAATTTCATCAGTGTTTCTGATACTGTCTCTCTCACAGTATCCTTCCTTCTGGACAAAATATCCAGTGCTCAGCTAGATAAACACATCACGGGATGGGTAAGCAGCTAGCTCAGGGATCAGGCACAAAGGGTTACAGTGAATGGGGTGACATCAGACTGGTGACTGTCACAATGGGGTTCCACAGGGCTCCATCCTCAGCCCTGTGCTCATCAACACCTTCATGAATGGCTTGGACACAGAACTGCAAGGGTTACTAAGCAAGTTCACAGATGATGTGAACCTGTGTAGAGGGAGGCCCTGCAGAGAGACCTCAACAACTGAGAGGACTGGGCAATCACCAACCATATGAAATTCAACAAGGGAAAGCACTGGATTCTGTATCTGGGATGGGACAACACTGGATGTACAGACAAACTGGAGAATGAGAGGCTGGAGAGCAGAAATGAGTGCAGGAAAGGTACCTGGGTGTCCTGGTGGATGACAAGGTGAACATGAGCCAGCAGTGCCCTGGCATGCAGGAGGGTCACCTGTGTCCTGGGGGGCATCAGGCACAGCATTGCCAGCCGGGCAAGGGAGGGGATTGTCCTGCTCTGCTCTGCTCTGCACTGGGGCAGCGTCACCTCCAGTGCTGGGGGCAGTTTTGGGTGCCACAACGCAGAAAAGACATTGAGCTGTTAGAGTGTCCAAAGGAGGGCATGAGGATGGTGAAGGGCCTTGAGGGGAAGCTGTGTGAGGAATGGCTGAGGTCACTTGGTCTGTTCAGCCTGGAGAAGAGGAGACTGAGGGGAGACCTCACTGCAGTTACAACTTCCCTGTGAGGGGAAGAAGGGCAGACGCTGAGCTCTGCTCTGTGGTGACAGTGACAGGTCTCGAGGGAATGGCATGAAGTTGTGTCAGGGGAGGTTTAGGTTGGATATTAGAAAAGGTTCTTCATCCAGAGGGTGGTCGAGCACTGAACAGGCTCACCAGGGAAGTAGTCACAGCACCAGCCTGACAGAGCTCAAGAGGCATTTGGACAATGCTCTCGGGCACATGGGTTTACTCTTGGGGAAGGGGCTGTGCAGGGCCAAGAGTGGGCTTGTTGATCCATGTGGATCCCTTCCAACTCAGTGTGTTCTGTGATTCTGTGATTCAATCTGAGCTTATCAAGGTTATTCAGGAAAACAACTCTTCCTGCTAAACCTGCAGGTAAGACCTCTTTGGAGGCAATGGATGCATTTTTCATCCTGTATTTGAAAGCAGACTGGGAGGCACCTTCATAGATGTCTGTGCCACACAGATGTCTGTGATGGATTGGAAAAGCTGGCCTTGGCATGTTGGAAGCCTGTGAGAGTTGGAAGCCCTGGAGACTCGTGAAAGCCCCAGGGGCAGGGTGGGGATAGGTGCTGCGTGCCCCCTGAGGGACTCTTCGCCATGACTCCCATCCCGATGGTTCCCCTGTCGTGTCACGAGATGGCAGTGTTTAGTTTCTGCTCTCGGTCTCCAGAGACATTTGACATCGCGTTCCCTTTTCCAAGATTACTTTGCCTTGCAGCAGACACCTCCACAGCATGGTTATGAGCAGTTCATTCTGTGTACTGGGGATGTGAGCCTTAGCACTAGGACTTCAGCTGTCTGATCTGTGAGGCCACCTCAAAGTGAGGGGTGGGACCACGTTATGAGATCAACCATTTGATTTCACTGCATTAGTATGTGTCACTACAGCTATGTGTATGATCTTAGCAGTGCCAGGTGAAGTGTGACCCACAATCTGGGGTCGCTGGCCTTCTTTAGTCTTTCTAGGAATATCCCTTTTTCAGTTTGGTCTGGAATAGGGGAATGCAGGCCCAGGGTCTGTAAACCAGGGGAGCTCCCATTTGCAGTGGGTGTGGACTTTACATGCTCTTGGCAGCCTTTGAGGGTTCGAGATATGCAAAATATTTCTAACATTGAAGATTGAATCTGCTTAATAACTGGAGCGGCAGAATGTGGGTTTGAAATGCAAATATCTAAAATGCAAAATTTTCTGTAGTCAGGTGTCAATAGTAAGAGAATAGTTGACTTTTATTCATTGAAAGCAAAGAAAAAATGTGCTGATCTCATTGAATTCAATCACAACAGAATAACTGTGATTTGACTTGACTCTGACAAAAGTAAGTGTAAAGTGTTGGGTAAGTGACTTTCTATAGAAAAAGACAACATGAATTTTCTTGCACAAGACCACAGTGATAAACCTCACTGGGAATCTCAAAGACACTTCTTGACTCAAAGTGAGATAAATGCATCAGGTATATGCGGATGATCTATGGAACAACTCAAAAAGCATGAAGTTTGCATTTTTTTACGTTAAGGCAGAGAGGAAGTCTGATTTCTGTAGAGTCCAATTTCTATATATGTCCTGCTAGAGATGAAGTAGAAATTAGATCAGATGAAAGCTTTGGGATTTCTGAAAGGAAGCAGGAAAATGACATAACTACCCTAGAGGTGATCTTTAAACTTTTTTATTTAGAAAAAGGTATTATGATGGAAATGGTTCTTTATGACTTTTAGAAAGGTTCTACCCTGTCCTTTTGCTCACAGGAACACATTTCAGTCACTTATTGCAGGCGTTTTATTCTGTCTATCTGACATCTTGATGAACTAGCTAAGCATGAATGCTTTTTTCTTTTTCAGTTGATGTTCACAAAATAATTTTTGAATTATGTCCCATTTAGACAGAAAAAGAAGTGATCAAATTAAAGAAATATTTTTAAATCAAGCTTGGAATGTTGACACTATACAAGCAGAGACTAATCACTTTGTGGAGACATTTTCACATTTTAGCCCCATTCCTCTTGAATTTCACTAGTCTGTAACACAGCATATACCAAATTATATAGTCTTCACATAGACAAACAGTTTCTGCTTCACTGTCAACCAGGAGCTTCTGAAAATTATGTTCGTTCTGAGATGTTGCTACACAGTCATGGCTCATTGTACAAATATATGTAAGGAATATATAAGGTAGCAGTCATGGTGACATTTGAAAAGTTATTCTCTTTTTGCATTTATTACTGAAACTAGTTTTACAAAAACCACAATACTGGTTGTGTTTTGTAGAATGTGTTAGAACCCATTTTTCTTTCATTAATCCTTTTGGCAGTTGTAGTTACTTTGGAGAACTTCTTGAGTGACCAAGAACAAGAAGAAAAAGAATATATGTGGTCTAGGTAAGGCAGATAGGTGAGAGACAGCTAACATAGGCACTTAATATCTTAGAATTTTTAGGGTTGGGGGGGACCTTAAAGTTCTAGTTCCAACCCTTATGACATGGGCAGGGACACCTTCCACTAGATCATGTTAGTCAGAACCCTATCCAGCTTGGCTTTGAACACTTCCAGGGACAGAGCATTCATAGCTTCTCTGGCAACTTGTTCCAGTGCCTCACCACCCTCACAGTGAAGAAATTCTTCCTAATATCTTCATTCCAGACTGTGTGCATACAAGTTTATTGCCCATTGGATATAGCTCAATGTAGCTATACTTTCTAGACTAAAAGATTTCTAATAAACAAAGCTTTTAGTGTAATTAAATTTAAATTAAGCACTATCTACTCAGTAGATAAAAATTTGGGTTTTTTTCTAGACTTCAGCCTATTTTGCTGTTCACTGTTCAGCAAGTCACTGAAGGACACAATGATTTTAATATTTGCAAATAGATATTAATGTTGATTTTAATATTTGCAAGTAGATATTAATCTTTTATCTCTATCAGTCTAAGTGTAGGAAAAAATACTGCTTGCCCCCAACACCCTAAGGGATTTGTTCTTTAACTATACACCAATATAGAAATACCGAAACTGTCTTATGCATTTATGTGGCATTGATTCTGCAAAAAAGGTAAAAAATTAAAAATAGGAACTGCCCTGAGGAACTTTTTAAGAATAAAAGCCCAGCGTTGTAGGCCTGGATCTGGGTAAAGTAAGATTCATGGTAGTTTGATTTGCTTTGTTCAGTAGGGATTTGTAATTTTTTTGTCTCTTTTCAGAAAACTTTAAAAGAGCAACAAAATCCTGACCTGAAAGGGAACATCTAAAACAATATACAAATAAAGTTGCCTAAATAATTCTCCCTGTGGTCTTGTCAGAAGCATTGCAAGGGCTAATGGATGAAAGGAAGGGCCAGAATATGACAAATTTCTCAAAAGACTGAACATATATTTTCTCCAGACTGGCTGATGTTGGTAAAATATTACATTATTACAGACAAGCCCATCACAGCATTAGTCATGGATTCAATAAATCCATTTTAAGACAATTTTCTGGACAGTTTGGTGATGTCAAATGCTGAAAAAATTTAACCTTCAGGGATTTTTGTAGTTCTTTCCCAAACACGAAGCTACAGTATCAAGTATTCCTGACTTCCTACTAAGTATTCCTGACTTAGTGTCTTAGAACAAGTTGTCTGATGGGATAGTACATGGTTTAGGGGAGTTCAACCATTTTGAGGTAAGCTGTGCCATTTTCCTCCTTAGCTTTGGTACAAAGATTTCCTGTTCTCTAACCTCAGCCAATGCTCTCCGTACGGAAAAACCCAGGAAAGAGCACAACCAGAAAGGTAATGAGACAAAACCTTAATATTTTTCCAGATTAATACCCGTATTTTTCACTGACATAAATTCCTGCGGTGTTATGCTTCATGTAAACAAGAATTGGGAGAAAAAGAATACGCATTTTCTGATATGTGATTTTCCATTAAGGTCTCTTTAATGGCTTCTCCCTGCTAAATAAGGCAATTTATTGGCTGTATAAAAGTGTCACGAAAAAGAGGAAGCCAGAGAGGGGAAAGGATCACAGGCTTTGTTACACAAAGACTGAATTAATGAAATGCCTGGATTACCAAGTGTACAAGTATTTGATTTCCTTTGATTGCCTTTATAAGTCATTGTTGTATCTTCCCAAATTGAATACATCCAAATCATGAACAGAGAATTATATGATCGCATTGGATAATGTGGGCTTGTTTATAATAGTTTTCTCATTAAATCTACCACTTAAACAGACATCTAAAAAAGGGCTTGAACCTCCTATTAAATGAAGACATGGCATTTGCTTGTAATGTGTCTTCCTATCGGTTACATTTAGCACCTTCATTTAGACTGTTTTATAACTTTGATTTTTTAACCTTGTTGCAAAACTGTAGCCAAACACTAAAGATGTCCAGTAAAATTAACTAGTAGGCCTGTGGTAGGAAAGCAGCAGATCCTTGTTAAGTTCTTCAGTCAGTTTATGGGACTTCAGGATGAAAAATATTTTCTATCTACAGTTGTTACCTGAGGAATGAAATTTAACAGAACTGACCACAACTACAGAGTGTTGATGTCATCTCCAATGATCTGCTCCCAACGAATCACAGCCAAAACAAAGTGTTTTACCTAACCCTGTGGACCTATATTCCTCTGAAAGAGAGGAAAATCGTGGGAAAAAAGCGGAAATCCCAGTGATTTAGGGTAAAGTACAAGTTCTCGTTGGTATTTTGGGCACTATATAACTTCATCCCTTTGTGTCCTCAGAGGAAAGTAGAAAAACAAGTAAAGAAAGCCAGAATGTCCATATGTTTTCATGATTTGAAGAAATAGTCATAAGGCCAATCAGAGGTGGAAGTAAAAAAAATTACTAGCAAATTATCTTTGTGCACATTGCTTTTTGATCCTGAAACTTCTACCTCATTCTCAAATTGACATAGTATATCCTGCTAAGAAATGGAGTGTCTGGGAAGACGTACTGAGTACCTGCTGCAGCAATGTTAAAGAAAGGTTTTACTGCAGAGGTCTTGATCAGAAGGATGGTCTGACAGCATGTTGTGACTCCACAGACTTTTTGAGCTGTGAGAGATTCACAGCTGGGAGCTAACAACCCAGCTATTTCTTTCTGTTACTTATCTCATAACCAACTTAAGTTTTAAGCTTGAGAGTTTTTAAAGCAGTCTTAGGGCTTCCATACAGTTTGATGAATTTGGGAGAACTCTCCCCCCTTAACACACACACACACACACANCAAATTAGATTATTTATAAAATTTTAAACATATGCTGGGGACCCTCCACCTGACACTAGAATTTTACTGTGCTTTGTAAAGAAAGCTAAAGAATGGCAGCTCTGCTGTGCCACTAGTTAATTCTCTAATAAGAGCACTGTCTTATTTCCTAAAGAGAGGAAAAATTCTTCACCTTTGCAACAATTTTTTTTCTGTCTGCAGAAGCTGGAGTTACATTGCCTATTATTTTACCCTGTATTTCTTCCTTGCTCCACTAGCACACTCCCTCAATCAGGTTCTCCACTGAAAGAGCAGCCGCGCTGTGCAGATTCCAAGTCACTGCAGAAACTGTCATCACAGGAAGAGTAGATAAGCTGGACAAAATTCTACAGGCTCCATCATTCTTCTGCAGTAAATTCCCTGTGAAGCTGGTGAATCTGATCTCCATTTCACAAACAACGATCATTGGAAGAAGATCTTGCTTCCAACTTTTCATTTCTAACCTCCTCCACACTCACCCCACAGTGTGCAAAGTCACTGTATGTTTAATTTGAACTATCGTTTCAAGAAATTGCAAAATTCCAGGCCAGCTTTGAATAATTTTTTATTTTGGACGGAAGATATTTAAAAGATGAAAATTTATGAGTTCATTTTCAGAAAACCCAAAGAGTATAAGTGTAGGAAGATGAGAATACTTATTGCTAATATTTTACTGTTTAAATGTAAAAAACACCACCTTGGATAAGAGAGTAGTGCTTTGTATTGTCCCTCTGTAAGTGCTATTTGTTGTAAAAATAAGTAACTACTACACACTTGAAATCTTAAACCACACATAGTAATGCTTTTATTAGTTCACCCTGCATGAGTCATTACCCAGAGCAGTCAATAGCAATTCCTAGGAGTCTTAACACCAGTGTCTCTCTGTTTTTGCTTCAAGGGCTCTATTGAAATTACCCGTGCTCTGATTATTTTGACCAGGTAAAGTTTTCTTAAATGTGTGATTGACTACCTCAGCTTGGTTTTGCTGCCCAATGTTACTGACATTCCAATATGCCAATAATCTGTTTTCCTTACTGCTTAATCTTTTCATCCTTCAACAAATTTTCAGATCACAGATTTGGACTTCTAGTCTATCATTACTGACAGACATTTTCCAAATGCTGTTTCCAAATGCACTACATTTTCTGAAAAAGACTGGCATAAATATTCTTTGCTACAACAAAATATGAAGGAAGGAAGCAGATTTAATTACCCAAAATAAATTGCTCTCTCAGTCTTCCACTGTCTTACAGAAAGTCAGAGAAAACACTTTAATTAAAGTCAGGTTATATTCTGTGTTATTTTTTCTATATCTGCCTATTTCTTTCTTTTTCTGCATACCTCTCAGGAAAAAAAAATTAAAAATTTTTAAAAAAAAGTTAAGAAAACCTGATTTTGAATAGTCTGCAGCAAAATTATTTAATGTTATCCCATTGTCTGTTTTGAGTTCTTCTAGGTCTAGAAGATTTCAGTGTTTTGGGCTGATATTTTCTGGTCAGATCTCTGCTACAAGCTGGTGACCTGAGGAGAAGTTTGACATGAGAGAATCACAATCAAAAAGTCCTTCTAAGAGGAAGTTGGATGTTCCTATCTTGAAGCAGATAATGGGTTTAGAAGGTTCCCTCAAGGCTACATTTGTCTAAACGTGAATGTACTCACAAACATTCCAAGAAAGGCATGCAATATATGAAGTTTTCCGTTTTCCATCCTGCACCTGATAAAGGCGATAAAAACAGCATACAAATTCTACAGTGCTTAAGAACTGAGGCTTGCTTTCATTGCAAAAGTGAATGCAATTTATGAATTGCACAAGGTAACATCTCTGAATTATTCCTTCAAGACAGTCTCTTTCCAGGGTGAGAAGAGTGGTGGTGGTTATGATGCAGAAGAGCATTAGAACAGTGGAAGGTGGATTCTTAGCAGGGTGATTGCATAAGCAGCTGAAAAGCTGCACATGCAATGTGTTTTTCAATGTTGAAACTTAAGCTGCTTTATCCCTCTTTCATTACCAGTTCAAGTATCAGCAGTAGTTTAGTTTAAAGGCCCTTTCACCAAATGGCCATCAAACTCCATATTAAAGCACCATCTAAGTCAAGATGGTGCACTATTAAGGAGCTACTTTCGATATCTTCATGCACAGTTGTCTGGATAATAGTTACCAGACCAAGTTAATGAGATAGAAAGAAATGTGAGACAAGGCATCAGGAGCTTTAGTTCATGGAGTGCTGTTTAAACTTAATTTCTGTTGTAAACTTTGTTAAAGAATGCTGCAAAACACAGGGACTATAAAGGTCCTCACCATCTGCATCAAAATTTGCTTACTCCTAGTGTAAACTGATTGTTCAAGCAATAGTTCACATTTTGTCATGAAACTGATTCCTATCTATGCATGGTAGATGTAGTTTTCATCACCTGACAGTGCCAGCAGTTCAATGAATGCATGTTCTTAGTGGCAAACCATCTAATTGCACAAGGAAATGGTCAGCAGTTACAATATCATGTGTGTGCTGTCAATTTACACAGTCACACTGAGGAACTCCTGCCCATTGCTGAAGTTAATAACAAGTGAGTATGTTGTCATCACACAAGAATTGTTGGCAGACTGTTTTAATCATTGATGCTAGTTAACAAGTGAATAATTTTGTATTCAAAGTGTTTCTTCATGTTCTGTTTTCTACACATGCAGTGCATCAGCAGCCTCTAACCCCAGTTTCTGGTAGGCAGCAGCCAGTAATAAACTATAGCAGCCCTACTTTTCCTCATCTGCATTTCCCATAATTTTGACTCAAACATAAGATATTATAGGTGAAAATAACTTTTTTTCTCTTATTAAAATCAGAAAAAAAGAACAAAAATGAAAACACCATCCACATCAAAACAAAATGAGACACAGGGAAACATGAGCAACTGTCATGTGTTTCTGGTTGCTTCCCCCAGTTTGCAACATGGTCCAATTAATGGAATATTCATAAGACTGTCCATAAGATGGGAAAAGAACTGCAAAAAGACAGATCTTGGTGAGATAGCTTTCCTCAGACACAAATACATGCAAGTTTCATAAACTGATTGTTAGCAAAGAGAACTTATCCAGGGCATGAGGAATCCATGGCGGTCTCAAGAAACCCCTACTTGGCCAGTATACCATTTAGAAAATGCAACTGCAAAAGAAAAAGACAGCAGGACTAAGTAAGTCAACAGAGTTTAAGCCATATCTCCTTTTCCCATAAATGAGGTAGAAATTAATCAGGAAAATGGTGTTTATTTTGGTGTGGATTGAATTTTTGCCATCACACATTTCTGTATGCGCTTTGCAAAGAAAAAAATGCAGGGGAAACTTTTGTCTTTCAAATAAAGACAAAGGGATTTAGGTTTCTAGTCTCCTACAGCTCTTTGTAGTCCATGTGACTTTGAAACCATTCAGCATATCTCCTTATCAGACTGTGGGGTTTGGAGACAGACACTAAATATCATCTTAATCCAAATAAGAAGAAATTAGCATTTAGGTGTAATGATCAAGTGAGAAAGGAGAAGACCTTTTTGGCTATAAGAGATACAAATTATTAAGTATCTTATGATTCTGGTTGATATCCACTGTAGAAGTAAGGCTAGAAGGCAGACTACCTGTCTGTGAAGTAATAAAGTTGTGGAGTTTGATAACACCACGGACCTGCAGTGATGTCCAGGAAAGAGACTAGAAATTTAGAAGCTTATGAGCTATTCTTCTTTCATTGACATTATGACAGTTTGTATTAAGTGCCAGATGATTATTTATATAGAAACCACAGCTTTTTGTCCTA
This sequence comes from Grantiella picta, assembly GCA_013397955.1. Classification (NCBI taxonomy): domain Eukaryota; kingdom Metazoa; phylum Chordata; class Aves; order Passeriformes; family Meliphagidae; genus Grantiella; species Grantiella picta. The sequence continues at coordinate 699,218 of VZRM01015739.1, forward strand.
TTTCGTCACAGAATCTATACACAAATGGGTCAGAACCATATTTTTCAGTCCTTATTAAAGGGGCCTATAAGACATATAAGGTAAAACCGGTGGGAGTCGAATTTATGCTTTTTAACTGGAGAGTATCAACAAAAATGAGGCTTGCTTCTTCTATTTAGTTCAGCTTAAAGTGTAAGATCTGAACATTAGCCCACAAAAGCTACTGTTACTTCACTAAACCATTGTATCTGGAATCATGCTGTAAGAGTGATTTCGTCTGTTCTTGCTCAGATTTCTGGTAAAGTCCACCGATTCAGCTGCTGTATTGCAAAGCCTATGCCATGGTGCAGAGGATTGACACCTTTACTTCTTTTGCCACACCTTTATCCAGCTGAAACAATCTGATATTCACTGGAAAACTAAAATGATAGATGAACTTCTTTAGGTAAATGCTGACAGTGTCACACTCAGGTAATAATTTTAGAGCGGAAGACTGGATAATCAAAAACCCTGGCTGACATGAGGAGGTCAAGCACTTTGTCCTGGTGCTACACCATTTGCAAAGCCATTGGCAGCATATGCCAACAGTTCTTTATACCAAGTAGTGAAAGAGTTAAGACGGTAGGCTGTGGTAAGACAGTATTCCATGTTAAAATTAAACATATTATCTGAAATGTATCCACCCTGTGCTGAAATATTTAGTAATATTTACAATAACATCTACAAGGAGCCTAGCTGTTTAATATGACCAAGAAGGAGGGATAAAAGTGGCTGCAATGCACTTAGGCATTTCTGAGTTGTCAGAAGCATTTCCCAGGTATTCCACAAAATCTTGAAAATTAGGTACATTTGATAAGAGGTTTCCAATCTCCATTACTGTCAGGAATTGCCTGCACATGCATTTTTAAGTAAATATCTTCCCCAGTATTATTCACAGCACAGACTGTCAAAAGGATTACTTTATTGGAAGAACTGCTAGGATATTTTAATAAAACATTTTTTGCACTGAATAATATCACACTCCTTTTTTTCAAAATTGCATGCTTTATCAAAAATTTATTTCAAGCTTTCTGAAGAGCATCTTTAGAGTAACAGTCTTGCTTTGCCATTTCCATATGTATTTTGAAAAGACTGTTCTTTAAAATAAGCCTATCAAGGACTTCTAGGAGCACTGCTGAAAAACTGCTTCACAAAAATAAAAAGGAAGATTTTGTCTGAAAATCTCAAATTAGAATAATTTTTCCCTTAAAACTTCAATATTTTTGCACCAGGATAAAGAAAATAGGTAAAAAGGAACATTTTCTGCCAAATCTATTAATTTATGTTTATGGATATCATCTTGTGGTGTAATCTTGCAAAGTGCCCTTAAGTAATCGTTTTAAGTTTTTAAGTTGAAACATATCTTAAAGTGGGGTTTAAAAAAAAAAAAAGAAAACAAAACAAAACAAAAATACCAGCATCAAAACAAAACCCCAAGCCCTTTCTGCTTTAAAGTGTCACAGAAGACTTCTTTGGAAGCAATGCAACACTAACTGGCCATCTAGATGTTCCAAACTGATTAAGAGCTCTCTCAGCCCTGACAGATGTTTATTGATATTTGAGTACTCTCTTTCAGTGAAAAAGCATCCTCTGTGTCCTTCCTGCTTTCTACAGCTTGTCAATCTCAGGTGAGGATGTACATGTTAATTGACTGCCTTGTTAATTTATTAATGAGTAATGACAGAAAGAGTAGTGCTGAATGCTTATAAAATTCATCTTTCAGTGAAGAACTATCTGTATTTTAATACTTTTAACTACCTTTCATTACTAATTTAGTCATCATTGTACATTATATTTAAAGATCAACAACACCCAGCAAACTGCTGCATTATTATGGAGGTGAATGTATTGAGGAGGAAAGAATTACATGTACCAGACAACAGTTGGGGCTTTCATCTGTATTGTGTTACAAGGAGAGGTGAAACTGCATTAGCATTTGAAAGTAGGATGCAGAATAATTATATTCAATTAACTAAGGACTCCTTGGGCAGCAGACCAACAGAGAACTACACATGACAAGACCAGGCAGAAAGAAAAGGAAGCAAACTGGTTTGAATTCTGTGCTCCCCAAGTGCTAATAAATATGCTGTTAAATATGCAGTTACTGGGAATGAATAGCTTATTTAATACTGGTAGAAGTGGCATTGTTTACTGCTTTACAACAGTTCTGCAAGCCCCACCGAGGCTTGCAGGTGGTATTTGGCTTTTTCTGCAAGAATATGGACATGTTAAATACCTGTTTCCACACTTCACATTCTACCTTACTCTGAAGCGAAAGAAGTTTGCATTCATCAGCACATATTCATGTTTCTACTAGATTGCAGTAGTAGCAACAAAGCCTCTTACCATTGAGCTTATTCCACCACTAGCAGGACAGTAATTTCTTGAGGATTTCACTTACAACGCTTCATTATCCAAATGAAGCAGATGGTGCCTCTCTCTGAACCGGGAAATAAACACACATGACACAGAGAAAGGTCAGTGGCTTCTTTCGAGGTCTTGCCAGCAACTGCCCCACAAAAAGAGAGTTAGTATTTCAAAATTGCTTTCTAACCTCTGCTCCCAAGAGAAACAGAGCTTCTCTCAGATACTATGACTTTCACTGGGGAACATGTGGATGCAGAGGTTCACTCCAGCAGAAAACCCTAACTGGGGATTTCTGTGAGAGAAGTCTGTGGTTGCAGCTAGTCAAATGCCCGTTGGTTGCATGAAACTTCTGTAGGATTAACTCCTCTAAACGTCATCTCTTCATTAAAAGTACTAGCATACTTTGAAATTATTTGATTTCTGTGAGAATTAACAACAGACGTTGCAAAGACACATTTTCCTGAAACATTTCCTGATGGTCTAATTGATCTTTATCCCTTCCTATTCAGCTTCACAGAATCAGAGAATCACAGATTATTCTGAGGTGGAAGAGACCTTCAAGGATCGAGTTCCATCTCTCAAGTGAACGTGTCCATTTAAAAAGTGATTTGCCTGGGATACCCAATCTCTTACCCAGATGGTCGGCCTGTTCTTTTAACGTTATCCACCCGAATGATGCCAGTGTCCTTCCTAGCTCATGTGCTTTGTCTAAGTTGATTTATACCACTACTCTCCATTTGTTTACATCACGAGTGTAGTCATATGGAGGGATGGAAATTAGCAGAGCAACTGCAACTGTTACAGCTTTGGCAGAGGTACTTTCCACTTCTACTTCCTCCCCAGCTCTTATGTCTCAAGAAGCTTTTTGGGTTTTGCCCTAGTTTAGATGTCAAGGCCGATGGATAGGATTTCCCACAAGAAGTTAATCCGCATGGTCTTCTCAGTGTTCGGTTACTTCAGGGAATTGCTAAGGTTTCTGCAAAGATTTTGGCATGCTATCAACTGTCGCTATAAATCTAGCTGTAACCTAGATGAAGGCTGCTGTAAACTCAATCTGAAAATAATCTTATTTGAAAAATTTTAATGTTATTATAAATAAGTTTTATTCTGGAGTTTTCCGACAATTAGCTTCTGTGGCAGTGAATAGCTCTTACTATTTTCCTTTCACAAATATATGAGGAAAAAAGATGGAAAAATAGCTTATGTTCATTAATACTTCCTTACAATACAAACTGCAGGCTTTAGGGTGTTCTCTCAAGACTGTTTTTTCTACATGCATTAATGATTTATGCAACATAACAGTAAGTGGTGACAGAAGAACTAAAGTAATGGTTATGAAAGAAAGAAAGGACTGAAAGATGGGCAGTCACGAACAGACAGATTTTTTTTATCAGACATTTGAATGCTCTCTTAGTTTCTCTTCTGTTAATAAATTCTGTAAATAAGCTTGAATTGTCACTTGGGTGCAAAGATGGCTTTGGCAGCATTTCAGCAATGCCCTCTCAAGTCAATTCTTCAAGGCACCTCTTAAAAAATTCTGAGAAGTCCAGCAGGATCAACAAGGAGAAAATCTGTATTAATTTTATCACTTGAAGCACACAGAAGTGTAGTCAGTGATGGGGGAAAACAAAGGCCTTTGACTTTCCAGAAGGGTAATTCTTTAAACTTTTGGCATGTTTAGGAAAAAAAGGAATAACCTCAGAAAGATCTCTGGTAAAAGTAAAGGAGAGAAATATAGCAACCTCTTAAGTAAACCACATTAATCTCTAAGCCTTCTAGGATTTCTTTCTAATAATTTGCATGGCAAAAATAAATATTTTCTTTAATTGAATTTTAATATGTTGTCTAGGATGTTAATGATACATTTATTATTGGTATCCATGAATCTTAGAAGGGAAAACAATTTTGAAGAGAATTTTAACAGTGACTGATTTTTTTATTCTTTGTTAATCCTTTCTCTTGGAGTTTCAATTAAGGGTTTGTTGTTTGTTGTTTTCTTTGGTTGGTTGCTGTTGTTGTTTTGTTTTTTTTCTCCCAAAGATGTACCCAGATGATGCCGAACTCCATAGGAATAATTATTTTCAGAGGACTTTTGAGGATGTTTAGTAAGAACAAGGATTATAGTTTCAAGTAACATAAAATCACGTTTCTGTGATTTATTGCTCTGTTTTCTCTGTTTGGCAAACCCTGTAGAGCATTTGGCTCTGAATGGCTGTTGCCATAGAGAACGAATCTTCCTCTTTAAGGGACAGAGACCTCTGATTATTCAAATGAGATGCATTGCTAAGTTAGGCTGTCTGTTGTTTTTGCAGGATGTCCAAAGTGACATCTTCCTTGGCTGCAAGTCAAACATCTTATCTGAAAAGTGCTTGGCCAGGCAAATGCATTTTTTTCTGAGGCAACCCTTGCGAAAACTAAGGGAAGTCTGCTACTGCTGTGAATTATGGAGAACTCACTCTTCATTCCTATTTGGAAAGCTGTCCTTCAAAAATGGGAAATGTACTGATTTAAATTTCAAACATATTCTTCTACATGTGGGAAGAATCGGCATCTTAAACTTATCTAAATTTCTACACATTGCAGGTGAAAACAGTAAAATTAGGTAGGAAGGTATCCGCTGAATGAATGGTACACAATCTTTTCCTGCAAGTGAGCTTCAAATGAATAGGAAAAATATGTTTTTGAGATCTCGTGCCTCAGTCCAAATTTAGATCAAGATTTCTTCTGAAGTGAATTTTTCTAGCGAGAGTATTTCTCTTTTTACACCAGACCATGTTTACAAAATACACTCAATTTTTGAATAAATACTTTTTAAAGTCAGATTTGTCTTTCCAAAGTTCATTTTCACCTCTTTTTTTCTTTTAAAGTCATATTACTGATCAATAAAAATCTATGGCTTATTACTCCTCTACCATTCTCATCCACAAATGCATGCTTTTCTCCCAAAAGAACCAGTTCTCTTAATTCCAAGAAAAAGAGATTTTTCTTCCCAGAAGAGCCATGCTGTTCTCTCCTCTTTTATGGCTCCTTTTCTTGGAAATTATGTCAGCAAAGTGAAGCAACCCAGAATCATGCCAGTGTGCATAGCATGTCTGAAAGCTCTTTATAAATTAGTACTCTGCAGTGCGTGGTTTGCCTTCACAGTATATAAATGCTTACTAAATGTTTTTTGGGGTATTTCTTCACTGCAAAAAATTCATAGCATTCTGTGGGCCTTCATGACTAGCATTTTAAATATAAGAAATGCAGTAAGTGTTGTTACTTACTTCAGTTGTATGATTATGTATTCCTTTGTATAACTGTTTAATTTGCATCAGTATTTGTCCTGTCTTTGACAAGACCAAAGGAAAACAATTACATTTTTCTTCCTTAAAACTTCACAGGAGCAAGAAGTAGTTCCTAACATTTATGCACACTACCCCCAGAATATTTTTTTCTCATTTTAACAGTGATTGGAGATGATAAAATAAAGCAGAGTGTGTGGTTGATGCAATCCATGTTGATTAGAGTGCACTTGGAAGAATCTCATGTACAACTGAGATGAGGGGAGAATTAGAAGAGGTTAAAGTAGAAGAGAAGGGTTTCATGAATGCTGCAATGTCTTTTAGTAGTTGCTTCCACAGGCAATATGGTCTCCTCTAATGTCCTAGGAAAAGATCTCAAGAAAACAGCTTAGAATCTTCTAAGACAGGTATGATGGTCCCAGGCTTTTGAACTTGTGGACAAGAGGGTAATCTTGTTCTGTGGAAATTCAGTTTGTGCAGCTCATGTATTGTACTTGCAAACTAAGACATGTGCTTCTTCCTCATCTTCCTAAGGTAGTTTAGACACTTGAGTGGGGATTCACTTTCCTCCATGGAATTTTTGCACCTGACCATAGGCTTGCAATATTCTAGATAGGTAACTATCCTGAAAACTGAGTATCCAGATCTAGAGTGGAAGTCAACAGCACATATTTGGTGCAGATTCAGAGGTTTTTAAATGTACAGTACTCAAATTCAAAGCTAAACATGGCTGCACTGCAGGAAGTTGTGTATCCATCAGTGAAGAGGTAAAATAAGGATAGTGGTTATTACATGACTTTTAATGGGAATAGAGTTTTGCAGGTGGAAATGAAAATTCACTAGAAGAAATCCAACCTCATTCTGCTCTGAGAGATGCCGGAGCAACCATTATAATTTCCAGAAAGGTGAAGTGGTCTATTTGGTAGAGTTAATTGATATTTCCACTGCCAGTTTTATGCTAAGGGAGTTTTACTGGTTTCGTTATTTTCATGCTGGTATAAAACTGGATCACTATGGAGTAAAGTGGAGTTTATTTCCCCTGAATCACAACTAATTATAGTACTGTTTTTCAAAGCAGATTCAAATAATTTGAATTATTTAATACAGACAATGTAAATAAAGTGGAGCAGTACTTTTACCCAGTATTGTCTTTAAAGAATCTTTAAATTGACACAACAAATATGTCTGGGTGGTATGGATGGCAGTGGGTAAGTAGGAAAAGGGGAAAATATGCATTGGCAAAAGATCATAGTAAACATACAGCTAGTTTTTGCCTCTTATACTGCATAAGAAATATGTGCCTACTTGCTTTCATGGCTCTCTGCCCATTTTAGCAAGCTACCAGTATTTCATCTATGCCTCATCCCCTTGCAATGACCTATTTTTGTAAAGAGATCTTATCCACTGGGTCATGCTCGCCAGTGTAGAAAACAATTCAAGCATGGAGTCATGGAATTGCTGAGATCTTCTATGACTCTGTACCTACTTGAGAGTCTAAACAGATGTTAATCTGATTTTTATTTCAAACATTGGTTTTTGGGGTCTCCTTTTTAACTACTAAGATGTGAAAGCAGCAGTGTTATTGGGTAATTGGACATCAGTTCATTTTAGCATGTCTGTTATATTGTCTTTATGGGCACCAAATTTAAACCAAAGCCATCCAGAGTTACCAGACTGAGTTGCTGCTGTTCAATGCCTCTTGTCTCTACAGCAATCTGGGAGGTCAGTGAATGACCAGGAGCACAAACTTTACTGGGTAACTGAGTAGGTACTCTCACGTGAAGGTGGGCAGTTCTCTCTGAGCCTGGGAAGTTTTCATCCCTGGGCTTGGTTTGTCTGTCATCATCAGCCCTTTTTCAGGAACAGCCATGGTTTTGCTGAGCACTGCAAGCTGGTCAAAGAGATCTGGGAAACTGAAAGTGTGTTTTAGCTGCTTGAAATAAATAGGGAGTATGACCTGTATGAGCCAAAGGTGGCAAAGCAGACATGAAATGCGTGGACTGGTGAGTTATATTAATCTCAAATGGAAAATGCTTCTCAAAAAATGCTTTCATTCCAGGGGAAAAAGCAATCTTCAGAATTTCCACTTTCTTCTCCCCTCTTGCATAATTCAATTTAAATTTTACATGATGAAGAAATATTGGGAAACTTTTTAAATAAGCTCTGAGCATCACAAGGGAAAAGTATTCTAAAACAGGCCTCTCGGAGTAAAAACTATTGAGGATTTAGGGGTTTTTTTAGTAGAAGCATATCTTGTGTGCAATTTGCTGTAACTTCTCCTGTAAAAAAAAAGTAACCTCATTCTGAAGATTTTGAATTGTAAATTAAGAGTCCTAATGTGTTATTTCGTTAATAAAACATTGACTTCTAGTTGCAGTAGTATTGTAAAAAACAAAAGGGTCTTTCTAGTCCACAGTTTAATCAGTTTATGAGGACAAAGGAAATGTGCTGATAAAGTAGGAGTAATTGGCTTGTTTTTACAGGGAATTTTATGATTTTCCAACAGCATACCATCCCACAGACATTACAGACTCAACCCTTATCTTTTTGTCCAAGGTCAGGTAAAGCAAGTGGACAAAGAAAGAAGTATCTAAAGCACTTGTCTTCTAAACCTCTGTATGCACATGCTATTGACAGAGCCTATAAAAGCCATTTTTCTTCATAAAATAGATAATATATTTGTAGTTGTTATCAGGGCAGAATGAAACATCATAAGCCTATTTCTTTTCCCTATAGAACTGCTTTACTAATCAGAAATTAAACTTCAGGACCATTGTATTAGCCATTGGGAAACTGTTTGGCCTTTTCTACTATGAAACGAAAGCTGTCAATATTACCAGTCTATATTTACAAAACAGCTACAGACACTGCTCTATCATCTAGAAATAACTGCAAAGCTCACACATTTGCTTTGTTTTTTATGCAGGATACGATTTTTATACATGTATTAATTTGGGCAAATATACAGGACAGGTAGAGACTAGCATGCAAGTTGTGGAAAGTGAACATACAAGGACAGGAGAGAATGCATTGTATTCAAATTAACCTTTAGATATTAGTCCATCTCTGTGTCTTGTTGGTCAGACATTACTGCTACAATCACATGGCAGAATAGCAAATCTAGGAGGTTGATATGAAAAGCAAAATACTTGGTATTCATAGCACCTAAAATCTTCCATTTTCATAATGCAGCAGATCTTTATCTTATTTAATTTCTTTGGAGAAGTTGCTTGAAAGAAAAACAGAACCTGTTGCTTCTGGGTTCACAGGTTGAAATTTTTGTATACTTCATGTATATTTGTTCAAATTTGGGACCTGATGTATGACAGAGACTTTTGGTGGTGAGGAAGTAGATTTTCCCTAATCCTCTGGGAAGGGCAGCTCTGACTTTAGACCTGAGAATGATATGTTGCTCCTCTGCCTTCTGTTTCACTGAAATGGATACTTACTGTATATGCCGCCTATGCTGGTTGCTTTCTAGAATGCAGCACTGAAATCATCACTGAACTATTTCACACTGAACTGAAATAATGCTCATAACATCATAACAGTCAAAGATTCAGAACATGATACTGTCAGTTTTGCATAAATGTGATTCCATAGATTCTCCTGGAGATGTTCTTGGTCTAGCCTTGCATAAGAAAAGGATATTTTCCCCTTCTCTTTTCTTTTTTTGTTTAATTAAAGCAAATATCTGAAGTAATTTCGACTGGACAGTATTTTGAGACAGCATGATTTTTGAGTATTTCCAGAGCTTGCTCCTTAAAATAAGTATTACATGAAGACCTGTATCATCTGCATCTGACTTCCATAAGCAGATGTGTGTAATTACACACAAAAGTCTATGGAAAGGGTGCACTTTTTCATTTTCTTAAATTTGTTTAATTTGGAAAGTGAGGGCCATTTTTGCTCTTTTTTCTTTCACTGAGCTTAACATTCTTGCTAAATAACTCTGCTGCTACTGTCCAGCTGATCTTCCTGTCACTTTCTGTCCATTTATGCCTGACTTCAATACTCCAAACCTGTGAACTTTTCCTATTGGAATAAGTTCTTGACAATGTTTTCTGCTACTCAGCAGTATCACACATATTCCTCTGCAGCCCAGTAGCATCTGTCAATGCCTGACTCTCCTCCTGACTATCCTTATTCACCTCATTTTTTATTATTCTTATTTTTTCTCAGAACTTGTTATGTGAACATCAATCACAGAGTACTTAATAAATCATAGTTTTTGGTAAAAGTAAATGTTTACGCAATCGTTTATACAGATCTGAAATTATTTGATACACTGTCCATGGCAGGGGGTATTAGAACTAAGTGCTCTTTAAGGTTGCTTCCAACCCAAACCATTCTGTGATTCTGTGATTCTGTGATTGTCACTAATTTGCCCACTGTTTTCTATTACAAGAATTACAGTATTTTTAAAAAGTTTTGTGATCTGTACTGTTTACTAAGCATTAATAAAGAAAATTGAAAGGAATTACACCTACACATTTTCATTTAGTTCATACTGAAGAAGCAATGCATACAAAAATACATGTTTATAGATGGAGTCTGTGAGCTCCTCAGTAGTTAGCATGCATCAGCAACTCCTATGAACTCACCAGACTTGCTCTAAACAAATGCCAGGGACAGCAGTCCTGGCCAAAGTAACTGGGGTGATACATCACAGCATGACATCAAAAAAATGCCTCTAAGAAGACGGAGCACTGACAGCTGGGATGGTGTGAATTAAAAATTCGGCTTTCTCATTAATTACATGCCTTTATCCTACATAAACCACTGTTAGGTCACCTGAAGGCTCCTCAGATGTACAGAGCTGTTTTGAGTTTTTCTTGTGCTTGAAACTCCACAAGACAATAGGTTAAAAGACCCTTTTTAAGAAAGGGGAGGACTGTGCACATCCCCTCCTCTGAAGAACATCAGTAGATGGGACCCCTGGCCCCCAAGCTGTAAGGAGGCAGGGCAGTGACCTGGCACTGGTTGCCGGGGTGTTCTTGGACTTTTCTGATCCTTATATTTTTCAATAACAGACTTTTTTTTCTTTTTTAAGAGACATAAATTGAAATGCTTCTTGTTTAAGAGAAATCTTGAAAAGATAAAATAAGTGGGAAGTTATGGTCCAATTTCAACCCTCAGCAGGGGTGTCAAGAGAGGGAATCTGATGTATCTATGTATCTGCTGCAAACCGCAGCAGCCATGGTTACACTGTCCCTCCTGCCCAAACAACCCGTTCCCCATTTTACTTTTGTCCTGCGGTACCACTTTAAAATAAATATTAATATTACCATTAATTTGCTAGCTGTCTTAAGATGTTCTTCAGATAAATGTACCAGTCTTGGAAGGCACACCACCCATTATTAATATAACAGTTTTGAGATGCCACTTGGCAAACAAGCCATTACGCAACATTTAGAGCTCTTATACAGCAAAGCCTCAAAGGGCATATAATTTTAAGCTTTCCTCAAAGTCTTATGAAGGTCATAGAGCTTAAACACTTAGAGACATTGAACTGAGAAAGATTTCCCGCACTACTGACTTGGCTCACCCTCCTATTTTGGGCAATCAGGTCATAGAAACTCTTGAAGGAACTTAGCAAGCTCTTTATATATAAGTATTCAGACTCTTTGGAGCAGTGAGGAAATTGCAACTAATGAGTCAGTTATCTCTGGAGTAAAGAAATACACCAATATCAAGTAGTGACTTCCAAATATGATTATGTATTAGGAGTACATGGCCTTGGTCAATGTACTTGCATATTAGGTATGGAACTGTATGCATATATTGAATTTGCAAGAGTGTGACTGAACTAAAAAATCTCTGCTATTTTTGGGGTAGGCACGGAGTGTGTGAATTTTTGTTGATCACATTTATCTTCGTCCTTCTTTATAGCTAAAATTTTAAAGCACAACATTTTAAAAGAAAGATCAGAAAACCAATGCAGATTGAAGGAAAGTGCTTCAATACTATTAATATACTGATATTCTAAAAAGCTGAGTAAACCTTCCCCTAACATTTCTGATCAATGGCAAAAAGATCTCTTCAGTTCAAAATGCTTCATATTATTTTTGCATTCCACTTGCAGCGAGGAAGACATAGATAAGAATTCCTTTCAGACTTCAGGTTTATAGAAGCTTTTTCAAATCTGCCATCCTAAGAAGATGATGAGGCACTGCGAGGGCTGCAGAATGCTGTATATGTTGATACTGGAGACAGAGTCTGAGATTTTCTAGCAAGTGGATTACTGAGGTGAAATACAGCAATGTCCTATCTCTTCTGTTTACAAATTTAGTGAGACAGTTGCATATAGGAACAGTAAAATAGTATTTTTCAGCATTCATTTTCAGTATCTTTGACCAATTTTGTGAGTATTCTGGCTGAATCTGTTGCCACCTTTCCCATCAGTTTTTTTTAATTTACTGGTTTAATGTTAGTGTGGCATTGGATCCCAAGTAGACGTGAAGGCACCCTGGGGACCATATTTCTTACTCTGTCACATGGAAAAGTTGTCTGTAGTTTAAGGGTATGTTAAAAGAATCTGCAATAAGAAAATAGTCTGTAATAAGAAATACATAATCTTCAATATGTAATATATTACATATATATTACAATAATCTGTAATAAGAATATCTGATGTTCACTAACAGAAAGGATAGATGTGGTGGCATTGAAAAATCAAACCATGCAGTTACACTGCAGCTTAACTATTACACAACTCGAGAGCTCCAAATTGTCTGAATTTTAAGACCGTTTAAACACACAAAAATAACCTCAGCTGCTGTTCAAGCTGGCCTTCACTGTTTGAAACCTGGCCAGCATTGCTCAGAACTTGTAGTGTTTTTATCTATGAAGTATGTTCGGCACTAATAAATCACAAGGACATTTCACCACGTTATGTTCTGTATTGCTTTTGTTTGGTACTGAGAGTCTTGTTCTGCCCTTTTGATAGCAATGGAACTCATGCTACTTGCTAATTTATGTTTATTTTAAATAAAAATTCAACTTCTTCTAAATAAAGACAATTAAAATAGCAAAAAATTCTCCGCTCACAATAAGTGAGCATGGCATATTTATTGCAATGACTGGAGAAACACCTGAGGCATCTATCCACATTTGAAGAAAATTTCTAGGAGGTTTGAAACAGCAAGGACTGCACAACAATTCATTTTTTTTCCAGAAAATCTGAAAATTTGCCTTCTGAATTTTTTTTTATATGGAAAAGTTTTGATACAGAGAAACTTTGAAGCACTGTGGTACTCAGAATGATAATGACAATTTATTTTCCAGCAGAAGCACATTTAGTTGTAAAAGTTCATTGAAAGCTTCTGCATATATAACAGCAGGAGTCTATGTTTCTTTCTGAATATATCCTATCACATTTGTTCTGAAATGGGAGTGTAAATTAGGGTGAGATCAGATAATACAGACAAAAGCTATTCCTCTCATATCAGTTGGAAGGAGGGAGATGAAGGCTTCTTGGTCTTACATTCCATCATCTTTGTCCCTGGTTTAATCTGATGGGTTAACTGGGAATTACATATTTTTTCAATTCTGATTTGTTCTGTTAAGTGTGAATCTCTCTCTAAGTGAAATGTTCTCATATGTTCTTCTCTACCGCAGTACCAGTCTCAGTGCAGTTTTACACAAAAACTTGCAGTAGTATCAAGCAGCATCCAACTGATTCCATGGCATATTATTACAAGAACTTGGTTTAGTATCTGTTAAGGATATGGTGGAACAGATCCATCCACTCTAAGGTATATAAAAATAATATTCTAAGGAGGAGTCACGATATTACTCCACCATCATAATCCTTATCATTATGAAAGTAATAGAGAGCTATTGTGATTTCACTCCCATCATTGAACAGTACATGAAAGCAGTATGTTCCAAATTTCACCATGTTTTCTAAAGCCACTTTTCTATTGGAAGAGTATAGTAGAATGACACATAGATCTGACTGCCACTTATTTTTCAAACCAAAAACCTTTGAAGCTTTGTGCCTCTATGTTAAATTTCTGTGCAAACTTTGCTACATTGTAGCATTTCAGAGAATTCACCTGGACAAAGATCAGCAGTCCCCTAAGGGTGTCCTACCCAGAGTTCTCATCTGGAACTATTTTGAAACATTCAGACATTTATGTCATTAATTAGTTAATCCACAGATTCCACTAATTGTACTTCAAAACACCAGCACTTCACAACACAATTTGCCCAGACAGAAAAGCCAAATGTCTAATTCAAAGAACATAAGAAAACCAGTATTAATTTTGTTTGGGGAAAAGGACAAAACAAGCTTAAACCTGAATTCATATTCTAGTAAAATGACACAGAAATCTAAATTTAGAGTAAATCTGATGGATTGATCTGAAAAACAGACCCATGCAAAGGAAATGCAGTATAAATATTCAAAGGAATTTTGATTACAGACATATCTTCATTTTCCGCAAGCCTGAAATAGAAGTTGATCTTCAAATTGCAGCCATCTACTAATGGTATATAATAATCCAGCACAGCAGTGTTCAGTTCTAATCCAATTTTCATATGGGAATTGTGACCTGAAATAAACTTTCTTATGGACTGTTCCCAGAGTCCAGGAAGGAAAATCCATATAGCATGGTCATCACTATTAAGTAAGTTTCTTGATAAAAGTTCAAAATGGTATATTCGTACATGACAGAATTTATATTTGTTATTTAATTTTTTTTAATGTGTCAGTAAAGCTTTAATTTTCAGACATGATCTTCCAAAGCCTTAGCTTTATATGTTGAGACTAGTCCTCTGGAAATGGATAGCTTACACATTAGGATCTTATCACATTAGGAGAGATCTGACCTATTTCTACACGGAGTAATTAACCCTGAACTACAGGGTAGTAGCAAGAGAAGGATTAGCAAGATGTCACATATCCATATCTGTATCTGAGTTAATTTTTAATTTATGCCAACAGCAATTTCTTATTTCATGGCAGCCCGCAGTAAATTCACTGTGTCTCAGTTCATACACATCACCTCAGCTGGTTCCTTCTTAAGATTATTTTGGTGCTTGCTGACTGGTTTCTGCAGGTATCTCCTTTTCAAGGTCATTTTTATTTACACCAATGACCTAACCTCTTCAAATTCCATTAACATGGAATGTCAGGGTGTTTGAGTTCTCAGTATCTAGGACAATCTTTGGTCTTTCAAGGCAAATATATTTCATGTGCACCAAGATTTTGTACTTCTGTCCACAGAATGGTATGAGAGGGCAGAGGCCAGAACAGAAGGGTACTCCAACTGCCTAAATCGAACAAGATATAGCTCTTAACAGTACTAATACTCTCATAATTTGTCCAGTTGTAGCTGATGGGCCATTAGTGGTGCTTGACAGAAAGTGATGCATTTCCAGAGGACAGCGTTTCAACTACCTGAGGCAAAGATGAGACATCTCAAACAAGAACATTCTGGTTAGGAGACAGCATTCTACTCTTTCTGACACATGATTTTGTGCACCACTTCTGCATTTTTTCCTCAATATGACTGATGTTCAGCCATTTAATTTTTCAGAGACCAAGAAAGTTCTAAGGAAATGTCACAGAGGTTAACATATGATATTGCAAACTCAAACATAATCAGAAAGTCTGAATCATTTGATAATGGACAATTTGATGAGCCTGGACTGATACACAATGTTTGCCTTAATAGATGCTGATACACTCTTAACGGTAATAATCACATCCCATCAATGCTACCGTAATGCATTGCCTTTTCAAACTAGAGCGATAGAGCAGTCTTTCAACCAGTTCTGGAAAGGGGGTTTATTGAGGCATCTAAATGAGAGCATTATGGATTTTAAGTGCTTCAATGATAGTTTTTAGATTGTCAGCTTTGATTTATATAATTTATAGTTTGCACTACAGAACATGCAGATTGCCTCAGCACTTATCAAAATATGGGATACAATTTTGAAAGCGTTTAAAGCTTATGCTCCTGTAGATGGACAAATCCTTGAGGCACAAGGGCTCAGAAAATCTTAAATGTTAAATCAGAATGTCCAGGCAGTTTTTACAAAATATATATTTTTGTCTCAATATTGCTTTAGTTTTTCCTTTTACTGTCTTATGTGTTCCCTCCTGCTCTCTGAAATTTGTCTATTTGACCTGTGCTGAAACTGCAAAAACAAGAGTGGAAATCCTAGCTGTGACAACATATATAGAGATGTGATGACTCGTTAGTGAACGATTTATTACCATCCTGAATATTAATACTCTGAATGTGCATGTTTACTGGACAATCCTGCAGGCATGTATCTGCATAACCTCTGGGAGATGGCAAGTCTACCAGCTGTAGGTGCATTTTGAGAAAAATTTTTAGGTGTCTGGAAGACAAATGTGGATGACTGAAACCAAAGAAAGTGAAGCCTGCAACCTTACAAAAATGTTGCTTCCCACAGAATGAAAATCTCTTTACATGGACAAAGAACTGAAGTCCCACTCCCTAAACATGTCTCCTGTCACTACAATGAGTACCTCCTAGATTTCATGAACCCTTACATCTAGCATTGAATTGTAAAGGAGATTTTGACAGAAAGCATTATTCTCTTTGTTTACCAACATACATGCATGCTATATATTATGCTACAGTGGAAATGTCTTTCTGGACAGTCTTGTCTTGGATATTTTGTGCTGTGTGAAAAATCTGAATGTTTTCATCTGGGAGCATCTCTCTAGGGGAAGAGAGGTACAGTCATGAGGCAGCTGAAGAATGAGTCCAGACCTGCTGGGAGGAACAGAGGGGAGGCAAGAAGGCAAATACCAGACAAGGTGGAAAGGAAGAGGTTCAGAAAGTTTGTAGTGGGCAAGGAAGTCACTGGAACATGCTGGGCTGGGAAAAGGCACAAAAAGTTACTCTTTGCCAAGGCATTGCCCTGCTAAAGCTGTCAGCCATGGCTTGGACAGGTGTGCTGCTCACTGAGGAAAAATCTGGCTGGATGGCCAGGCCCAGAGAGTGATGGGGAGTGGTACTGCATCCAGATGGTGGATTCTCTCTTGTGTTGTCCCACAAGGCTCAGTGCTGGGACCTGCTCTGTTTAATAACTTTATTGAAGGTCTGGACAAAGTGATGAAGGGCACTGTCAGTAAGGTTTCAGTTGACACTAAGTTGGGTGGAAATGTTGGTCTGCTGGATGGTAGGAGGGCTCTACAGAGGGATCTGGACAGGCTGGATCAATGGTCAGAGGCCAACTGAATGAGGTTCAACATGGCCAAAGTTGCGGGGTCCTGTGATTCTGCCACAACAGTTCCATGTGGTGATACAGGTTGGGGAATGTGACTGAAAGTGGTCCAGCAGTAAAGAAACTAGGGGTGTCAGTCAGCAGCAGCTGCACATGAGCCAGAGCGTACCCAGGTGGCCAAAAAGACCAAGGGCATCCTGGCTTACATCAGCTATAGTGTGGCCCGGAGAATCCCAGCAGTCACCATCCCCCTGTACTGGGCAGTGGTGAGGCCACACCTTGAGCTCTGTGTTCAGTTTTGGACTCCTCATGACAAGAAAGACATTGAGGTGCAGGAGCATGTCCAGAGAAGTGCAACAGAGCTGGGGAAGAGTTTGGAGCAAAATTCCTGTCAGGAGCAACTGAGGCAGTTGCGGTTGTTTAGCCTGGAGAAAAGGAGGCTCAGGGAAGACCATTTTGCTGTCTACAACTCCCTGAAAGAAGGTTGATAGCCAGGTGGAGGTTGGTCTCTTCTCCCAAGCAACAAGTGACAGGACAAGAGGAGATGGCCTCATACTGCCTCAGGAAAGGTTCAGGTTGGACATCAGGAGGGATTTCTTCATGGAAAGCATGGATAAACACCAGAAGGGGCTGCCCAGGGAGGTAGAGACACCATCCCTGGAGGCATTTGAGAAACAACTGGATGTAGCACTTGATATCACAGTCTAGTTGACATGTTGGCCGCTGGTCAAAGGTTGGACTTCATTATCTTAGAGGTCTTTTCCAGCCTAAGTGATTCTGAAGTTCTGTGAAAAGGCCTGCCTTGAGTGGACAGAGTGGGCGAGGTAAAATTTTTTTAGTTATTTTATTAATTTTTTCCAATGGGCAGATCTAGATCTATCTTCAGTTAAAGTTCAACCATTCTAATGAAACAACATTAAAGTTTCAAAGATCTTTTGAGTTCAAGGAAAAGGTGTGAGCAGGTCTGTCTTAAAGCCGTGGCCAATAGAGTGATATCAGAAGACATGGCAGGACGGTTGGAGCTAGAGGATTTTTGAGGTGCCTTATAACCAAAACCATTCTGTGATTCAATGATTCAAACATGCTTCATTTCCATTTCTGGCTCAAAGATTGTGCAGATTCAAAGACTGTGCAAAGAAATTATATTACGCCTTTATTGCAGAGTCAGTATCTGACCTTGATGTCTTGTTGTAATTGAAATGATACTTATATTGTACTTTATTCTTGTTGGCATACTGGAGACATAAGAGGTATTCAGCAATCCAGAAAAAATTAACCATCTATTGGAAAGAAGACACATGTGGGTGTATACCCACACACACACTCACAAGCTGATTACATAAAGGTTCTCTTTATCCAGGTATTTAAACTCTAATTTCTGAGAGGAGAGGACCTGCACTACATAATGGTGAGGCAATAATTAACAAATATTGCCATGCTGCATAGCAAAAATCTACTGGAAAAGCACTGATCACTACTGTGCAAGGGTGCACTAAGGCATGCCTAGATGTATGCATCTTAAATGAAATTGATCACACACATATTAATGTGCTTGTGTGTGTGTGTGTGTGTCCAGAGTCCTGCCTAGCATCATTCTTCTTTTCCTTCATTTTATTCCTGTTATTCTGGAAGATGTGTCACAAGGGCAACTGACATGCAAATCATTCCTTCTTATTAGCCAGGGGCTGAACCAACCCTTTAAAAAATCAGACAGGAACATATGGGTAAAGACATACCAGTGCAACTTGAAAGCAATGCCCTGTACAAAAGTGTGAGTACTGGTCATCTGAACACTTTCTTGTGAGCCGTGATGCATAAGACAGAAAAAGCCCAACTTGACCTTTACAACTCGGGCTGAATTTTCAAGACAGGTGGAAAAACATTAACAAACTTTTGTGAGTTGTGCAAAGGCAATGTCAAGTCACTGGCAGATGATGCATGTGCATTAGTGCAACTGTTTTGTGCAGGCCTTGGTGCAAAAAATTATTCTGCTGCTCATGTATTCTCATTTTTGCTTTCTTTCAGCTTTTTCCCTTTCCTCATCTAACACTTATACCTAGATAATACATAGAAAGTGAAATCCCATAGTGTCTGCTTGTCATGGTTCCTTTCCTTCTTTGGCACTCATTGGGCAAGGAGTAAAGGTGTCTGGTGAGTTTTATTGCAGTGCAGGATCAAAGACTGAGGACACTGGCACTGTCTGAATCTTTCTTAGATCAACAAATAGTATTTCCATTAAAAAAAGGTTTGTCTTTGGTTTTCCACTAAACTTTACACTATAGCCTATTTCCCTTTCATCCTGCACTGGAATCTTCCAGGGAGATGTAATCTCTACATCATCTGTTTTTCAGACCCTCCTCAAGAACTTAGTCTTGTTCACATGACAGTCCAACTCTTGTTTGGTATTGCCCCATTCAACTGTAATGCTAGACTAAGACAATCCCAGTGGGATTTTTAGGCAATTCTTCTGAAGATGGAACTCCTTTATCTTGTCTGCCTTATTTGCTTTTTTACTAAGCACATGCTTTTATACCTAACAGCATTAAAAAAGGTCTTAGTTCCTTGCCCTAATTTTACCCGATCATGCACATCACTCTTGAGCAGGACTCATTTTTAAGGAAAGTGCAGCATGTGCTAGCTAGATGATAGAAAAGTTAATAGTGACAAAAAGATGAAGCAAAATATCAAATGAAATTAATCATAGAGAAGGAGGGAAAAAGTTAGACAGCAAGAGCTAACATTATTCTCAGAAAAAGGTGTCTTGCAAATTCATGTAGTTACAGAAGAGAAAAGTGGTTTTTGTTTGGTTTAAAAAGACTTTACTGGATAAGATAGCCACTGAAAAAACCAGTATTTGCCAGTCATTTGTAAAAAATTATTTAAGCAGCAGGAAAAGCAGCTCACCATTAAGTAAATAAACACTGCCATTCTTTCACTGCAGCCACATCACCGTATAAATGGAAACATGGTAATGAAGATACGCTAACTGACACCAACCCTCCCTTCTGCAAAATCTGTGTAGATATTTATGGAAATTGCACGGAGTTTTGAGCCATTTATTCAAACCAGAAATCATCCTTCAATTTGGCTTGGTGATTCTATCTCAATCTACATCCAGCATATTATGGAACAGAGTGCAATAGTAGGTCACCCTTCACCTTGAGACGTTTTCATGTATTTTTTATCCAGACTTGGAGAATTCTCTTTATTTTCTTACCAGTAGTGGTTTATATTGACTGGAGTTACAGTGTCTTTAAAGTTCTGTCTCATACCACCAGGTAAGGTATTGGTAAGACATTTGTTTCTTCCCTCTTCTGTTTCTGGGTGGAGAAAGAGCAATGTGTTGAAAACAGTCTGTACATTTGCAACTGCTAGCTAGTGAACCAAACAATAAAACGCTAAGAATTTAGCAACAGGTCATATTTAAACAACCTATTATTATGAAAAATATCTTTTAAACTTTTTAAAGGCATGTATAATATCCCAGTTCTTACATAACTCTTCACTTGCTCACACCCAAAAAAAAAGAAAAAAAAAAACAACAGGAAGGAGCTGAGGAGCTGAGAACTGTAATGTAAAAGAGCCCTCTATACAAGGGAATCATTCTTTTCTGCCTTACCTTTGAATAAACTGGTTCGAAAAAAACATTTCTGTTAACTCTGACTGTAAAATCACTCTATCAACAACTAGTAATCTCTTTAGAGAAACATGTCTCCTAACAGAAGCACTTTGGAGGGAAAAATAGCCTAAACAAAATTATGAGCATATCTAGTTTTTTCACTGAGTTTCATATTCTCCTAATCTGTCATAATAATTGATTTGGGTTGCTGCCTAAATAAAGTTCTCTGCTGGCTTGTGCAGCACTGGCTCTTGGCATATGAAAGTCTCTCACCTCAGAAATATTTTTTCTTTTGGCAAGTCATGGTTTGCAGGAGGTAATAAATATCTGGTCTTAGATCAAAACTGGCAGTTATTAAAAGGCAAGCTTTTAGGTTCCAATCCTGCTTTGGGTTTGGAGAACAATAGTATTTAGTTTCTTTTTGACCTCTGAACTTCCTAGTTGGTAAAATGGCATGTTTGTTTCATAGAAGATAGGGGTCTTGGAGTATGTTTCTTTTTATATTTCCAAGAGATCTTTTAAGGAGTGCATTGAGTGGTTTTTCATACTTGCTCTTTTAGCTGTTTTATTTTGATTTAGATGGATAGACTATTGAATGAAATTCTAGTTGATTTCCTAAGTATCAGGAATTAAGAGATTTACAATAGTCATGTTATTGTTATATATTTTAGTTATACATTGCTTATGTGATTACTTCAGGAATATTATTACCTTACTTATGTAATAAATTAAGCAACGCCTTAAACATAGCACCAAGCAAATAAAAGTATACAGTTTTATGAGTTCTACAGTGCATGAATATTGTCATCTGTATGCCTAGATCATGAGCTCAGGAAAGTAGGCTTTTGCTTTCCAGGAGAGGAATGCAAACAAAATTCACCTCTGGGTTGAGAAGAAGCATGCTGTCTATGTATTGTGTAAGAACACATTGTGCACATTAAATAAGCCCATGTGCTGGCTCCTAGACGTGAGTTTCATCTGCACCTAATGATACATGCACAAACTGCACAATGACACATTATTGACACATTCAATATACAGTTGTTTATAGTTATTCCCTTAAGAAATTACATAAAATTACTGATGTGGGCCTTACTGTGCTATGGTTCATTTTTTCCAATTTTGTGGGGTGGAGGACCAACCAGATTTAATGACAATGAGAAATTTTAAGTTTGTCCATGTAGTGGAAATGTGGAATTTTAGCTTCAAAAACTCCACACTGCTGGGTTGGTTTGAGATGCTGCCAAATAGCACCAGGAAATACACATGTGATTATTTTAATAACCCTGCTAAAGCTAGGAAAATTCTGTTTGAGCTGCAGAAAGAAACAAAGCAGAATTGCCAACAGCATAAACAGAAATGCAGGAAATTGCCAGTCAAAAGGAGTATTATGAAATATACTGAAAGAAAACAGCAAACTCAGAACACATTTGTGTAGATGCTCCTTGATTTGAGCCATTTTATGAACAGAACGTGGTCCTAAAAATTAAGTTTAGCCAGGGAACACAGGATGTGTATGTTAGTTCACAGAGGGAGGCTATACATCAGAGAGAGAGCCTGAAGAAACAAGTAGAAGAAGAAGCCCCATAAATTGTCATATGGAATACTGTACTACATGTTTTAGCTTGGTCTAGCACAACTGAAACCTTTTAGAATAAAAAGTTTTTAAAATGCTTGTGGGAAGATCCAGCTTGAGGCATTTCAAAAGCATCTGCATCCAGAGGTCAGATGCTCAGCATACTTTGTAGGTTGGAACCTCTTCAGATTTGATCAGTAAAAGAGAAGAACCCAGATGACTTAGTCACTACCAAGTTTTTGTGTAACCTTCTGGTTTTGATGAGATTCCTCACAGACACACACAGGACCTAGGTTGATAGAATCCATGCTTTGGCTTTTAAACTTCAGATCTAGACTTCCCTCTCTGAATAATTACTTGAACATAATTGTAAAGATGAAATAACAGACTTATTTTTCTACTGAGTTGAAAAAGAAGGAGATCTATTCCTATGTAATTATGACACAAGCGATCACTATACAGTGAGTTCTCAGTTAACCTTTTCCTTTAAACCATGAGTAAAACATGTCAGAACTAAGGCAAGAGAGAATTATTGAAATAATCTTATTTTTAGTTGTCAATTAATGCAGTTTTTATTTAATTGGAATCCCCACTTTTTGTCTCGGTGGCTAAATCTCTCTTTACCCTAGAGCTGAAATATTCTGAAGAAACAAATTGGTTTAAAATGTTTTTTCCTAGTTAACTGACAACATACACATTTTGTCCTCTGTGCAGTGTGGTTGGGTCTGAGTGAATCTCATTTCAAGGGAAAAAATGTTGCAGTTGTTAGGGAGATTGGTAGACTTCTAGATGTATGAAATGGAGTCTAGTCTACTGATTACATAAAAAATGTTTAGAGTAACTCAAATCCTCTAAAAAGGAGATAATTATTTCTTTGCTTTTGAACACTATAATGGCATATATAATACTTATAATAATATAAATATCCTGCTATAAAACATAAACTGTATGAGACTGAAAGTATTTCTCAGTGTTTTGGCAGTGCTACAAACAATGATGCTCCTATCTTACTCTGGCTTCTTAATGACATGTGTTGTGTCAAAAGCTCTTACTTTTTTATCTTTATCTCTGTTAGAAGTAAATTTTATTAACAGACATGATAATTAACAATATAGCATAGAGTACTAGTGGTTTATTTTCTTGTACAAGATGTTACTTGTTTTATAATCTGCCTCTCTTAAAAAGACAAGTCTTTACCTGTTTTTCTTCAGATTTCAGAAATTTAATTACTAAATTGGACTTAATGTAATCCGCTGTTTCCTGAGGGACAATTAGTTATTGCCTGCATCATAAGCCCATCTCTCTGGTGCCAGTTACATTCATAAAATTAAAATGCCTCTAAGTCCATCTCAACACATCTGCCAAATAATAAAAGTATTAGAGTAGCATTGTGCATCTGTCAGCCTGTTTTGACTTCTGTATAGTCATGCATTTTTTTAAAAGGCAGTTTTATACTATTAAATTGATTAGTTGGCTACTATTTCCATTCGGATTGCCCAGTTCTTGTTAATTTCCATGCTATTTCCCTTTAAGACTGATTAGTTTTTCACATAGTGAAGAGTACAAGAAATACAATCTGTATAGGCAATATGAGGGATTCTGGTAGCGTGAAAAATACTGTCAAGGTGCACTTCTGGTGCATCTTTGTGAAGATAAATTGAAGTACTACAAGTGGGAAAGAAGCAGATAAACTTTTAATTGGAACAGAATTAATTGTTCTTATAAAAACCTTCCAAGCAGCTTGAGAAGTAAAGCCTTAATGTCATTTCATGATAGTAAATGAAGGAAAAATAATACACCTTTGACATTTTAAAAGCTTCTCTCTTTTTTCCATGTTTTGCCAGAAGTTCTTTATGACATAAGCCTTTATGTTTTCCTCAAAGATCCTCAATGGGCTGCTTGTTAGTGTAAGTTGCTGCTCTATGTCGTCTGCATGTCCTCAATCATGCCTGTACTCTGCCACCAACATGTTAAACCCTCTTGGCCTCACACGAGGTGTTGCTAGGGCACTTTGATTTCTCTAATATTTTTAAATAACTCCACCTCATTTACTTTTACCATTTTTGACTGTAATAATAATGAAATCAAAAATCTGGAGCCTATTTCATCAGCCCTTACCTGCCAAGTCCTGGTGTCACTTTAGCACAAAATTGACACTAGATTTTGAAAAGCTTTATTTCATATGGTTTCTAAGCCTTAATTGCATGTATTATGTATCAAAAAGATATTTCCAAAGTATATTACAAAATAAATTACTTTTTTCTTGGGTTTTTTTTGGATTCAAAAGCAAGCAAAATGGATAAATATACCTGTTAGAAGGGGGTTTAAAGCAAGTGAGTTGTATTTCCAGTATTTATTTAAAAATATATTAGAAAACACCTAACCCTGGAAATAAGTTTTTTTAAACTGTGCTGAAGAGAATAAACTTGTTTTAGAAACACTGCTTCAGCTAGGCCTTCATGAACTATATTTTGTGAAAACATATGGAAAATTTTTCATGTCACAGGTTTTGAATGCTCAGCATAGGTTGTTCCAAAAAATCTGGCTCATAAAGGCTTCTAATATTCTGTAAATATTGAGTACACTAGGGTACTGGAATTAATTTTAGAAATGGCAGATAACATTTTACAATGCTTTAAAAAACTTAGACTACCAGTTGTAAGACTGGTAAGGCTTACTTTCTGGTAAGACAGTCTAACATCCATTTTTCTCAGTCAAGCATTCCAATAAAAAGTAGTTTGACAACATTCTTAATTTGTACCCCTGTTGTGTTTGCTTGCAATGAATTTTAAATGTAAAAATCTGTATCAAAAGATCAAACTTTGGTCTTTTATATTTTTCTACGACCACTCCTGAACACAGGAGACATAGCTACATGGATTTTTTATTTGTGTGACCATTTACAGATACACATTAATGTGAATGAAATAGCTAGACATTTAACTGGTCAATATTATTCTTCTAGTACTTTGCAGATATTGTTTGTAGAAGGCTCTATGTTGCAATACTGGTAGATAGTCCTAAGAAAAGAGATCTCGTCTTGCAAAGAATTTTAGAGTATTTGCTATAGGGGGAGAACACTATCTGCTAGAAAAGGGATTTGCCCCTCCATCTGGCTCATATGGATAAGCTGGACACCATTGTTAGGCTAGAAAGAGGGAAAAGGATTTAAGGAATCTACTAAGAACGCAGTAAATGTAATACTGCAGTATTGCATAGTTAGCTGCTCCTTATTAAATGGGATGCTGCACCAAGAATCATTAATCTTCTCTAACTGTTTGCCAGTCTTAATGCTATAGAAGTGGTGGGAGTAGAACTAATGGCATCTGGGTATGGATATTAATTCTCCCTTTGTAATTTCCTGTTTAATTTGTTTCGGTAGATTGCTGTTGCATGCAAAAGAGGAAATGAGTCTTCTACAAGATATAAAACAAACAAGGATGTTAAAAAAGTAGATTAAGTAGTTCATAAGAATGAAGAACTGCTTAAACAGAAGTAATTTTATATCTCAAATGAGAAATGTCTCAGATTTGTATCAATTCATGACAAAGAAGTTACTTTCCTTTACATTTGCCTTTGCTGGCTCCTTAAGTGCCAGAAAACCATCTACATAATTTTCCTCCTTTCTTATTCACCCTACTATTCTCCAATAAGCATAATGACCCTTATATCAACACATACTTCAAATCTTTCTTCTCAGTCAATCTGTCAAAATTCAAAAAGATACCATGGAATAACTTGGCATGAGTAGCTCTGTGATCTTTTTTATAAGCCTTTGTCTCAAAAGACAAAGGACATACCTATCATCCAGTTCGTTTGTTGAATTATGTTTCAATTCAGCCTTTTTCCTCGGAGTCAGCTCTGTTCTGAGAACTTTAGCCTGATCCAGCTAGCAGCTGGGGGAAGGCAGTTGGGGATTAGAAGTTAGAAGAACAAACCAAGGCAGTGTCAGATCACTGATTGCTTCACTGTTACTTTCCTTCTTGCCATATCCAGGATCAGACAAGCAGAAGATATTGGATACAATACTGGGGATTATCAGGAGACACACATGATCTGTGTAGGCCTTGAACTGCTATAAGTGAGAGAGATTGAAGATTTCAGGGCCAGGCAGACATGGTGTTGCAGAAGCTGGAGACAACAAGCCAATATGGGCACTAGCAGCTATTTGAATTTCTCAGCTACATTCTCTTCCTTGTGTTCCTGATCCAGCAGCCAGAACCTCACCAAAAAATCGTTCCCTTGGGTGCTAGCCCTTCCAGACAAATTAACCAAGGGCTTGAAATAGCTGTGTTAGAGCTAATGTTCTTGGAACTTGTGCTAAAGCTAGAGTTGCATCTCAGCAAGGAAGTCTTTTTCATGTAGAAGCATGGGCTTTGCCAGAAATATGGTACTGTTACTTAAAAAAATGCATTTCTGTAATAAAGATGGGAACTGAAATAACAGGGATTGCATGGGGACTTGCAGGTCTTTATAATCTGGCTTTCCACCAATCCCTTTTTCTAGCTTCTTCCAACTGGTGGTTGAACAGGCTGGTGCAGAAGGCTGGCTGGGGCTCTCCAGAGGGAATTCTCTAGAAAGAGAAGCATGTGGGGTGGCAGCAATGAGGCTGACACTGCCAGAGTGAGCATTAGTTGTCATGTGAGCAGCAGTGGGCTTTTAACCTATGAGCAGTTGACTCAAGGAAGGAAGGAGAATGGTACCAGCCAACCAAATCCCTCTGTGTCTAAGACACAGGCAGGAGAATGGTCCCAAACTGGTTTTATTGGCAGAGAGAAGTTGAAGAAACTCCCAGTGCAGCTGATGTCTTTGATAATGGTGCCAGTGAGTCTTCTCCAGTGGCCCTGCAGGGCTTGCAGAACTGAATGGTAACTCTTGTTTGCCCAACATGTTCAGTAAGGGATAGTCTTAAGGCCTGGATATGAGCCAGCAAGGTCCTCACACAGCCCAGAAAGCCAACTGCATCTTGGGCTGCATCAAATGCAGGATGGGCTGGAGAGTAATGGAGGTGATTCTGCCTCTCTGCTTTGCTCTCATGAGGCTCCACCTGGAGTGCTGCATCCAGCTCTGGGACCCCCAGTACAGCAGAGATGTGGACTGGTTGGAGCAGGTCCAGAAGAGAGCCATGAAAATAATCAGAAGGCTGGGGCACCTCTCCTAGGAGGAAAGGCTGAGAGAGACGAGGTTGTTCTGAGGAAGAGAAGGTTCTGGGGAGCCCTTACTGCTGCCTTTCAACACTTTACATGGGAAAGACATTTTATCAGGGCTTGTAGTACTGGGAAAAGTGGTAATGGTTTTCAAATAAAAGATGGAAGATTCAGACTAGACACAAGGAACAAATTGCTGGGAGATGCCCCATCCCTGGCAACGTTCACAGTCAGGTTGGATGGGGCTCTGAGCAACCTATCTACTTCAAGATGTCACTGAAAGGGGGTTGGATTGGACAACCTTTAAAGATCCCTTCCAACCCAAACCAGTCTATGATTCTCTGATTTTGTAATTGTATGCAATGTTCTTAGGGCCATTAAGCTGTAGCAAGGGCTAAGATGACTTTGGAAGATTCAGAGCATCATTTTAATGCAGAAAAGGAGCAATTAGGAATGTTTTTGCATATTTCCTAGGACACTTCCACTTTTTTTCTTTAATTAGGTGATCTGTGTAGGAGAGATATTCTGGCTGTCCTCAGAGGTAGGTTTCATGTCTTTTACCCACAAGGTTACTGAGTGCATTCAGTGTACCTGCTCTCGCAGACCCAGTTGTATGGGAGCTGTAGCCTGACTCTAAATGCAGAGATCCTAGATGCCACAGTTATCTATAAGCTTCTTGATGCACTGTTTCCCCCATTTGTTTCCTAATACACGTTTCTAATATACTTTGTACAAATAGCAACTATTGGCTTTATGTCACATGTTATGCTTATGTTCATCAACTGTATTTAGTAAGAAGAATCTGCGAGGGATGTACCTGAAAGGAGCCTAAAAGATAGCTGGAGGGGGATTTTTTGCAAGAGCATGTAGTGAGAAGACAAGGGGGAATGGTTTCAAACTGAAAGACACCAGGTTTAAATTAGCTAGTAGGGAAAAATTCTTTACTGTGAGGATGGAGGGATACTGCAACAGGTTGCCCAGAGAAACTATGGATCTCCCATTACTGGAAGTGTTTAAGGCTGAGTTTGATGGAACTCTGAGCAACCTGATCTAGTGAAAAGTGTTCCTGCCCACAGCAGAAGGGTTGGACTAAATGATCTTTGAGGTCTCTTTCAACACAGGCCATTCTATGATATATTTTGGGATTCTTTAAAATGTTGCTTGTGTCACCGTATTGATCATTTAGATTAGGGTTTTTAACCAGAAAGCTTATGTCAAAAGAATAGGAGGATTTTGGGACTGTCAGTTTTGTGTTGTGGAAATGGAATACGAGCATTAAAAAGGTGAAAATAATTGTGTCCTATATAGAATAATTTCTTTCACTCTGAGAAAGCAAGTTACAAAATACGCTTACACCTAAAGATTGAATCAATTAAAAATGCAATTAAACACTGAAATAAGAGTTGTGACTCTGATAGTTCTATTATATTTCATCTTTAGTTGGAGGTTAAAAATATGCTTTTGCTTGTGGAACAAGCCGAGGGCCATGGCTCAACAAGTCATCTCTTTAATTGGATTAAATATGGATAGACATAATATGCTGGAATCTTAGACAAGATTCACATAGGTAACAGAGATACTGACAGGTCATAGACATAAAAAGGAACTAAGGAAGTTTTTATTTTAAATAAACCTGAAGTATTATTTAAATATTTGGTTGCTGAAGCACATTTATTTTCATATTTTGGAAGTCTTTGATAGAATCTAAAATTTTATATGATGGACTGTAGATCCTGAACTGGTATCAACTCCTTTGGTTGTGTTACAACTCCTTTTGCTTGTTTTATATCAGTTTCCATCATATGAAAGAGTTGGTTCTTGATAGACGTTTGCTTAACAACTGATAGAAGATTTTGACCTTTATTTCATACTGACTTCAAGAATTCTGTAATAATTCTACTCTTTGTTACAACTGTGTGCACAATTTCAGGGGCTGCATTGACAGTATTCCAGTAAAATTGATGCTATCAAATGATCAAAATCTAAGAGTATCTTTCTGACCAAGACATGAAATATTTAGTATAAAACAAAATATAAAATAAAAAAGGAACAAAGTTAAATTTGTTTCTAGAGTTCAGGTGAAGCATAAACCATCTAATTATATTTGAAATCTCAAATGTTTCAAATTTTCTATTAAGACCTCTAACATTGTTTTGTAGACTCATGAGATCTGAACATTTAATTGTTATACCTGACTTTTGCATTTTTTCTTTCATTGGTCCCTAAAATGCAGCTGCTTCTTTTCACCAGATAATTCTACAGAAAGCAGGTAAGTGTGTCCAGCTGGATAATTAGAAAAATCAAAATGAATGCTACTATGTTAGTGAATGAAGGGATGTTACAAAAAACCGACAATCAAAACCCAAAAGAACAACAAAAAATAGCAAAGCCAACAAAGAAACAAAACAACAGACATGCAAAAACCCCACCAAAATAACAATAATAAAGCTCTTCCAGACTGGGACCTTCTTCAAACTGAGAACAATTACATACATTTTAAAGAACCCTTGTCTGAAAAAGAAATCTCAGACCAGCTGGATTTAACAGTCAATGAGTGTCAACAGAACACATAAACTTGTAGGACTGCACAGTGAAGCATTAGAAAGCTGAATGTAATGATACAGAAAAAAAAATCATGCTTAAGAGTAAGGAGTTTGTGTGTGTTCAGTAATGGGCAAATCTTCCAAAGCCGACCTATGGCATATTTTCTGTTACTAAAGAAGTAGTCATCTTTATGCAAAGTATTTTGGAAATTGTGGAATGACTTTTTTGCTGATTCCTTTATCCACTTAAGAATATCAATTCATACTAATAACCATTAAATCTTGCTCTGTTTCCCATGTTGCTTTCAGGAGCACCTCAGTAGGAACATACATTTTTATAAATCATCATCTCTCTTTCATTTCTAGAAACGGGGAAATGAAAAAAAAGTCGGCAATTACTTTGTATCAACTGTAGCAATGCCAAAAATCTTTGTAATCTAAATTAATTTCTTCCATGTGTGAAAACAGTTAATAGTGACTCCCTGTAGCTAACAGCAGTCTAAGCACTGGGGCAGAATATTAAACAGTCATGTCTCTTTGTGGAATGTGAAGGGTTTTTTCAGTCCACAAAGCTGGCAGTTCTGTGCCTGGCATCCACTGTCTCCCTACACAATGTCTGAAACTGTTCGTGTATGCAGAGGTGTCAAACAATAACAATGGTGATTTATTTCTCCCTTAATGAAGAAAAGAATAAAAAAATTCTTACAAAACCTCAAGCTGGGGAACACAAAAAGTAAGCTCTGAATTACCTTCTTTGTGCATGAGCTACGTTTTCCCAGAATTGCACTTTGTGTGCTGCAGACAACCACCACGTGATGCAGTTCCGTGCTCCTCCTGAGTACTCCCTGGCTGAGCAGAGAAACCTGTTGACTTCCTCTGCATCTTCATATTTTCTAGGCTGTTCTAAGAAAGCAAGTCTTTGCCAGTGTCCAGACAGCTGATAAACAAACTAACATAGAGACAACATGATGGTTAAATTTTCCTCTTTTTTTATTGGTTAAAATTTCTTTACTCTGTTGAAAGACAGCTGGGATGTTAAAGGCTCTGAGTAAGTCAAAGTCAGTTTTAAAGACCTCTTGTCACCATGCTATGCAGTGAAGAGGTATCAGTCTTCATAAATGTCTGGAACACCTTCAACTATTTGTGAGCCAGGCCTCCCATTAGATCATCTCCTGAGTAACAGATGCAAAAACGGCACCCAGTTGGCTTCACAAAAATGGTGACAATAGCTTGAATTATGTTATATATAGTATTATTATTTATTTTATGTGTGTGTGTGTGTGTGTGTGTGTGTGTGTGTGTGTGTGTATCTCCCAAATGAAAAGAGTCTCAGTCAGGCATCAGAATCTATCCTGTCATGGTAAGGAACTACCAGCTATGGCTTCTGAAATGCCTTTGAAGTGCATTATGAGTAGATTTAATCTCATACCAGACAGAGTTTGCAAAGTGTAATACTTACACAGTATACCAATAATGGAGATTTGACCTGTTTCACAACAGCCACAATCAGTGACTGTAATCCTCCTTTGGGGTTTCCTTTGGCTTTGCTTCATGCGTGAATCTGACTGACTTACAAGTCTAACTAAGAAAGGTTTCTTGCTATGAGAGCTGAGCTATAGGGTATCAGAACATCACCCATATCTATCAGAACAGAAGAATTTATTGGTGATCATTTCCTTACTGTGAATTCAGCAAGAAAAATGAAGGTTAATATAAAAAGCTCCAGTGTTATAATTTTATGGTAAACAGAAAGAAACATTATATATACCCTGGTAGAACAGAGGAGAAACTCAGTAAATAATTTCATGCATTTAGACATGGAGGTAATTGCTTTACTAAGAAAGTAAACCAAATCATATACTAATCTATTTGCAATATATTACTCTAATTGCATCTCATGTGTTGCTCATGACATACT
This sequence comes from Grantiella picta, assembly GCA_013397955.1. Classification (NCBI taxonomy): domain Eukaryota; kingdom Metazoa; phylum Chordata; class Aves; order Passeriformes; family Meliphagidae; genus Grantiella; species Grantiella picta. The sequence goes on from VZRM01015739.1 coordinate 730,901, forward strand.
TGGAAGGAGATCCTGAAATTTAAAAATGTAGTTTTTCTAAATAATTGACATGATAGATTTAACAAAACTTCTTATACTGTGATTTCATACGAACACCTCAGATTTCTCTGCATTTTGCTCCAGTGCTTCATTAAGATGTTGAATATTCTTGAACAATTTGGAATATTTTTATTTCTTTTCCCCTGGTGAAATTTTTGACCATTTTTTTCATTATTTTGTTGCTGTCTTCCACACAGGAGTAGACATGAGTTTTTCCCAAACAAAGGAATCTCGAGATTGGAAAGGCACTTCGAAAGTGAGAAAAATTTTTCTTTTATCTTTACATTTGATTATAAGTGGGTAAGTGATTTTGCTGTTTGTAGTCTGGGGATTATCAGTAGGGACAAGCAGGTTTGCAGATTATCAGTTGGAACTTCTGTGTCAACTGAAAAATATCAGAAGAGAAGAATTCATCCACAACACTAATGAAGAAGTCCAAGCAATCTGATGCAACACTGGTGCTGTGATTATCCACAAAATTTCATTGTTAATTGATCCCCTGGCTCTGTTTTTAGAAACCCCATTAAGATCACATCACAGAGATTTCTCTTCCAGGAGTGGCAAGTGCTAAGGCAGCATCAGCACTGGCTTTAGCACTGCTTGACACTTGGCTTCAGCACCACTGGGCAGCACTTGTCTCTCTTTAATCTATTGTTATAGGTATAGAGGGAGGTAAGCAGACAGTGGTCTTGATTTTCACCTAACCTTGGTGTTAGCCCAAAGCTTGTACAAGCTTGCTCCCACATCATTTTTTTCATCACTTTTAGATGTACTGGTGAGAAGTGCTGTTCAAGTGTTGAGTGTTGACTAATTACTATTATTACAAACACTGCAGTTTGCTTGCTGGGGGTGTTCAGTGTGAGAGCCTTAATCACAGATAATGAGAGATGAAAGGGAAATGGCATTGATTCCTGAGGATCAATGTATTGTGATACAAAAATTGCTCTATTTTTCCCCTCCTGAAAACCTAACTATACTGCATTACTGTTTATCAACCTCTAATTGCAAGTACTTTCAAAAGAAAAATAGTTGTTCTTTTCAGGTTGGTGTGAAAGTGTACGTTTAGAAAGGGCCTAACGTGAAATTGCGATAACAGAGGAAAGTAGAAGCAAACCCAAGGGTGGCATATTCCCTTCCTAGAGAGCCTGAGCTTCCTATGTGTAAATTAACACAACTAGCATTAACATGAGTTGTAAGTATACTGTGCAGAGGCTAGCATATCAGCTACAGAATACTACTATGAAAACCCAGTTAATGACTGTTCTATGTGACATGTCACATGTACCTTCCTGTGTATTGAATTGGGACTGAATTCCAGATGGAAAACAGCAAGAAAGTTTTTAATACGTTTTAGCATTTAACAAAGTTGCAGTTCTGAGATTGTCTCGAGAAAGATACATAAAAAGGAAGAAAGGCGTATGACAGAAGTAGTTATATGCACATAGAGTTTGAAGCAGAATCTTTTAATAAAATGCAGAATTGTGATAAATGTGTTTATATTACTGTTTTCTCCACTTTTTCTCTGGTTGGTTTTGTATACATCAGTCTGATGGGGAGCTCTTTTGCTTCAGATAATATCTAAACAGTAACTTAAAGAAAAACTGAAGGTGAGATTGTAGAAATTAGGATAATTAGCGCTGTTGCTCTATGTCAACATATCCTGTAACATGATAGTCTGTTGAAGTGAATGTCTTAGAATTAAATATTTTTTTAATAATATGAACATTTACATTGAAAAAGTAAATTTAAAAAAACTTAGTTTGAGCTTGAAAGGGCTAAGTGAAGAAATGAAGCTCTTGGACAAAAATACTACCAAGAAAAGTCTGAGGGTTCATTACATACACCAAAAATACAACTAAATAAAATAGAAGAGCACATTCTGTTAAAGTAAAAAACATTTCCTTAGGGCAGTGTAGGTAGAGAATCTTTTGTGCTGAATGGAAGAAAATCTTTGTAATTATTTTGTTACTACGCTCACTTCCCTGTAATTTTACGTACTGAATTTAATGATATTAGACCTTGTGCTCTTGCCATAAGAACTCTAATTGTGAATTAATGGGTATGCCTGTAAGCATTTTGCAGAGGAGTATTCATTGAAATTCACAAATGTACATTCTCATTACTTTCAGTATTTTATGCTTGTAGGAAACTGAGTCTTACATCCCCAACAAAACCAATCTCTATATTCTAATGTTCTATTCCATATTCAACACTGTTAAAGAGTGACAACAGAGAAGCTCTAGTTCTCAAAATCTGTAAAGGCAGTATTTCTATCTTTAGAAATGGATTTTAGTAAAACTTGTAACTTTTGCAAAAAGAGAAAGACTGTTGAGCCAGAACAACACACTTAGGGTTATTTGTCCTCCTGACAGCTGCTGTCAGGTCCTGAGAAGCACAGTGTGCTTGCTGCAGTCATGGAGAGCAGTGGTGTCACCAGGACCTAGCCAGCTCCCACCCCAGTCTTGACACACAGGCAGTCCATCAATTTCTGCAGTGGAGCAGAGAACCTGCTTGAAATTCCAAGCAGAAGTGAAATACCAAACTTGCTCTTTATTATGTTTTCTTTCTTCCTTGAAAGCCAGTTTATGGATAGTAGATGAGGGCTAAAGCACAGGTTATACTACAGCTATAGTTATTATCTCACTTTTCCCAGATAATACTAATCCTGATATATCCTGAAAGGGAATTCAGAAGTTCGTGGCATCTGAGCCACCTCATAAACAAATTTAACAGTCCTTACTGCACAAGTAGGCAAACTGAAATGCTCGTCAATGTTTATTAATAGACGTTTTTCAGTAGGAGAAGACAAACCTGGAAGTGATCCATCAGTCCTTTTGATTTTCAGTGCTTTTGATTTCAGTTCTTGATCTATGAATGAAAAGTGACAGGACTTCTCATACAGGTGTTTGTCGGGACACATTACCAACAATTCATTCTTGATTTCGCTCCTTTTACTGTATTCCTCTTGTTTCAAGTTTGGTGGAAGGCTGATGAGGGAGGAGGAGTGATTGGCCAAGGAGACAAGGAAAAACTACATTTCAGGACAGTACATATCTTTATTAAAAGAAATTGTTACATAGTTGCTGTAGCTACAGCTTTCATTCCAGTGATATGGACTAACATTCTGTGTTATGCCAGCCTTTCCTGCCCTTCAAATTGTATTCTTTATTCTAAGATCCATACACATCTTTACATTTCCATACTAGAAACTCACATGTTTCATTTCAGCCCCTTTCTTTTTTTCTAAGAAATTAAATTTTTTCTCAAATATGACAACCAGTTTTCATTTGAAATATGTTTTTTCCCGTAAACTTTTATATTTTTAGAATTGTACTGTAATTTTTATTATATTGTAATTTCTATTGTATTTTGTAGCCAGTTTCAATCTTCCTTACATCATGTTTTATTTTTAAACATGGTCCACAGAGCTGTGGCTGGGTTTTCTGGCTGTTTTTGTCATCAGCTTATCGTCATTACAGGCTGTTTAAAGCATGTACTTTGATTATAGAACTGCTTGTTCTTTGCCATGTGACTTCTCTAAGCATGGTTTCTTGACATCATTTCACTTCAGAAATACATATTTACTTGCTGTGCACCCCATTCTCTTGTGTTATTAAGAGGACTTTTTGTACAACAGATGATTTACTTTTCTCTTGCATTTTCACAAAAATTCTCTGTTATAGACAATTGATAAGCTGAAAAATACTTTTAGACTTGGCATGAGGAATAAAAGAATTAATATTTATGATACTAAGACAAAAGTTCTGAGCAGTTCATTCAGAAATTTAATTTGGCCCAGTACATTTACTAAGGAACGGTCTGGGGCTAAAGAGTTATGATGTGAAAATTTAATTTGGAGACATTGCTAAGGGTATGTTTAATCTCTGTCTAACTGCAAAGCTTTCTCACATAAAAATTGTTTTGATTTCATTAGGCAGATCATGACAACAGCTGAGATCAGCAGAGGCAGCAACTGGATGTCTACAGCCAGAGTGTTGATCGAATTCCTTCCTCAAGGAGCAGTGGGAATATAGTCTGCAGGCCAATCATCTTAATTGGTGCAGGCGTTTGTCCAAGCCCAAGAGAAATTTTGAAATACTAAGGGCTAGAGGCAAAGTAGGGAAATTATTAGAAGATAAATAGCCTTTGCATGAGGTCAGACAATTTTTATTGTTATTGGTCTTGAAATCAAATGTTCCTCTGGACATGTAAAATTAATTTCATCCTGAAACAACACTGAACCCAGGTAAGTACCTGAAATGTGTCATGCAAACTCTTTCTTTTGCTTTGGTCCTGTTCTCCCTCTTTTTAAAGATATTTTGTCAGTGGGTGAAATAGCATAATATAGATTCAATAAGCCCTCTGAGTGTAGTTCTCTCCCTTATGTATAAAAGAGGCTTAAGACAAAAAATATCTCTCCATGGCTCAAACCCACATTAATTTCTTTCATTAGAAGGCAGATTTTCCAAAACAATCAGGCTACCCAAAGCAAATCCCCACAGAGCAGTACTAGAGGTGCACAGAAGCACTTGTCCTGCCAGTATCAGAGCTTATCAGAGCTGACCCTGGAAGAAAGGCAGAGGAGCCACCCTTGGGCATGAGTGAGAGAACATCCTAGCTGCTGCCATTCCTGTGCCAGATGGGCATATCCTGTTTGGAAACTGGGTATCTCAGCTGGCTTTCAGAGAGAGAGAGTGCTTGTCACGGTCACAGTGCATCAGCATATATTCTGTCACTGCTGTAGCTACACAGCCTCTGCCTAAGAGCTGCCTTCAACCTGGCCAGCCTCAGTACAGGTGGAATAGAAAGTTCTCTGACCACACTTGACTGCTGGTAGACCTATTCCTAAACACCTACATATAACAAGTGGAAAACAAAGAAGTCTGAAAGGAGTGAAGTAATGAAAATAAGAGTAAACATAAGTAGCTTGTAAAATAGGAGAAGAAACCATAGCTTTCCAGTTCTTTCATTTATTTATTTTTTTTTTTTTTTTGCTAGACATAACTTTTAATGTTTTTCTAAAAGAATTTGCACACAAAATCTAAATGGCTCGGCTAATTCTGTCTGGTGACTTCCATGAGACAAACAGCTTGGTTCTTTATGAACCTTCTTCTTTCTTAGTGAAAATGCTTTTTTCTTAGAAATTAGCTGTCTCCCATTAGAACCCAGAAGCATCTTTGAGAAGAGAAATTTTCTTGAGTCTTGGAGATCCCTGTGGTTTCCAGGCTGGGTCTAGCCTATCACTCACAGTGTTATCCGATTCAGTCTTGGTATTGCTGGTAAGAAGTTTTGTATAAGAATAATTGTACTGTCACAAAGTAGTTGAAAAGCAATCATGTTTGATCACTGATCATTTGGTAAAAGTTGCTTATTCATTCACTTTCTTTCCACTTCCTCTCTGTAGCTAAATATTTTGACATACAGATAGGAAATCTCTACTGCTTTTCTATACCACTTCTTAGTCTTAGACTTGATTTCCATATATCACCCAACTATACAGCAATTACTCATTGTTATTACACATGAACATATTGCATTACTTGCTACCATTCACATACTGGAAATAAAAACACTTTTGAGTACAGTTTAGACTATGTTGTTACAGGTAACCCACATTTTTATTTGGGACTTTAAGAATCTGGGGATTTCAGAAGTAATTTTCTTGATTGCTTAGATTCTTTATAAGAATATTTTTCTTAGACTCACAACTCTGTCACCATGTTTTTTTTCTTTGAAGAAACTAAAAATTATACAGTTGTAGAGACCATTAAGGAGTAGACATCCTCACTGAAAGCTAAGTTGATATCTTTTTAAATGGTTTGATTTTTCTACCATGAACACCATGGTAGATATTTTACCAGTGTGAGCTGGATTTATGAAGCAACAATAGCAGCTTGTAGTAGATAGTACTGTCTGCTTCCAGTGGAATATTAGGAGTCCAAAAACTCAGAAAACGAGCAGATTCATTCTCACTTTTTGCTCCTTTGGTGTCATCTATTCCTTCTCTCTGTTTGGCTTTTTGCTAACAGACAGGAAATCCTTGCATAGTGAGTGGAAGCGCTTCCTGAAGTTTTTTCCTACTTCCCTTGTCTTGAGCTGAGAGGAAGTGTTGCTATCAGGTAGATTCTCTGCACACCAGCTACTGTGGAACAGGAAATAACCATGCAGACGTTTGTTTCATAGGCACATGAAACTGCAGGGAAGATTTATTAAACTGTAGATAAGTGTATGAGTACCAAGTAAGGATATTGTTTTGTTTTACAAGTAATGTTCTTCTTACTGCTTCTGCCACATTTCCGTCTTGAGGTACTCTACACAGAAATCCTGGAAAATAAGGATTTCAGGTTCTGAGGGTACACACAGTAAAACTGTGACTCGACAACCATCATTACTGTCAGTTACCTGCTGGCCGTCACACAATGCTAAACATGGCACAGATAGACCAAGGTAATGCTGAAATCTTGCTGTACAATGTATTGACATGGCAGATTGTGAGCTGTACTTACGGAGAAGAATGTTTCTTTACTGTGTTGAGGTTGTTAGATTCAAAGTAATGCTGATTCAGAACCCTTGTCTTAACTTCCTGGGCTCATTAGATCTCTTTAGGATTGGTATTGAAGAGAAAGCTATTTTGTCAGTGTTTCTTGACAAATCATCCCTCTTTATTTTGAGGCACTTTTCTCAATTTTAGAGCTTTACTCCCAGTTTAACACTTCTAACTGATTAAAAGAGTTGTAACTGCCCAGGAAGTATTATTTAAAAGACCTGTGCTTAGGGACATGATTTAGTGGTGGATTTGGCATTGTTAGGTGTATGGTTGGACTGAGTGGTATTGTGTCCTTCCTAAACTAAATGACTCTATATTTGTTATTTTAGGTTGTCATTTGTCTACCTCCATTTTCTTTGTAAATTGGTCAGGCTTCATAACTAAGGTTAATCCGAAAAACTGAATATGTATGTCTTTCTTTCATTATAATCAATTACTAAGCTGTGTTTCCTGTCATCTGAAAAAACTGTCAGCTGTTATACTGAGTTGCTAAGGAATTAATTGCAAGCACTAACAATCCCAAGGTATTCTGTTTAAGTATTAAGAAAAGTAATTTCACTGGCAACTGAAACTTCCATTGCGTTTTAACTCAATCATGCAGTCGGGTTTCGTTGAATTTTCTTTTAAAAATGCTGGTCTGCACAACCTACTGAAAAGCAATGAGAAAACTGATTCAACATGGGACTTGAACATCTGCCTGACAGTAAGCATTCAGTAATTCCACTGATTACAATTAAAGGGTTCAAGTGTGTAAAGTTAAACACATTTTAAGTGCTCTTCTGAGTGTTACAAGTTTTAAACTGATGTCACTTAACTACCAAGAATATAAGTCTAGAGATCCTTATAATTAGACTTATAAAAACAAATTACTTAAGTCTGTAATTGTCTAGGCAATGTAGTTTCCCAGACTGTGTTTCTAGTCTTCATTCCTTCAGTACAATAAAATCAGCATATGATTTCCCTAGATTTCTCATGACAGCCTTAGAGTGTTTTTGCTTTGTTGTATTCACTTTCTGACTTTACAGTGTTCAGGTGCTGCCTGCTTGTCTTTCTATAAAAAGCCCCAAGGAATTTAATTAACTTATTTAAATGTGCTTGTTATGTACACTCAGAAAGTCATCCTGCTTGTTGCCAAAACCAGGTAATCATTTAGGCTTTACCCTCCAAATTGTCATGCAGGACATCCTACAGCTGCAGAAACAAGCAGGAACTTCAGTTAGAGTAATTCATGTATGCCATATGCTACCTTTATTTGGAACTGCAATTTTTGGCATGGGGTGCTCTGTTTCTGTGTTTTTAATGTCAGTTTCCCCCTCCCCACACACTCCCAAATCCCAGGATGTCTGAAGGAATTCCTACCTGTATGATACTTAAAGAGGAAAACATGGAAGAAATAGGACATGTGACTGATTGATGGAAAATTGTAATAATTTAAAAGTGTATATACTTATTCCAAGTGTGTCATACCCATGTGTACATCTTGAGCTGAATAAAATTTTCATCTTATTACAATTGTCAGTCTTTCTTTTTATTTTTTTTTAAATTTAGGATGCTACTTGGGCTGTAACAGTCAACATCTGTAGAAATGTTACTTATGAATGTCTATAATTTTTTAGTATCTAAACAAACAATTGTCTGGTTTCAGACTACTGCTTACGAGAGCAACTGTTTTAATTTGCATTCAGTGATCATAGAATAATCTCACAGAAGTCTATATCTAGGTATAAAAACGTGCTGCCCTTCTCAGCTACCTGCATAATTCATTTGCTGCCATTTGCTTCCTCCAGAATGTGTTGGGCACAGCAGGAAACTGCAGAGATGAGCTCCAGAAACATCTGTTTATTTTCACGGTCTCCATTTACTTAAAATAGGTTGGTGTTTCCTCTCCTAAAACCCTGCTTTCTGGAGGCCTCTGCAGTTGTGAAATGTGTGCAAGCAGGTTGAGGCTTCCCAGCCCATGAGAGTCACTTTAACAAATGGTCTCCTGGGTGTTGTCTTCTGCTTGGAAGGCTGCAAATGTTATAAGCCTCATGGGTGTTCTGACAAAATTTGATGAGTGCTTCTCAGTAAAAGAGATCAGGTATCAACCTTGATCATCAAATGTGATTGCTGGTGTCAGGTTCATACACTTTTAAAGTACCTTCACCATATAAACCTGAAATTTTGATTTTTTTTTTCTTAAGCCTTCCTCATTGAAAAGGGAATCAGTAAACCATGTAGAGAGGGAAAGAAATTATTTTTTCCTTCACTTCAAATATAACACAAAAGGTTACAATTACATGCAATTATGAAAACTAAACTGTACGTAGCATATGCAAAAGTAATTAATTACAGGTCTGTATGTTGCTGTACCAAGAAAAGCCCACAGAATCAATTAGAAGTCAAGCTGCCTTTCCACAAAGAGTACCTGATATACAATCTCCTGTTTTCCTCTTTCCTCCCACACTGCCTTGGCTTAAGGTGTATTTTCTGAGGAAAACATGCACAGAGTTGACACTTTTGTTTTGTGTTGAATGATGACTTTTAGGCAATTTACACCCTGTAGAGCTGATTAATATATTTAGCAAACAACACCAACCAGCAAGAGTTTACAACGAAACTGTGATAGAAACCATGCTTTGGAAATTAAGAAAGGAGGTCCATCAGGAAATTAGTCATAGTCAGAGTCTGGAAGGAAAAAAATTGAACATCAAAAGGGTTCTAAAATTCAGGTGCTTTTCGGTGTAACTTAAAACTCTTCTTACAAACTCCCAGCAAGGCAAGTATCACAATGTAAATAATTAATTTGGCTGGAAATTAGTTGGCTACTGAATTATTTTAAATCACCGGAAGAAAATGGGTCTTGAAATAATCTGAAAGTCACCAGAAAACTCTTCTGGCCTCTCTAAAGTCACCTGAGTCTGACGTATAGAAGACACAAGTGTTAAAGTCTACAGGTTTAGAAGAAAGATTTCTTTACAGAGTGTGCACAGCCAACAATCATTTGTGCAGGTTGAGTCAAATTACAGTAATTTTCACAGTTCAGTTGATTTTGTCCATAGCCAAGGAGCCTGATCAAAATGGAGTTTCTTTCTTGTCTTTACTAGGCAATGGCTTGACTTGTTGCTCCTTGCTTCCTTTTTTCTCTTTTACAATGTCTGCTGCAGCTACATCTTATGACTACTCTTTATGTTTCTCTTCCTTATGTTTGTCTTCTATGTGTATTTCATCTTTGAATTAATTTTTCTTTTTTAAAAAAATCTGGGTTTCCTGGGGACATGGATTCCCTCGGACTTCTTCAGATTTAAAGGACTTCCAACTTCACTGAAACTGTCCTCTTGAAATGCAGTGTAATTTTCCATTCTTTTTTTCTTCTTCTTAAATTTTCCTTTCTTCTTATGCTCCTTTTCATCATCAGATACGATATCTGGAGGCTCATACGAGCTGTCATGAGGTGGTGAAAGCTCAGTGGTGCTGCTCAATCCAGGGAATTTTGTAGGACTGATTTCTTCAGAGCTAGGAGTACAAGCAAGACTCCCACTGTGTTTTACCTGACAGTGTTCACTAGGGCTACTAGTGGGAAGAAGAAGGTCCTTCTGGTTCCCTGACATCAAGGTGAAATCTTCTGCTACCTGTCAGTGACACCATTGGGGTCCTGCTCCCGATGGCGCAGGAGAAACCCCTTGGCCTCACACATGGGGCTTTGCCTCACACCCTTTTCCACCTCCACCGCCTTGCCATGAGGTTGGTGAAGGCCTTGAGGGGAAGCCATGTGGAGAGTGGCTGAGGTCACTTGGTCTGTTCAGCCTGGAGAAGAGGAGACTGAGGGGAGACCTCACTGCAGTTACTGCTTCCCTGTGAGGGGAAGAAGAGGGGCAGACACTGATCTCTGCTCTGTGGTGACAGTGACAGGTCTCGAGGGAATGGCATGAAGTTGTGTCAGGGGAGGTTTAGGTTGGATATTAGAAAAGGTCCTTCACCCAGAGGGTGGTTGAGCACTGAACAGGCTCACCAGGGAAGCAGTCGCAGCAGCAATCCTGACAGTTCAAGAGGCGTTTGGACAATGCTGTCAGGCACGTGGTGTGACTCTTGGGGAAGGTGCTGTGCAGGGCCAGGGGTTGGACTTGATGATCCTTATGCGTTTCTTCCAACTCAGCATATTCTGGGATGCTGTGATAATTTTTGACAATCTCACTCTTTATTTTCTCTTTGCTTGCAAGACACCTACTCATACTGTGTGTAATAACCCCACTGAATGTGTGGATCATACTTTCTAAATGTTTTATAACAGCTTGAAGCCACCATCAGCTGCGGGGCAATTTACAGCAATTTGGTGTAGCATTAGGGAGGAAAACTTCTTTGTGTGCAATCCATAGAGACAGGCTATCGACAGGTCTGACTTCTTTCATTTAAAGCAGCATACATCCTGCAGAGGAAATTCTGAACATATTAATCATTGCTTCTGACAGTTTTTTTCAGCTACATTAAACATTAGAAATTAACATTTTCCCATCAGCCTTCTAAAGTCACTGCTTAGAAAGAACTGATTAAGGTTTTACAAAATCACCTCTAAACCCAAAATCCTGTTTACACAATTTGTTTGAGTTGGACACTCAATATTTTGAACTCTCAAGGGAGATGCAGGTTCACTTCTTATACAAAGCCTTCATTGCCCTCCCACTGAAACATGGGCAGGCCTCTGCACAAAATAATCACTGATTTTTTACATTCTGAACACCATAGTCTTCTTTTTTCCCCTCTTTTTCCATGTACAGTCTTTATTTTCCAGGGTTGGGGAATAAGTCAAACAATCTTTATTTTTGAATCTTTGCATTAACCAAATTTTAGGGGAACACTATCATGAATGACAAATAAGCAAGACCTATTTCACTTTGGGAAAAAAAAGCCCTAAAAATGTTAATTTATATTTTTATACTTCAAAATAAAGGTAAATAAATATTTATTTTGAGGGAAAAGAAATAGAAAAAGAAATTGTAGAAAGTGGTAAAAATATTCAAAGTACATATAAGAATTTAAAACATAAAGTAGATTTTACCTCACTATTGTTGTCTAAAACAGAAAGAAAATAATATTCTGAGGCATTTTATACATCTTTTGGAGAACAGAAGATACATCTTGTGAAATCTTTTTGCCTTGAAATTTTCCTTTAAAAATTGTGTACTTCCTGTATTTCATAACTAATTTTATATTGATCATAAACCTTCCTGCATACCTAAGAAACGAGACACACATTTTTCATTTTAATCTGTGAATGGGTTCTATTTCGATTTGAGGAAAGCCAGTAAAGAACAATTTCCTGGTTACCATTAGAAAGAACATCTTCTTTATTCTTCAGCAGTCTGACTCTGAGCCTAAATCTTCTCCATACAAAGGAGCTTTGTAGAAATAGGGGGACATTTGGTTTTAGTTATACAGCTATCTCAATAGCAATAGAAAATGACTGCAATTTACTGAGCCAAAGTGAAGATATGATTTCTGAGGCAGACTTTAAAAAAGACACAAGAGGTGTTATTCTATAGTCACAGATGTTAGTAGTAAATAATTAATTAAGGAAAAAACATATTCTGCTCTCTGCCTTGTATTAAATGGCCTTGCTCTAAGAAGGGTACTAAACTGACTCTGAATAAACATCGATAGAAAAAATTTCCAAAGAATTAAGGAAGATATTAGTAGATTGATACAATATTTTTCTCTTATACAGTCCTTCCATAACTCTGCGAAAGCAGCAGGCTAGATGACCAGGCTGTGGCAATGTAACTGTGCCCAGAGACTGAAATTTGTCCCCTGCAAATCTCAAAATAGTACATAGGCCTGGAGCATCCCCAGACAGCACCCTCACTGATAACTCAGCTGTAACTTAAACATAATATTAACTAGTATAGCTATCTTTGATATTTTCTTGAGAATTCAATAAAACATGTAGAAATAATTTAAATCTATGGTTGTATCAGAGTGCTTCACAATTATGAGAACCAGAAGAAAACTTTCACCGGGAGCTATAGGCATAATGTAAGCTGCTGCCAGGTTATTTGACCAGTCTGAAGCCTTAGGCAAACAGCTCCAAATCTTGTGGAGGCTGAAAGGTAACAACAAATATGTCACAACAGACATGACCTTTCTTGTAGGACATGACCTCAATGACATCCAGAAGAATAGCTCTAGATTGCACTAAAGTTTAAATATTGTGACATAAACATTGTTGCCCTTATTTCTATGTGTTTTTCAGATCATCTCCATGGTGTAAAACATGGCCAATTCTTCGAATCAAAAAATATGACAAAGCCTTGCTAAAACAATTCCTTATTAAAAAGTGAAACCAGAGTCTGGAAATTAGATATTACTAATATTTAGGTTGTTAAATGCCAGGTTTTTCAGTTTAAGCCTATTTCTATTTTTAATGCAATCTGATGACTTCATGCTCACCGTTGTTTCATTTCTTGTATAATAAGTATTACATCTGCTTATGCTAATAAATACTGCATTCAGTTACAACAATAAATGCATCTTAGTGGACTAATTTACTCTCTGTTGGGGTACTTCCAAACTGATGATTCTTACTAACGTTAATGAAATTGCTAGATGGCATCCACTGTCAGGGGAGGTCTTGGCAAAAAGGACAGCCTGGAGTAGTGTACTCTTTCATCTTATAAGTACATGGTTAAATTTAAAAATGCAGTTCAAAGAGCTAACTAAATTAATTACAGCATCTGCAAAAGTCAAAATTTGTATGAGCCTCTTGACTTCTTTGCTACACACTCACCACACAAAACTCGGCTTTGTTGGTTTTCTTAGTTCGTAATGATTTTGTGTAAGAAATTGTACGAAATTAATCTGCTTCCAGTTGCTAAAAACAAATTTTAGCAACTTTGAAATGCACAGAATAGTCATCTGTATGGAGGTAACATATAACAAGTATATTTGTAGGCGTTAAGGCATGAGATTTCATAGAAAATTATATTTAAATTAGGTGCTTCTATCTATTGTATGAAATGCCTATGGAAATACATTTAAGAGTCATGACAAAGATGATATATATAATAAAAATGAGTTAATAGTCATATTAATATTTTTCCATACAATTAACAAGGACAGCCTTTAATTTCTAAACACCTTTCATAACTCAACAGTAAATCCTTGTTGTCCTTGTATTTCTGTGAAAAGCATTATCTGACAGACCCAAGAAACAATCATGTTCTGACATTGAAATAGTCTCTGAGCTTCAAGCCATGCTTCTGAAATCCTTAGTTTTCTTTAAGCAATGCATCATCTCCATGACTTATCACAATACACAGTTTAAAGCTGTTACAGATGGTTCTATATGCCATTATTTAATTGTAAGTTGTATAAGCACTTGTAGTTTCTCTGCAATATTGTCATCTTTCTTTTGAAAAGCGACCACAGAAGTCTCCCTCTTTCTGTGTGTAAAAGTAGGGCTTTGAATTTGATGGCAATTTTTGCTGATGATCTGGAGTGTATTACCATAAATAAGAAATAGAAAAATCAAGACTCCAGAAATGAAAATTACCTACAAAATCAGAGAATACCCTTTGCATCTGTACCTAATTCTGCACAGTTCATTATCCAGTATTCTGGGTTTTTGTGTTTTTTTTTGAAGATCTACCATTTTTCTTGGGACCACATTCCACATGCAAAGTGATGAATTGTCATGAGTTATCCCTTGTATGTCTCATACCCTTTTACCCTTTGTCATTTGAGCGAATATTTTGGATATATATTTCTCTATACTATTCTAATTTCATGTCCATTTTTGCAAACTTAGTAATTCTCAGATAAGCAGATAGAAGAAAAAGGGCAACTTTGCCCATGAGAATAGTGAACAAAACCTTACCTTTAAAATTCCTTGGGGCACAGATTCTTTTTGCATTTATGGTTATCAGTAGCAAGTGTTTTGGGATCTAATCCACAGCTGAGGTCCTATATAATATTGCAGTGCAAAATAAAAATTACCTAATAAAGCAGCAGTGTGCAAGAACAACTTTCAAAGTGGATAGTTTTGTTACATAAGTTTGGAATTTCGCACTAAAATGTTTTATACATTTCACCGAGGAAGTTTGATGTCAGCAAGCAGTGCTCAACCTACAGTTTGCATAGCAAGATTATAGCAGAGGCTTTGTGTGCCTTGGTGTTGTTATCCTGACTGTCGAGCTGCAGTGCACAGAATCACTCAGTGAGGTTTGACTGGTGAAGCAAAAAGTGGGCATGTAGAATTACCAAAGTTCTAAATTCTTAATTACAAAACCTAAAGAATTTTATTTTAAAGCAAAACTTTTACCCAGTACTTTGGCAATGCCCATAATTTACTAGTAAATATAAATTCACTATTGTCATGTTTTTTCTTTTATAAAACCTCGATAGTTGCAATTCGTAAGTGGTTGCCCTACACATAACTTACTTGAATACCTCTGTATTTTTGGAATTAACAGTTATACTTTGACTCAGTGGTGATTCAGCTGAATGATTCCTTTGAAGCAATAATGAACATATATATTAAGCATATTTAATGTGCTACTTTAATGACACACATATATTAAAAAGAACCCAAATCCCCAACTAAATGCAGTGGGCAAATGTATTACACTTCATAATTTCTGGATAAAATGAAACACTATTGCTATTTGATCTCTGAGAAAAATTATAGACAATTATTCTTTTGTAATTGTTTTCACAAGTCACATCCAGAAAAATATGTAGTTATGTAGTAGCATCTTACAATGTTAGATTTACTGCAAAATTTCCACATTAGTTGCAGTGTAATTATGGTTGTGATGCCTTTTTCTGGTCCAAATAACGAGCCAGACACAATTAGGTGATTAAAATACGGTTACATTTATAAAGGTTTCTTTATGATGCACAACACACTGAAATACATGCTGAAAATCCACAGAAGATGCACAATGTAATATAAAGCAGGCACAATTTTTTATGTTTATTAGATTAGCATAACTGACAAGAATCCCCATTAAGAGACACAGGCGATGAGGTAAATCAAATCCCCTTTGGTTCGACCCTTTTCTGAAACCCCCTCTTTAGATACTAACTAAACCTTGTTTGTGAGAAAGTGTCTCAAGAAGCTGTTTTAACCTTGGTTCTCAGAAGAAGCAAGATTAGTATTGGAGCCTTTAGGAATGTGTTTTTTCTTTCTGTCTAACAGAGTAGGTGAAATGCTAGCTACACATCTACGTAGTTATACAATAATAGTCTACACAGTTACAAATATATATAAAGAAGGTATAGAAACAAAAAGGCAAAAATCAGTTTGGCATCAGTTGGACAGAATCAAACAGTGAATTATGACAACACGCATGGATAATCTCCTCCACATATCTTCTTAGAATGTTTTAGAGTGAAAATTAAAATGATACTTGAGCACTTACAAAAAAGTATGAAACACCAATGGAAATCCATCAGAGGAATCCAGGACCAGGAGAACACAAAGTGAGTTTAAGCATGATTTCTTAATCATATAAAGAGCTTCCATTCCCTTCCCAATCTGTCCTTTCCAGGCATAATGTGCTTGAGACCAAAATGGATAAGGAACCAGATGCCTCTCCCACAGTACTCAGCTAAAATAAAAGCTAATTGATGAAAGAGCCAGAAAGATCAAAACCTCTTGGACCAACAACATTGCTCCACTGTGACAAGTGTATAATGTTCACTCGTGCCTCCTAACAGCCTGGGACTGTTAGATATACATATTACATGGTTTGCTATTTTTGTAGTAGCTAAAGACAAAGGAAACACCTTTTTTTTAAGAGAAGGGAAGTGATACGTATCTTTGCCAAGTTTTGCATTTTTTTAGTGTGGTTTTGGTACCTGGATCAATACAAAGCACAAATATGTACAAATACAAAAATGTGACATGTCCTTTTCAGCTCAGGTATGGCTTACTGCAACTGCTGCTGTTCTGTGCCATGCTGGCAGCACAGTGTCCCTCAGCAATCTGGGAATCCCACTGATGTCAGAAGTGGGTGTCAGTGTCCCCTGCAAAGAAAGGCTTAGCTGAAGGGCCTGAAGAGAGGAACATGGATTTGTTTTTTAACAGAAAGGCATTATTAGGGTCCCTCAGATGAGAAAAGGAGAGAGAGAGAAAGAAATGGAAAAAGATGAAAGTCAGATGACTTATCGTTACTGCAAGTAGAATAATTCACTGTCCTTGAGGTGAAAAATAAGTGAACAAGAGAAATACTGTCAGCCTTATCTCCCTCAGAGAAACTGTCCACAGATGAAAGCTCTGTCTTTTAAACTTCCTTCACTGATTTTTTTATAGCAAAATGCGCAGCGTTTCTAGGAAGAAAAGTAGGGTATGTCCCCATGACACAAGTATAAACTTTTGAATAGGATTCATCCATGAAATACTTAGGAGACTTTTTCATTTGGGAGCAATTAGAGCAAAATCAGTTCAAAACATCCAGCAGACAATGGCTGTCTGAAGGAAGCCACTCAGTAGCACCGTCAAGGATGGTGTAGCACAGGCTGCAGGCTCTTTCTCACTCCCATTCAGAGAGCTCTCCCTGCTCACTCTGCAGTGTTTCACTGGCACGGCAGAGTGTAGCAGCTCTACTACCAGCTAGGACTTGGCAGGATACAGACATACATTAAAGCATTTCCTCTCATCAAGTGCGTAGCCTAGGTGAAATAGCCATTTTTATGATGTAAAAAAAGTCTTTGAAAAGAAAGACTTTGTCAATATCTGGCTCATCCTTTATTTCTTCTCTGCTCTCAATGATGAATGAAGGACAGCAGGGCTTTTTCTGCGCTAAATGCTTTTAATCTCCAGGTGATTCTAAAGGAAGTTTTATTACAAAGATAGTGCTTTTAGACAATCATGTTCTTTATTTAGTATTGAATTTGTTATCATCCACAATATTGCTTCTTAAATTTCCTGAGCATACAGTAATAGTACTAATCCCAAGGCATCTTTTCTAATTGCAGTAAATTAATGATTAAAGTGCTCTAAAAATTATTTCAGAAAGTAATTCTGAGTACAAAATGTGCAGATTGATTTCAGTTTCTGCATATACAATACACTCTTGGAATTTGTTTGCAGTATCTGACCAGTGTTTTTTCAGTTAATTCCCATCAGTTCCCATCATTTTCTGCATGAACACTCGTACACTTTGAATATCTATAATATTATCAGAAATGTATCACCTGTTGAACTCTACTCTGATAAATAGGATGTCAAAAAATCACTCCAATTTATCTTATTTTACTTAAACTTACCTATTTATTTATCTATCCCTATGTATATATATATCTCCCTTTCACTCTTAATGGCAAGTGTATTTCTGGGTAGAACGGATGACAGTCAAGCACCTTTGTATTCAAGTAATTGCTTGCAACAAGAAGAGGCAGGAAGGGCTGGGATACAGCTGCTCATGAGTGAAAACAACGCTGAGTAAGCTCTAACTAATCACAGAGACTAGACTTTGCTTTGTTCCTTATCCCACATCTATGAGGAAATATCAGGGGCAAATGCAAGGGTTAGTCTGTGACAGCAATTTTCAGCAATGCATGAATATCTAGAATCCTATCAAAGTACAAACACACTTCTTTGAATGAATGGCTAAAAATTATAATTAATGTCCTTGATTTTACCACTGTAAATATAAAGCCAGTTTTTACATCTAGAGATACAGAATTGTTCAGTACAGCTGTATGATACTAAAGTGTTCTGGATGAGGAAATGACCTCATATGCGTCTTTATGTTACTTTTAGGCCTATACTATGATACTGTGGAGAAGAAAAAAAACCAAATATTTTTCATCTCTTATGGGCATGATGCAAATTTGAGATTCAGAAGCTTACTTTGGTTATGTCTATCTAAAATAATTCTTAACTTTGAGTAGTTGGGGTTAATGAATGTACTCCATACTATAAGCCCCTGGTTAAATATGATTAACTTCCACAGCCCTCAGGTTTTCAGTGTTGGAGTGAGATCCTTCTGAAACATTCAGGAAACGCTTTTTATTTTTTTCTCAGGCGGGTAAAAGAACTTTATTCTGAAACTACAATGGCTTTATGAAGCTGTTGTCTTGATATATTGAATAATTGTTTGCATCCTAAGCAGCAAAATTCTGACAGATAGGAACTTGATTTACAGGAATAACTGCTGAAAACAAAGTAGTTAAGAAAAAGATGATTTTCATACTCCTGTTATTTCAAATTTAATAGAACAAAAATACCTAATTTACAAATATGTTGTCTGTGTAGGAGGTTATTATTTGTTTCATAAATAAATGTGTAAATTAATATTTTTGAAAAATGTATTCCTTTGACCTAATAGAGAATAAAACAAAGATTTTTTGCTCTTTCCTAGCTATTTACCCTACTAGGGTAAGTAGGATAATCAAAGTATTATGTGCTGTAAGGAGAGGAGAGGATTAGTGTCTGTCTGCATAAAAAGTTCTTTAAAGAGGATGTTTGTTAATAGAGGTTTTTCAAGACTCCCATACTTGTCCTTGAACCTCCTATAAGAGGACAGCTATCGGGTATAAACTAGATATGAGTTGGAGGTCTGTGGGTTTCTCATTTGAATGCAGAGAATACTGGATCAGGAGTAAACAGTCTTCATAGTCAGTCATCTGAATATTTTGAGGGATTGTGATTGCAGGCGTGGAGCCTGTGGTCCAAGTGCCACGTCCTGCTGTGCAGTGCCAGCCTGTGCCCCTCAGTCTGCTGAGATAAGTCACCACAGGAGACCAAGCTCAGCCAGCAGGCAGTAGAGCTCATGCTTGCCTTCAAGTAACAAGTAGCTGTGGCTGTGTACCAGAAGCTGTCCTAAAACCACAAGATTTTGGGGTCTTTTTTATAATAATAGTTTTAGGTGTGACATAGTCTCGAAGGAAGAGGAAATGAAGAATCTTTGCTGTGAATTTCTGTAAAGTTTTAATGACAGATTGCTAAAATGCTCCTATCACAGAGGTTTTCAGCATGGAAATGGCATAATTATTTCCCCTGTAGAAACAACCTCAGAAAGATTCCTAGTGGCAGCTAGTCTGCTGTGGAAAAAGTATGTGGAATATACATTTTAGTGCCAGTCTTGCATGACAAGTCTTGTTGGCTGCCCAGGAGGCTCTTTCTGAGGCTGGTGTGCACTTACACATTAAATCCTAGGATAACAACTTCCCTCTCAGTCTTTTCTTTAAAAATGTTGAGGCCATTACTCTCAGCTTTAACTGGGACTTAATTGATCACACACTCTTTATTCTCTTTCCATCATACAAAGCTAAAGCTTCAAATTCACTTATTTCCTTCAGGATGTTACATTAAAAAAAAGGTTGGTCCTCTGGCTATTTTGCAATGTAACTTAGAATACAAAATATAATGACTGTTGCCTTTTCCTCTAATGACTTCCTCCCGTATTAAGCATTTCTTTGAACTCCCTGGTGGCATCAAACCAGCAACAGGACACTGGTTATGTAGCAACAGGTTTCCTAAGCCCATTCCATTTTTTTCCAGTTTGTTGCATAGCCTGTTGAGCACACCAATGACTAGGTCCTTGACAAAAAGATCAAAACATATCAGTAAATTCAGGAGAAAGATTTTAGAAGTAATTTAGTTCATAACTCTGATAGTACAAATTTTTTTCCTGTGGTGTTTAAGTACTGTTCTGTGCAACCTAATTTAAATCCCAAGCACAGGGCAACCATTCCTGTTTTACTGCTGTATGATTTGGGATATGCACACCATCAGTTGTTACTCCTATGGTCCAGTGCTTCATTATATAAAGAAAAATAATAAATATGGGAAATTCCCTTTATTTGAAGGGAAACTTCTGCATATTGATGATAAGCAGAAGCATTCTAATTTTTACATAGATCAGCTTGTGTTAGAAGTCAGCTACAGTCTTCTCAGTTTCTCCAAATGAATAATAGTGGTAGGGTATGTCCTAAGGAAGAGGCACAGTACTGAATGATGTGGGCTATGGTTTGGGCCATCCGTTCAGAGATGCTGGAGCCTTGGAGCAGCACAGGACTCTGCTCTATCCTGAATCTTGCATTCTCTGCAGCTTTCAGACCTCTCTTGAGGTTTCTGTATCCACCTCTCTACATATTCCCTACTCCAAGCAGCTGGATGATTTTCTCACTCCTCATCCCAGACCTGAGCTCGGCCTGGCTGGACCCACTTGGAGGGACCCAGTGTGCTGGCTGTACTCACACTGCCCACAGCTGTCATCAAGGTACAGAGAGAAGCAAATACTCTCTGGACACCTTGAGCATTTCTAGTAAACAAGGAGGGCAAAAGAAAGAACTGCAAGGTGTATGGAGCAAGGAGCTGCACCATGCCTGGGTGCTTCATACATAGGACTGTCTGCAATGTGAGAAGTAGAATGAAAACTGAAATGCTGGAGAAGATGCTGAGAGCAGCTAAATTTATGAGAAGGAGAACTTTACATGAATGAGAGAGGATATGGAGGAGGAGAGAGCAGAGGAGCAGGTGACTCAGGCCTGAGCATCTGACTTAATCTCTGGGACAAAGAGACAAGGCTTGTGTGTTTCCTCCTTCCTGCCTGCCTGTCTGAACACCAAGTGCTGAACTCTTCACTGTAGCAGCAGCCAAGGAAATGACAGTGCAGAATAGAAACCTGGGTATTTTTCAATTTTGCTGCAATAGTACTCTTTAAAAGAGAGTGGAAGGAAAGTGATAGTGAAATGTGCATTTTTTAGGAATGTGGCTGGATCTGAAGCCTGCCCCCTGCCTCAATATCTGCATTATCAGACACAGATATTTCTGTATCAGCAAGTCTTTCTTATTTTACTGTTAGATCAACATCATCAAAAGTCCTTGTTAAACCCGTGATTTTTTTTTCTTATTTGCTCCAGTTTGTCTCCATTTCCCTATAAGGGAATGTCCTAGAAATAAATACTCTATTTTGCATACAGCTACAGTAAAGCTGCTTAGACAGAATTTGTGACTTCCTTTTCCTCTGTATAGAAATGGAAACTGTGCTGCTCCTTTTATAATAACCCATGGCCTTGCACGTGCACACATTTGCAATTTACCATTGCTGACACAAAAAAATCTTTTAGCTTCTCAACTGCTCAGGTTCTCCTGACTTCTCAACATCATTTCCCCACACTTTATCAAGAAAAGTACTCTTATTATGAGTAGCAAGGAAAAAAATTTCATGCCTGTAGTCTTTAATTTACAGAATTTCCTCTCCTTCTTCCATTATTTCTTGGGTTTCAACCTCTTAATTCTTCCAGAACTATCCAGAAAAAGCATTACTATTTTGAAATTCCTATTTTCTGCCTTCCCAGTTTTTACAGATATGTGATTTGACTAAATATATTTTAAAAAAATTCAGACAAACATCTGAACATATTCTTTATTGACCTGTCTCTAGAACTTGCAGTAGTCTTTATGTGAGAATGAATGCCCTATTGTTTTTAAAAAGTGAACAAATGCCTTTATGTCCCATCCTCCTTTGTGATCATTGTTTCTATGTGGTGAAGAGTTCTTACCTCAGTAGTTTCGTGCATTTCCCTTTCTTAGATGTTTACATGCTCCCAGAGTTTAATCTTTTTAAGTAGCCAAAGGCAAGTATCCTGAAAATCTTTGTGGGTATTCATGAGCATTTCCTACTGTTTATGGATTTAAGCAAAGCCTTAAAGAAATCTTCTACAGTAATACCAAAAATTTTAATTTTTTTTTGTTTGTTTTATCAGGAATCTTGTTCTCTACAGTGTTTTCCTACACATTGCTTAAGACATGAAGGTTTTATGAATCCAGATCCAGAATTCCAGGGAGCAACACAGCAACACAATGTTTTTATAGCAAAGCTGAGATATGATTATGAATAAGGTCAGTATATGAGCTGCCGTCTTAGTAGACAAGGTAAGAATTACAGGGTTTTGTAATGAGACCTTGTGATGGTTTGTGGGCTGATGTCATAAGCAAAGGAAACATTGGCTCACTAGATCATCAGGGCTATGCTTCTAATCATCTCACTAAGAAAGGGTTTAAGTCTTTACACAAGAGAAAAGTGGGCTGTAGGAGCTGTGGAAAAATCCTGCTAGATTCTGTGTGAGCACTTTAAAATAGCAAGACAACTTCTTTCTGAGATTTGTGAAATTCATGACACAAAGTGATGTCATGGATAAGGTGCGAAGAATCATATATGAATAAAAGTATGGCCTTAAAGTAATCAGTTAAACCAGACGACACAGCAGGACACGGAAAAGCTTTTTTCATTGCACGTGCCCTGTGAAACAGCAAATTTAAACTGAAGTAAAAGTGAAGTTAGCCTGTTACTCAGCAAGACAGTTTCAGGGATAGGAGGTTGTTGGTGTATGGGGCAGAAAAGAAACTGAGCAAAGTGACTCGGAATCAGCTGTAGCTTGAGGAACTCTCATCCCCTGCTGGCTGCAGTTTATGGCCAATACAAGTCCTCTCCCGCAAGTGTCCAAAGTAAAGGGATGGCCAAGGCCCTTCAGGAGCACACAGGAACAGTTTTCAAGACCTTAACTCATGGATGGAGAGCCAGCTTGGCCAAGTGAAGATCTGAATAAGCTGAACACCCTAAAGGTAACAAGATTAGGTGTTGAGAAGGCATCAGTACACCTTTTAAATAAGCAGCATGGTCTGTGGGACTGTCTAGCTCCTTCTGCACTTGCATGCTCCTTTGGAGATGTGAATGGAAACAGGAATATATTTTCATTTTGGGTGCTGGCATGTTGCTCATATGTTCATTTTATTGTTCACAGCAAATGTCAAGATGACATTTCCCAGATCTTCCCACACTCTCTGTATGACTGTTGAGCTATGTGGGTGAACTCTACAATTTCAGCTCTTAAGTCCTAAATTTCAGTGCTGCTGTTTCCTAACCTGTGCCTTACAGTGAGCTTTAAAAGCAATTCAGCTCCTATGTGAATAAAAATAATAGTGTGGTACAAGATAAATAAAAGAAAAAGGAAGCATGGCTTTTGGCCTGGAGAGTTCTGCATCATCCACCTAGAGAGACAGGAAAGGTAATTCTAATTTCATGTTCACTGAAGTATCAAAATGCAGCTGTATCATAGCCATTTCTCTCAAAATAATGCACAATAATTGTAACAATTTACTGAATTAAAAAATAAAAAAAAAGCTGGCTCATGTAACTGTTCCATAATTGAGTTGCTTACTGTGATAAAAAACAGAAAAGAAGTCATAGAGGTGTGACCAATTCTGCACTGAATACTTTTGGAAAAGCTGGTTAGTATCACTTCCTGCAGCCCCTGGCTTGTTCTTCAAGCACTGACTAGACTTGAGACTACTGAGCATTCTACAAGACAAGATCAGTGGTACTGGTGACTTGGTTGCAATGGATTGAAGAGTAATCCTGCAAGAGATAATAATGAAACATTAGAAAACAGAAAAAAAATGTTTAATAATCATGAGAAAATTGCTAGAAGCACTAAATGAAGACTTACAACTGAGGAGACCTACTTAAAGCTGAATTACACTGTGGGATTTGAATGGTGCTCATTGCCAGGCTACAGCATATGAAAAAGAGAGACATTTCAGATACTTGAGATTAGTATTTGCCTTCATAATACCTGAATTTACAGTATGTTGAGTATCATAACATCCAAAGGCAAATTCTCATCAAAGAGGTTAAAAACTGTCAAACACATTCATTATGCCGCAGGAAAAACCCAGAAATTCAGTGTTCACTATGAAAACAATTAACTGGAAATGTGTAATTATTCTTGTCCCTAGGTGACTGACAGTTTCCAATAAGAGGGGAAAAAATTTTCATGCAAAAATATTTTGTCATCTACCTAACTAGAAAAAATTAACTTTACATTGTCTACTACCACTGCTGTAAGTAGTGCAAAATGCTAATTTACTGAGAACTTTTAATAAAAAGAGACAATCTCCCCTGAGACTCGTGGAACATAGATTAAAAAGGGCAACAGAAGGACACAATCTAAAAGCTGAAAATAGCTAAAATTAAACAAGAAACACTGCCTAACTCTGGGGTGGAAGAGGAGATTGACAAGTCTAGGATATCATCAGGGAGCTGCTGATAGCACTGATAACCCTTTTATGAGCCAGGAGCAAGAGCTGAGGGTGTTAAGAATGTTGGCAGGACTATGCTCACATCAGCCCATGTACAGACCCACCACATCCCAACAAACAGAGTGGTGCAGGGCTTGCCAGAGTCATCAGGGGTGGCCAAGGCCACCAGAATCTCATCTAGATCCTCTCACTCAAACCTAATGTTTATACATGAATTTTACCCTCAAATGAGAAAATGCATTTACCCTTGTGCAAATGGGAAGTATATTTAGAAAAGAGGTGGAATTGTGTTTTCATGGAGTTATAAGGTGGGCTGCCTCTAGTTCACTAACATGAATTTGTTTTTAAATAATACATTTTTTTCTTTTTTTTTTAATTTTAGAATGTTCTCTGAATAGTGAAAGATTGTAAAACTCTTTGGAACCCTTAATCTAAAAGGATCATGCCATGAACCTAATGTAACATGTGTGGTCTTTTCAATGATGACTGAATCTCATCATCAAATATCTTGTATTTGAGCTATTCTTATACATTTTATATAGGCTGCAAGCAATGTAGCATGCAATATTAAAGACACCTTTCAGAGTGGAGTGGAAAGCTGTGCTCATAATCAAAATAGCCTTCAAGCACAGCAGAAGTCCAGGCCCAGAAAAGACCTGTTGATTTTCATACAGCTGGAGGTAGTGAGCAGGAAATATCCTGAAGTGCTGAGCTCTTCTCTGCTGGCATTTATACTTCTAAGCTTATCCCTGGAGATATGCAGTCTAGTACAGGAAAAGACAAATGTTTGAATATCAAGTCACCTCAGTTTTGACATCTTAACATCTGGGAGGACTATAAGGAATTCTAAACAATTTTTCAGCACAGACAAGAAACTGAACTGGGAAAAGATCAGTGCTAATCTCTGCAAAGGGTGAATCCGTATCAGACAGTGCAGACCAGGAAGTTGTTTATATAGAGGTGTGTGATAAGCACCCAAGACTTGGGCTTGTTTCCTGTTAAATTGATGAAACTCAGCATGGGGCTTGCCTTTACCAAACGTTAATGATGAATAAACTCCTTGAAGCCTAAGCCTGAGTATCTCTGCAGAAAGCAGGAAACTGAAAGGAACTCCAAGTGTATGCACAGACTTAGGATTTTGGGCTACTCCACTGGCTTTCTACCACTGGTTTGCTGTTGTTTAACATTCAGTATCCGTAGGCTACTTCTGCCATTTACTGCTGTTGAACTACAGAGGCACATTTGCTGTTGCACAGCCAGGTAATTGGAGGTAAATACAAATAGAAATGAGGCCATCGTTACGTGCTAGTGAACAGGAAGTAGATAAGAAGGTCCTTATTGTTGAAGTTATGAAGGAAATTGCCTTGGCTAAAATATCTCTTATGTAAAGTTCCTCAAACAATACCACAATTTTGCATGCTTCATCATACCTTTGCACTCAGCTGGACACTTTGCTTGTAACTGTGGTGGAGGACTGCAGACATATAGATCACAAAAAATGTCAAGAGAAAAAAACCAGTTAACAATTATTTTGCCTCCCTTATCCACTAGTCATTCCCAGCCCCCTTTTTGGCAAGTGTCTCCTATCATTTTGGTAATGCTGATAGGAGATGAACACACTACTTGCTTAATCAGATGAGAAAATTAATGTGGACTCATAATGATGCACCTCAGAATTCTGGCATCTTTATTCATTTTACCCAACAACTTTAATAATCAAGTGTTCAATTCTCCAACATTGAATGTTAAGGGCAGGAAAAAAATTATTTACTAATGTTTTGAATTAGATAGTGGAGACACACAGTGCCTAAGTAAGTTGCTGTTGCAGGTTTTTTCATCTGAAAAACAAAAGCAGCCTTCTGTTCTTAGTAGTAACATTTGCCACTATATCATATAATTGTTCTTCCCTTTTTCTCATTCCCTGTCTTCTAGGGAATTTTGCTCTTAAAAGGCAATAGTAGCTTCTGATAGAAAATGCAGTAGTACATTATAATTACAAAGGAGAAGAGCAGTGAGTATCCCAAAAAACAAGCAGAAACTACAGACAGAGGGATGGAAAAAAGTGCCTCTGATTTGGATTTTGTTTGTCTTTTTTTTCTTGGTTGTTTTTTCTGGTTTTTTTTTTTCTTGTTTTTTAAAAATATTCACTTTTCTGCTGACAAAGAAGCTTCATTGTGGCTAATTTCAAAGTTAAAGGATATATCTTCAAAGAACAAGATACATGTCTATCTTATTTGCATGTAGAAGTCCCTTCCATTCAAGCTTACAGGTGCCTGATTTCTTTTGGTATGTATTTCCACATGTATTCCATGTCTGGGAAAACTAGACTCTCTGTGGTTCTGAGGCTCTGCATAATCCAGGAAATCTGTATAAAGTTCTAGAAAAAATGCCCAATGTTGCCCAATGTTGTTCTCTGCAACCACATTCTACTTGCAGCACTTGAAGAAAAAACAAAACCAAAACCAAACAAAAATACACATACAAAACCAACATCAAAACAACAATAAAAAAAATCCTTGGCTCTTATTTGTCTCCTATTTTTTTAAAGCTTAGGTAAAGGGAGGGAGGAGGAGAGTCTTTCTTAACGTCTTGTTTCCTTCAGACTTTTTGTGCTTTATTAAACTTTGCTATATTTGCATGTTGAATAAACATTATCAGTAGTTTTACCTATATGTAACTTATCTTGCCTTACTATGAAAGTTTTGGGACTAATTAAACTGAGGAAAGGCAATGCTTTAATGTAACAGAGGGATAATATTCGATTTAGTTCTTCAGCCACTCAATTAACCTTAGGTTGCAATACAGATTCTCAGAATTAGTTTGAGAAGACTATGTAACAACTGTGCTCAGCAATGTTAACAAATGTGAGAATTTTCTGGTTTCTATCTCGGCCTTTTGGTGGATTTTTTGATGGATCTGATCTTGTGTTTCTGAATTTCTATGAGGCTGAAATGTGCAGTCTTGCAAAATCCTCATGACAACTTGGAAACACATTCAAGAAGCTAATTTTTAGCTACAAAGGTTTGGGCCAGGAGCAATGCCAAAGTCACTAGGTCTGTAATCATTGTGATGATTTAAAACATTGCAGACTAATTCTTGCTTATCAAAGAAAGAATAATAACTAGTAGCCAGTCTGTGGTCAATTCAGCATATGGAAGAGTTGATGGCAGTGATGAGGTTAATTTTTCCAGCAGTGTGGTGGGTGCTAGAGCAATTTGCTGAGAATGCATGTCAGTTGGGGCAGAGTATGGCCTGAGAGTGAAGTGATTTTGTTAAAGGAAAATGGATATAATGGTGTGGGAAAGAATAGAGAAACTATCAAACTAAGGACTGCATTTAATAACACTGAGTGATTTCTGGATAAGGTGCAGTAGTGACAGGCCTCAGACGCCAGTGCTGCTGCCAGCTGCATTCCTGTCTACATACATCAGTTTTTGAAAACAGAATCTTGCCCAAAACATGTGAAAAATTTTATATGTATGACAGAACAGGATTGTAACGTGTACAATTAAACTAGTATAATCCTACCAACTGTTTTCTTCTGGAATGCAAGTGTGAGTGGTGTGTGGACAACTCACTGTTTATACATAAAGAGCTGCATTGTTTGAAAATTTAGTGTTGCATGGTAAAAATTTCTGTTCCTGAAGGAAATTAGAGTAAAATAGAAAGTTTCATTTGAATGATTAGACAGCTCAAAGTAGCTGCATTTATATGCCAGAAACTTGCAGAAATTTATGTATTATAAAATACTGTGCCATATTTTTAATAAGCAAAAGACTAAATGCTTGGTATGGAAAGTTTTTTGCTACATAATTCACATGCTAAAATGATACATGACAACTTGCTTAAAACTCCCACACAATTGGCCATGCGATATTATGTATTTGTAAAAATTTCGTGGAGATTTTTTAAAGAAATAATTCCCAGTATCTAAATACAGCTGTTGGGTGAAAGAAGAGGAATGAGGGCTTCCTATTCCTCCCATGCAGCACAAAATTATTTCTTCATATCACAACAAAAGGGCAAAGAATCTGTGACCCAGATAGCATTTGATTTTTCTCTTCTGCTATATGAAAGTGAACAGCAAAGCAGCAAGCGCCTGATCCAATTCAAAGTGCTCCAGATTAACCTAACTCTCCTGCCTAGACAAACCACAGAAGTTGAAGAAATGAAAGTCTCCAAATGGGGACTTAATGCACTGGAATGATTGCAACCAGTTTGCAGCAAGTGTTTTAAGAGATTTCTGACGTTCTGAAAACAGAACTGAAATTACAATAATTTGATGCCTAGGGGCTGAAGTGCAGCAGAGCTGAACAAATATGTGAGAGGGAGTACCCCTTCGCTAAAGCAGATATAATTTGTGAATTATACATCCTCCAAAATGTCCCGATTTCTGTTTTTGTGTACCCCAGGATCCCACACAGACTGCACAGGATGATTGGCATGCAGTTCTACAGGGTGGGTGAGAAGAAATAGACGATCTTCATGGATTTCCCCACCTGCCACCCCAACTTAAGCATGAACAAATTCTGAAGGAATCCACCAGGCTTTTCTGCCTTCTGCCCCTGGCACACTGGTTTAGCCTTGAGAAAGAGAGTGGGCAGGCGAGAGTAGGGCAGCAGCTGCTCAGGATGCTCTGGGGTGAGCATCCCTGAAAGCAAGCAGAAAATCAGCTGCAGAAGGGTTAGCTTAGATCATCCTCCAGATAAGTTTCTGATGCTAATACTTGATACATTTCTGGTTCAAAAGTTGCTTTGTTTTTTAGACAATCTTTGTCAGGGATCTGCTGCTCCACCAGTGCAGGGCCAAGGATGACAAAGAGTCAGGCAGAGGGGAGCGTGAGTCTGCATCATGGCTCAAGCAATGACCAAGGAGCAAGACCCTGAGCTTTAATGTGTCTCCTGAGCAAAGGGGTAAGGAGCGCTCCAAGCGCCATCACACAGCTCTTTCTCACTACAAAGCTGTTTACACTGGAATTTCACCCAAGGCGGCATGGTTGCACCGTGGCAGAGCGAACCATGAACACAGGCAGCTAAACCCTGAGAAGCAGCATGGAATATTGCAGTGTCCCCTCCTCACAAGGCCCTGACATCCTACAGCATTTTAAAAAAACCTTTGTCTCACTTAGTTTTTAAATTTAAATAGCTCCAGGTTCATGGAACTCATAATATGATATTTCATGGGTTCTCTTTTAGAATCATCTTTCCACCAAATGGACTTTAGATTATGGACCAGGAAAACATCCTTCAAATAGCAATGTATCAGGCAGGCTATTAAAGTTGATTTCTTTCAAATGCTGAGTTAGAAGTAAGCAGAATAAACATGTGTAATGAAATTACATTCTCAACAGATCATTACAACTGCAGAAAGTATTAGAAATGGAAAATTCTTAACATTATCCTGGCTGACTGCCTTGATCCCAGTACAACATGCCACCAGTGGAGATCTGTGATTCCCTGTCCCCATTCCTGTTGAGTCTGCTCTCCAGTTCCAAAAATGAAAGTGGCAGCCACACAGTCTTCCTCTGAAACCTTCCCTTTCATACCTCCTTCTGGCACTCCTTCTAGCAAACCAAACAACAGAAAGGGATGGAAGAGAGCAGCTGCAGTAATGGGGGTGGAATGGGTGCTTTATGTGGGCATGTGGAAGAGGCAATGCTTTCCCTTGGCCCTAATGCTGTGCTATCATATTAACTCAGTTGGTACCATGTGAGTTTGAGACGCCCACACTGGCAGATAAGGGCAATGTTGTGAGAACTGAGTGTGAAATGCTGTGAATTGTTTAGATGAGACATCTTATAAATGGGGAAAACACCTCTTTAGTTATACTCAAATGATCTTGACAGTTCCAAAGGGTGAACTCCCATCTTTCAGTTTTCTCTCTCCTCCCCTCCCTTTTTGACCTCGTGTTGTACCAAAATGACAAAGAAAGTAGAAAAGTCAGGGTTTAGAAGCATACTGCACTGACTACTCTGTGTTTGAAGGGTTGAACTCAAATTTGACTGGAACTAGTCAAGAGAAAGCCTCTCTCTTTTCCTGTGCAACTGTGCTATGTATTATTATTTGATTGTGATTTTTTAGCTTTGGGTGGTGTGGTGAAACAAGTCTGGGTTCTGACAGACCTGTCTAAGTGACATCTCCCCATAAATCCACCCAGGAGCAGATGCAGCTCTCATGTTGGTGAGCCAGCCCTTGCCCTTTCGTGTCTTGTGACAAATGACAGCTGTGAGACTGCCAGCGGGGCTGCAGACAGCAGGCCAACCTCTCCTCTGAGGAGTGCTGCAGGTCCAGTTGGGTGCCCTCCTTCTGCCTGGAGGGACAAAAGGGCTGGGGAGCTTATGGCAGATGCAGGGAGAGAGCTAAGCACCCTCACAGCATTTCTGTGCTCCCCATTCCAATTGTGAGCTGCAGTTATGAGTTACAAGCTGGAAAATGGTAGAGGAAGGCTTGATGCTAGACTCATGGAGGCTGGGCTGACCTACAGCAGCTTGTTCATGTTTCTTTTAAGTGCTATTCTCTCCAAGGCACCAAATCGGGATTGGGCCCAAGACTGCCAGTTTGCCCTACCCAAACACAGATAAATCCATTTTTCAAACATTGAGAAATTTGTGCATCCTTTTTATACTCATGTGAGATTTTTTTGCTGAGCAATAACTTATTGTTTGGGCTCTAGATGGCTTTAGGTTCTCTGCATGTTTTTAAAAATAGGTTATGCATCTCCACTTGCTCTATATGTGCCAGAAGTTACAGAAGAGAGAAGCTGTGCCAGATGAACAAGCTGCTTTTCCGAGTCCAACAGCTGTGCTTGGGAGCCTCTTCCTGAGATGTGGGTGCATTGTGTCTCTCCAGATGTCTTGTTGAGGATTTCTGACCTCCTTTCCTCATTCCTCCAGTTTAGATTTTGAACACTTTTTTTATAAAAGTGAATTTCTTGCAAGTGCTACAAAGCCAATATTATGGTTTATGAGTAAAAAAATGTCCTAGTTGTATTAATCACACATGTGAAAACTTCTGAAAAGTAATGTGTGATCTGATCCTATGTAAATATGTAGTGGCAACAACCAGGGGGAAAAAAGCTCATAATTTGGCAATCCTTTTGCAATGTTTGTGGTTGTCTGTTTTTCAAATTATTGGGGAAAGGAAACATTTAGGGAACTACTCGACTCTGTCCTCTGTAGCAGAGGGAATGGAATATAAGGTGGTTTAACTTGCATTGTAAGCAATCCTAGATTTTTAAAAATAGATCAAGTGTTGTGTCCCTGATAGTTACTGAGTTGGCTGCTTCAGTCACTTACCAGTGAGAGGGACACTATCAGTGCTTGAAAGCCTGGTGGGTTAGCAAAAAATCAAAAGAGATAAATGAGCTCTCTGACCCAGAAAGTTTTAAAAATTCCTCTCACCCTTGCAATGAGAGAATTTGTTCCTGAGCTTTTAAACTGCGAGGAGCTAGCAGTTTAAAAACACTGAAGCTGAACTCCTCAGACACAGCTGCTCATTACAGGCTATTTTGTTTCACAGTCTTCCCTCCAATACAGTTCAAGTTTCATGGTGATTTCAGCAAGCCCTTCCAAACAGCTGCTGCATTTTAACAGAAGACTCCTGCTTTCTTACTTTGCTGAGTTTTCCCTCAGAGCTATTGACAGAATGGCTAATTAAAAAAAAAAAGAAAAAAAAAAAAAAGAAAAAAGTGGTGTTTCATCTGTTTCATAATTTCATTTTCAGAATATTATTTTGGGGCCAGTCTAAGCTAATTGAAATTCCTCTTATGACACTGGGATTGACAGTATTTATAGCAACCTAATTTAAGTTTTCCCTTCCCCAAACGGATATGCTGTTAATACTAAGTTTAAAGAAGTACTTGGATCTCCCACTAGGCTCAGTTTTCTGGTCTAGAAGGGTGTTGTAAGTGGTTTTCAGGCAGCTGCTGGAAGACAACCTTGTGCTCTCAATAATAAGTTTGCTCATGTTCAACCGCTCTGGAATTTCAGTCTGTTGGCAGAAATTAATATGTGCTTCAGGACTACGGATTTGTGAAGTTAAGAGTTATTTTTAGGTGCTTCTTGTGGCTGTGCTGTGAGTAGCAGGGAAAGCTTTTGCACCCTATGATTACGAACATCCTCTCATTACTCATCTCTACCTCTCCAGTCCCCAAACTTTATACAAACAGAGTTAGGCTTCCTTGGTATAGGTGTTTTCAGATTCCATATTTGCATTCTCGGGGCTTTCATTGTACCCAACACAAAACTTGTAGGTAAAAGCAAAGATAAAACAATACTTCGTAAACAGGGTTTCCAGTCATAGACTGAAGACAGTTCAGAAGGTGGTCACAGTATCATCGTCTGCATTTTGTTAATGAGTTTCTTCATCTCCCTTATCTTTTCAACAACCCTTAACCATCCAGCTGCGACCATAGTTTTAGAAAAATAAGTCTTGTTGACATCTGATGATCTCAATCATAAAACAGGAGATATTAAAAAACTCTTCACAAACCTAAAAAGGAACTTTTAAGGTGGTAAAATGAAAGAACTCCAGATTGTTCAGTATTTTGTGTGCAAAAAGACAGGATTTTATTAAAAAAATAAATCTTTTCAACTCCTCAGTATTCTGACTGAAAGCAGCAGTCATGCTGTTTTATTCCATTTTCTTGAGTGCTTCCACATTCACAAAGGAGAGTGAAATGGCTGTTATCAATGGTTTAATGGTAGCCATAAAAATCTTGATACTATAGAAAATTTCCACTAACTGTCCATCCAGATGGTCCGTAATTGTACCTCTGTGGCTTTTGAGAGAAATGATGCTGAGAGCTGTAGCCAAAACAAAACTTATAGGTTTTGCCTAAGCTTCCAGCCATGACCAGAGGTAAAAGATCAAGATATGTTACTCATTCCTGAGGTCTGTTATTCAGTTGGTGTCCTTGACATTGATGTGAGGACTACAGCTTACGTCAGTACAAGGCTTTTCCCCCATGTGGAAGCTGTGTTCTCTAGGTAACTCCAGCACCAGAAGAGCTATATTGCTCATCAGGGTTATCCACTGAAATCCCACATCTGTGCAGGACTGCTGTGTCTTCCTCTGAAGATGCAGATCATGCCAGAAACATTGCTCTTATCCAAGACAACAAAATCCTGTTATGCACTCCATTTGTCCCTCCCACACACCCAGTTGTTGTTGGGCAGGTCTGTAAGAAGCACGCAGTATTCCTGCAGACTGCTGAACATTATCTTTGTAACAGCAACAAGAATTGACCAAAGCCCTTAGTTGCATCAGCCTGTGATCAAGACTGTAGAGCAGGAAGGTTGAATTGCATAGGGCTGAGAATACATTTCTGCTTTGTGTTAAGAAAGAATACCCCAGTCGGTCCTACTCTAGCTGCCTGCTGTGAAGCTATGGGAGGCTTAAATCTTCACAGAAATCCTCCACTATTAAGTGATACTGGGGGAGGGGGGTAAAGGCTAGTTTGTGCCAGAAGAAGTCCCCAAAGGATCCAACTGCCAGTGTAGCCAGAAATGAATTTTTATTTCTGGCCAGAAATATCATTGCTAAAAAAAAGTTTAGACTAGGGTATTTATTAATTTAGGAAGATGGAATAGCATTCAGTAATAAGCATATCTTTTAAAATTTGAGATATTTGCACCTGTGTAAGAAATATAGTATTTCTGACCTACGCTTTTTGAGACACAATTTCAGAATTGTAGTGTTAAGATGAACCTCCTTTGACTTTGCTCTCCTCTTTTCCTCTGCCTCTTCCTTCACCAAGGTCTCATGTCTGAAAGCACTTAGTTACCTTTTTCTTCATTATCTCATATAGTAAGCACAGAGAAAAAGGAAGACGTGTTTAAAGATTTGGTCCATATCTCTTTTGAAGAAAAGTGTTTGGGAACTAAAAATACACTGCTTTTCATCGTAAATGGGATTCCCTTAAATTTCAAATAAGTGTTTGGTTGAATTTGAACAATTTTGAAAGAAATATGCATGGGATACCCTATTCTGTAGTGATGTCAGATGCCAAGGACCACAAGCTGAGTGTCTTTAAATATTTGTGATACTGGCTGATGCTGCTTTTGACACCAATGTGCCAGGAGATAGGAGCCCATAAGACAAACAAGAAAAATTTTTCCATCATGTGTTTTTTTTCATCATTGCATCTTGATCGTAGTCAGCCTTGCAGCCTTGCAGCTCTCCAGCTGCCAAAGTAATGCTTCATATGAGAAGCAGAGGGCTGCTCTCTACAAGGGAGACTGCAGTTAATATTTATTTTGCAGTACAATACTTAAATTTGCTTTGCAATAGGATACTTAACATTCTTACTTAGTATGTACTTAAGATGAACTACATGTTTTCCTCTTAGCATTAACTTACTTCAAAAAAACTCAATTCTGCAACAACAAAACTGGATTTGATTATACCATCGTGGCGTTCAATCACATTTGAGAGAGACTTCATTTCACTGTGAGAGAATACAGTAATTTAAGACAGAACTATTTATTTTCATGTCTAACTTCACCTTATCACTAAGGTCTGATTTCATACTTTTATTTTCTGTTACTGTTCACTCAGGTGTTTACCTCCAAAATTCATTGAAGTGACTGGAAGAACAGCTGATCTTTCCTCCTTCTGCACTAATTTCTAATTTTGTTAGCAGACAAAAGAAAGTTCCCGTTTCAAGAAATCATGCAAGAGGATGTCGGGTCTTCTTTATGTGTTGTAGTACTAATCAACCCTACCTCTTGCAGTTCTGTATGTCCTGGATTTGCTTTGGAGAAAAAATTACAAACAAACCATCATCCACCCTATCCCTTCCTATTTTCTTTACTAAATCTCCATGGAATGAGATGCATACAGTGCCTCAAGTAAAATGTAACATATATAAGAGAATGGGGACTCAGTATCAGCAAAAAAAGTAGCAGATGATTCAAATACAGTTCAATTTTAGTTATTTGGAGGGTGTAGTCAATTATGTTGAAGTTGAAGCTGATCAAATTAGACAAAGGTATTTTTTTTTACACCACAGACAGCAGTTTCACTTGTTCACAGACTGCATATAATAATTAGTTTAAACAGACAGTAGGTTTGGAATTCAGGGAAGTGTACTGTTGT
This sequence comes from Grantiella picta, assembly GCA_013397955.1. NCBI lineage: Eukaryota > Metazoa > Chordata > Aves > Passeriformes > Meliphagidae > Grantiella > Grantiella picta. The sequence goes on from VZRM01015739.1 coordinate 766,611, forward strand.
TTAGGGATGCAAAGTACTTTACAAATATTACAATATGTGAAGTACCAGGAAATTTGATAGAAGGTAATGCATTCTCCAAGCTCTAAAATTAAGCTGGCTATTTATGTACTGGCATATGGATTTAGGAGCTATATGTGGAGTCTTTTAAGGCCAACATAAAGAAGGCAATACTTATCCATGAATTTACTTCCAGAAATGTGTGACCATGTAACTGTGCAAAAAGGCTAAAACTAAGTCCTGCTAAAAGCATGAGAACTTTGAACTTTATTTACTGTGTTTAGTCAGGGTCTACTTTATATACACTAAGAATTTGGTTTATTTATTGGCATCTGTTTTCTCCACAATTATTTTTCGCATAGTGTGATTGAGTCAAAATTTTTTCAATCCATGGCAAAGCTAGATTAAATGTTCAGATTGAATGAACTGGGCTCTTTAGTAAAAGCCATTTTACTAAATGCAGAAGGAAAGTCTTAAGAGGAAACTTGATAACTGATGTGCCAAAGTAATATTTACAAGTTTTTTATTTGCAGTGAAGAACTAATGCTACATGTTTTTTGGAGTAGAATTTTGGTCTGTTTTAGTTAGTGCATATATGAATGCAATTTACATCCTGTGCATTAGAGCAACACATGATTGGTGTCTTCAGAACTGTGGACCTACTCTGCAAAATGGTAAGTCATGGACATGACTGACAAAATGTGCACAAAAGGTTGAGAATTGGTTGTAATACCTGTACATTTTTTTTAGGTTATGTGTGTGCAATGAAATATCTGAGTACCTAGTTACTGAAGACATGTTTATTGAATATAAGTGCCTGGGAGGGCACTACTATGTTGTGAGTTTTCTTCTACTAAAGCACAAATTTGGGGTATCTGGTAGAGTGGATATGAAGGAGGAAGAAATGAAAATCTTTGACTTTGTCACTGTCAGGCTAAAGACAACTGCTCAATTTATATCCCTTTCATTACCTAGCCTTCATGTCCTCTGTGATTCTGTAATCTCTAGGCAGGGTGGGTTGAGGTGTCCCACCCTAACAGTGAACATACACACACTGAAAAACAGGACTGACAGCTAATATCATATTATATGGAGAAGAAATCAAAACATCAGTCATAAATGTGGGCTGAGAGCAGAAAGCAGGCTTTGTTATATGTACACGAGCAAATGTTAGTTTGCTTTATTGTTTCTGTGGCTGGGTAACTCTGGCCTGAAAAGCTGTGCTATAAGGTAGTCAGGGTCTGATGTATTCCAGATACTTTGGACTCCGGCTCCCAATGATTTGACAGTTCTTTCTAAGTAGTCCCATGGTTAATGCACGAAGCATATATTAGAAATCTATAGGCAAAAATTCTCCTTTTTTCGCTCCTACACCTGCACCTACCAGGTGCCTCTGAAGGCTGGCATGTGCATCATTGCCACAGGTCAGCCAGGACCCCAATCCCTCCAAAAAAGAAAACCAAACAAAAAAGAAAGGCAGGAACTGTCATGACAAAAGCTTTGTTTATGTGAGAGTTTTGTACTTCCTTGTTTATCCTGTGTGACCCTGACTGCCAAAGTTAAGTGTCAAGGATTTGCAGGCAATGTATCTGAAAGGTTGTGTCCTTTTAAAATACAATATGCAGATTCCATGAGTTTATCAGAGTTGCCAAGAGATTGCTGTTAGAAATACTGGTAGAGCAGCAGGTGGCCTATGAGCTTAGGGGTCCAGTCTAGATTGAAACCATGAAAGTCTGTGATAGTTTTATGTGGAAAACTTGTTGGATGGCTTTTCCCCCATACTTTTAAATTTGAATAGACTGAAATGCATTTGGGAGAGATAGGAAGTGTCTCACTGTGTTCAGTGACACCCTAAACGCAAGACAACTCCAATCTTTTCTAACCAGCATAAACTTACTGTGCCTTACTGTCAATATAGATCATCCATAATACTAGTAATAAAGTAAACAGAGAAGAGCGTATTGCATTTGATGTTCACACCTATTGATTTCAGGAGCCGTTGCTTCATTATGCTCCTGTTTAGTTCTCTGGCAGATGTCACATAGTTTGAAGGAGAGTGAGAAAGGTAACTGCAAAGATGAACAGATCTGTGTAAACAAATGTGACTTTGTACACCTCAGACAAAATCCAGAGAAGACCTCTTCTGTTACTGAAGTGAGAGAAAAGAACTAACATTGTAGAAATACCTTACATTAAGTTTAAAAAAAAGACCTTAAGGGATAAAAGTAAGTTGTACTTAACTATCAGAAAACAAAAGCACAAAACTTGATAGGGCAACTGGTGAAACCACCCATCTTCAATGCTGGCTCCTTATGGGATTCATCTCCAAAACACAGAATCATTCCACTATTTCTGGAAAAATCTTTTTTTCACTCATTCTTTCTCTTATAGAAGAACTTTTAAAGTAATTATCTTTTTGCTTCCTCTTTTAAAAATGCCATAGGCTTTTTATTTTAACCTCTTTTTCTTTCCCACAAAACCAAACTGGGGACAGGAAAAGCCCAGGACTAACTTCACATGAGGCATTTAACAATGGCATTAGTTCTCAAACTATTTCTGGCACTTGCATCCTTGACCTGCTCTCTGTCTGGTCTGCTTTCAAACCCCACCAGAAACAGGGTTGTATTTTTTTTTCATGTTACACTTGCACAGTGTTGCCTGATTGCAGAAGTTCAGACTGTCTCTGACTCACAAAGGAAGGAGCTAAGCAGCAAGATGCCCAGGGTTATTCCCAGGCAGTAAGACAACAAAGAGCCTGTAGGAAAATATGTACATAATACTTTCTACAGTGATTTGAGCCCAGTTTTCCTGCTTTCTGAGGGAGAGCATCCTGCCACTGAAAGAATGAATTTGATGAATGGGTAGGTATTACAGCATGCACTCACAAAGGAGCAGCAGAAGAAATCTGTTTGCTGGTGCTTACTCTGAGTATCTTATTTCAATCATCTGAGGACACAGAGAAAATTAGGCAGCTAAACCATGCAGAAATGAAAAATATCTTTTTCCTACAAATGTCATTGCTACCCTGCTTTGGGGTTAATTCAAATGTTGCTCCCCTCTCACCTGCCTGAAAAAATAGGGAAATGTCTCTTTAGAGGTGTGGGTGATGTACATACATCTCTGAAGGATTAGATTCCAAATCTCAGCAAAAAGAGTGGTATTTCCTATAAATTACTTTGGATAAATAACTTCATTGTTCTTAGATATTTCCCTTCCACATGAGAGTTATCTAGCAGAAATGCCAGGGCTTACAACATAAATAATTTATTGCCATCAAGATTTTCTGACAGTCATCTTGGAAATTATTTGGAACAATAATAAACACGCAGCTTCAGGGAAGCTTCTGTCTCTGTTTATGTGAATTAGACAGAGTAATGGGAAAACGTTTCTTCATTCACAAGATCAAATCACCACACTCTTTCCGGGCTCTTTGTGCAGCTGCTTTGTACCTAGCCTTGTTGATCAGCCTGTCATGCACTCAGCTGAACTGAGCCAAAACTGTTCAAACAACTGTGGAACAACTTGAGAAGTGTGAGGTGTGCTGCTCTGTAGCTCCTTGAAGGGCAAATAGCATGAGTCACAGGAGGTAGAATTTCGTATCCTAAATTGAGCATTCAAATGCCACCAGCGAGTGTTCAAATGCCACCAGTGAGTGTCTGGCCACTTCATACACACATAAGAGGTATTTTCTCCACCAATGATTTTTTTTTGTCTAGTTCTCTTTGAATATTGTGTGCTACCGATGCAGATCTTTGAGCAGAAAGCTGATGGGGAAGTAGATGCCCATGAGTGAAGTGGGCAAGAAAGAGATGGCCTCGTGCTGCTACCAGACACCAGACTCTGTTGCTCTGTTGACATGGCCTATTTCCTCTCCATGGCAGATGTAGCCTCGAGGGACAACTCAGATGCATGCATAGACCTCTAACAGAGAGGCTGAGGATCAAACCATCTCTGCACTATTTTTACCTCTCTGAAATTCATTGCAAAAATTAGTTGAAGAGCCTACCTGCTTTTTGCCCAACTCTCTTCTGTTTCCCTTCAAATGAATAGAGTATCTGCAGTTCTGGAAATGCACATATTTCATGCTGCTGTATTACAGTAATTGCTTCAAATTGAAAGTAAGTATAGCTGAATTACTAAATGCATTTTATAGGCTGAAGAAAGAAAGGGTAGAAAGGCAGGAAATATAACCCTGAATATAGAAGTTCTGCAAAAGCAGTCTATTTCTTATGTTCAATTTTTGTGTTCATTTTTATGCACCTGCTAAATGAAAAAAAAATGACCTGAATTCCTACCCTTGTGCTTTCAATAACTGAACAACTTCCTCTGAGTGTAGATTGTAAGTAAAAAAGTCTGAAAGGACAGAAACTCTCCCAGCTATTCTTCCATTATTTTCCAAAGTAGCTTGGAAAATAATGGGAAAGCTTCTTCTCTCCAGACGTGACTGGGGGTGATGTACTGAGCGGAAGGTGCTGCAGTTTGGCTCACCAGGTGAATTCAGTGGGCGTAGATGTTTTGTGTCTTGTCTGTGGAACAGGCTGGGCAGCAGTGCCAGATGGGCAGCCTCAAGTCAATGCACTGACCCCTTCAGCAAGAAGTGCTTTCAAACATGTTGAAACCACTGAAATTGCGATGTGTTTGATCCACCATTACTAGCCACACTGACTGAAACCTCTGTTTCAAAGAAAGCCAGTGAAACTAGGTGGTTTGCTAGCACATTTCAGCCTTGGGACTCTCTTCTGAACTGGTGTGGTTAGGAGTCCATCTGCAAGTCTTTTGTCTCACCATCATGCAGCTCAGGTGAGACTCTGAATTCAGCCAACCCAGACTGGGTGAATTGACATCTCTTTTTGTGCCATTTTTTCCCTCTCTCTTTTCTTTCTTTTTTTTTTTTTTTTTAAAGCACATTTAATGTTTAACCACCTAGAAGCCAAGTTCCTAAATCTCATTGCCAAGCCAGAACACTTTCCTAAGTTTTATTCCCCTTGAATCCTAATAAGTGGTGCTGGTGGAGTGCTATTGGTTTCTCTAAAGCACGTCATTGTCTGAAAGAGTCCTGCTGACTGGCACAGTGCTGTCCTTGCCCACAGTGGAGCAGCAGACCTTGTGCTTTCTTCACAGTGGTGACAGAGCCTGTCACAATGAGCGACATCACATTTCAGATGTGATAAGAAAAGCATTTTCTTTAAATAAGACCATTTAAGGAATCGAAGAATACAGTGATACAGTGGTGTGGGAGGAAGAAGAGAGGTTACACACTGCTGTCCCACTGAGGGGCCATGGCCAACCTCAGGCTGGGTCTCACTATCTGCTCTCTCCAGGAACGGGCACTGGGCCAGTGGCCTCCCAAGTGCCCCAGGGCACCTCCTTCCAGAGCAGTCCTGGCAGCTGTGTACCAGGGACGCTGACAGAGGCAACCACAGATGCCAATGCTCAGCAGCTGCGGGAGGAAAATGCACAGGTTGTGCATTTTCCTCAGGCTTGAGGAACCTCAGCAGGGTTGAGGGTGTGCTGGAACAAAGGGAGTAGCATGCGCCATTGAGAGGCCTCTTATCCAAAGTGCACTCATTTGTTACTAAGTGGTCTTTGCAAAAACGAAAACTTGGAGCTCTGATTGTCACTATTAATAGGGTGCCATGCTACTTGAAACTGCAGGTTAAGTTAAAGAGAGGTTCCAAGATAGATTTCTTGATCTACATGCATGTGGGGCTCATGTGATTTATCACCAGACAGTTGTAACTCCTCCATCAGGAAAACTGATCTGCCACACTTCATTTTGTGAAGATTCGCAGTATTGAGCACAAATGATATTTTGTAAGTTCTGAACTGCTCCTGAGATATATTTTTTGGTTGGTTTTTGCTTGAGACCACTTGAAACCTCATTTCTTGCAATTTATATTACATCCTCTTTCAGGTCTTCTCCACATTTCTATTAGAGTTTGGAATTCTTTGTTAAAAAAAAACTTGCTTTATTTCTGTGTGATGATTAGACTTCATGTTACTCTAACATTTTGAGAACTCTATATAAGGTGATAAGCTAGTATTAAACACATACAGTGTGTCCCTATAATAAGTTTTCAGGAAATATAATTGCACTGTTCCTTAATTTTCATTGATTCTCATGAATTTCATATCTGGAGTGAGGCTTCACTTAAACCTTTTCTAAGCTCTGAAGCCTGTAGCTGGTAAATTTGTCTACTTGAGTGTTTAAACTCCATTATAATGCCTGGTGCTATATGATGTTTATCCATTTATCTAGGGTGGAGATGCGTTTTTGTTCAGAGACCTGCTTTGTTGTAATCCAAATAGGAGAATATGCATCTCTTTAGACTCAAGGTACTTTGAAATTCAGGTTAGAAAGGGAGCAACAGGTCAGAATAGGCATAGTTTTAAAGTAGAACCCTTTAATCTAACTAAAAGCTTGTAGCTTGCTTCATGTATAATTGAAAACAGTATAAATTCTCCTAAATATTTGAAGATACTAATGGGTTTAAGTGAATCTGAATGAAAGGCAAGTCAGAATAAAGCTTCAGTTCTCCATCTGATTTTGTTACTTGCCATTTTAGTTTGCAACAGGTTCAAAATTGTGGCTTATGTTTTTCTTTCACTAACACTGAGTTGCATATCCTGTTTTATGCAGAAAGGTTTTGCCATCCTCTGCAGGAGAATCTTCTTCATGTAAAGGCCTGAAAATTATTGATTAATAGAGCTTCAGCTGTATCAATATAATAAAGTCTAATACTGGGCAGTATGGTGATGCTAATTCTGGTAACTGCCTCCATTTTAGCATGTCTACATACCTTAGTCCAGACTATGCTGCACCTGCTCCACCCATGTGCTCTACTGTCCAGCTGCAAGCAATTCTTGGCAGGGAATCAAGCGTCTGCTTTGGGCTTGATGCTGTGATAAAGCCATAGGTCTTGGGCAGAGTTACATAAATTAACGCATCCCTTCTCTCCTATTTATTATGAACCTCTTGCACACCAGGCTGCTCTTGAGAGATGGAACTTTTTTGCCCAGTGTTGTGCTAATTCCCTCTATAGTGAGAGAAACCTGCTCTTTCTGGATTGAATAAAACCCTGTGGTTTCTGGACCAAAGCTAATGTGCAGTGAGGCACTCAGGCAGGTCAGAGCCAAACCTATGCACACCTGACTGCAAAGCATCTTCTAAAAATCTCTTTTTCTTTATTGTCTCAATCACAGAGAGAGAAAGAATCTTAAAGATATCCCTTAAAAGGTTTAAAATAAAAATGCTAATACATATTATAGCTTAGTTTTCTCTGCATTTGTTCTAACAGATACAGGACCATGTTCACAAGCCCTAATTGGCAGATGTATGTTAATTTTATTATACACACGTAAAGTTCTGTGTACATAAATTTCCACACACATAAATGATTAGCTTTGAGTGTTTTAAGTTTCATCTCAGGACTGTCCTGATACGGCAGTGCTCTACCCAGGCTATGGCTGGCTCGTACCTGGGTAGCCAGGACTGCTGGCTACAATTTGTGTCTATTTTTACTTGAGCATCTAGATATGCTGATGCAGAGGTGGAATTCTGAAAATGACACACAGGAGTGTTAGCCCTTCCCTACCTTCCCCTCTTCATTTTGTTGCTTGTCACCATTTAATAATTATTTTGAGTGTGGACTAAAAGGGCAAAAAGACTTCAAGGACTTTGATTTAAAAGAAGGAACAGGTATGAACAAAGAGTTTGGTAGATGCAGAGAACACACTTAACTAATCTGAAAACCTTCAGTGGATAAAACTTACTAATAATTTTTCATAACTTTCAGTTAGGGAAAAGATTTTTCAAACAATTTTAATTTTTAGTATTGGTAAGGGTTACAGATTTTATTCTGAATTTTAGACACATTTAACACCTTTTATTCTTTTATGCTTAGATATGCTTTTAATTAGTGGCATATCAATTTGAATGTTCACATATGATCTGACATGGAAAGAGTCTTACAATTTGTGGAACAGTATGCTTATCACTTATCTTTGCTTTAATGATGACAGTGATTTAGACCCAGTCTGGGGAGCCATGGTTTTGAAATAGCTCACAAGTTACGGACCTCCTGAAGGCATTTGGAGCTCCTAAGCTGGATGTCAAACTTTTAGATAGTAAATCTCTTTCCATATTAGATACATCCTTATGGAGCAGCAGGAGGTAAATAAAAGCTGAGTTGCACAAGTCTGGAAAGATCTGCAGGTGTAAAATATATTATGATTTACAGAATCAAGAACTGCTGATCATTTGCAAGCATAAAACATATGAGTGTATTACTCTGATCCTGAAAAAAACCTAATGTAAGTAGAAAGTACTATTTAAATCAACGCATTTAATTTTAAACATGGTGATTAGGTCTATTTGTGATCTTACACTTCAGTCCTTTTGAGCAAGGTATCTTTGCTTGATATCTTTTAAAAAGCAGACTAGCAGCAAGGCTCCCAAGAAACTGATAAATGGAATCAGTGTCTGGAATGTAGTGAAAAGAAGGAGTTTAATAGCAACTGAAAGCTGAATTTTCCTACTGGTGAAACTACGGCAAGAAGTGCATGATACTTTACAATTGTAACATGGTAAATATGTCATATGCTTCGAAAAAGACTCCACTGTAAACAATCTTTCAAAGAAAAATCTACATTTAACTATATAGTTTCCAAGATCTGTCATAATGATATGTTCTCCTTTTGGTGATCATATATGCTGACAATGACAGAGCATAAGTTTTGGAAATAAAAAGTTAGTAATGGAATTTGTGGTACTACAAAAGTCAAACAAGGGAAGACTAAAAGGAGTTTAGTGTCAGGAGTATGAAAATCAAACCAAGACTGCTTTGTGCTCTCCTGAATGGAAGTTTATAGCTGTCCTTTCACGTACTGGATTCACATGCAGCACTTTAGTGCTTTCTGAAATCAGGTGTTACAAGAAAAAAACCATACAGGCTGAAAATGCAGATAACATATTTGTAGTGAGCTTGAAGGTAAATTAAGATGTAGAACTGGAGTATTACATGGTGACATAATTTGTTTTTGCTTAAAAAAGAAAGAAAAGAATCCAAAATAATTTGGCAGTTGTTACAGAATACTACTAACTGATACAATCCTGATGTATCTCACCATCACATAAAGCTGTGGCAATAATATTAAGTTCAGGCTCCTGAGTCCTAATGAGTAAAAGAAATGGAAAGGTCAAAGATGACAGCTGCTCTTTCACAACAGAATTAGCCAGTTAAATTCTTATAGCTAGGTCTTAATTAAAATTGACATATTGACAACAATTTTCAAAGTGAAGCTACAGTTGTTAAAAAACCCAGTTGTACAAAAAATGGGTCTTACACATATTAAAAAGATGTAAACAATGAAAGAGCTAGTTCAAGCTGACAGGAGAAAAAGGAATGTATTCAAGCTACAGCAAGTATATTTCACATTCAATGTCAAGATAAGTATTCTAAACTAAATGCAAAAAAGGAGAAAAAAGAATCCTAAAACATGAAGATTAATTTCCTATATTATTAATCACTACTGGCCTTGTGACTACTCACAATCTCATCTAGGTAAGGACTGCACTAGAAAAGTATTAGCACTATATAATATCCATCTTTTCCTTTGGAAATGAACTCCATAAAAACAAAAGCAGAACTGCAAATACTATGCATACTGCTTGTTATTTCCAGTCACAAAATACCATAGTCTCTAAATAAGGCACGCCAAAGGCATGCAATTGTCCTGCTCCAGGGGGAAAAGTACTGCAAAGTCATCATCTTTCTCAAGGACATAAAAAGTGTTGCAGAAATTCTTGACCTTTTAATAAGCATGCAATACCTCTGGATGTCACTTATACATTCATCAGTTATACATTCGTAACACCAGAAAAGGAAGATCCTTTAATTTAAATAAGCCTAAAGTGTCTGCTGTTTTTCAGACTGTGTATTTGGTTTTGGGAATTCTGGCTGCTGGAAAGAGCAACTCTCCTGTCTTGCCCAGCAGGGCTCTGCCCTGACTTCCTGCATTACTCTTTCCTGCCTATCCTTGCTGACCAGAAGTCACAGTGTCTCATGGAGCAATGTACATTTCCTTCAACATGCAAGATGGTTACTTCTAGGCAGACATGGTATTCCTTAGGAACAGTTAGCCATGTCTACTTGTTTAGCTACAGATGTCACCCTTGTCTGTAAACTGGGGGAGAGGCAGACTGGACCGGCATATTTTGTAAATAGCAAGTACTGAAAAATATCTCACAAAGTCAAATAATTCCCTGTTTATAACTAGGAATTGTGAATGCAAGTTGCATGTACTGAGCATTTAAACTTATTTAGTTTTGCTACTCTGCAGCATAAACTAGAAGAAATGTCAGTCAAAACCTTTTCACCAGTGCCTAACGGTGGCTATGCTTTGTGATTTGTTTGTGGGGTCTTTTTTTTTGTTTTTTGTTTTTTTTTTAATAAAGTAGGAGACATTACTTATGCATGAAAATAAAGTACTATAGATACCCTACTGCTGTAACTCCAGTCTACAGCTGGCTTTTTACAGAAGTTTTTGGAAATATTGCTAGAAGTGTTTTGCTAAGCTTGACTGCATAGCAAAATCCATGGGGATTACCCAAACATCATGAACACAGAACACTGTGCTGCCATCACACAACCATGTACACTCTAAGTCTGTGTGTCAGTCATTTACTCCAGAAACACAAAGAAGGGGGTGGAGAAAATAGCAACCTAACACTTTCAAAACCCAAATAGCATTATTGGGAGACTTCTATCTTGAAAGTGGTGCTTTTGATCTGGACAAACTTACCTGGCATAGTTATGAGACTCTGAATAAGTAAACAGGACTTTGCCTGTGCTTTTTGCATGCCAGTAGCTCTAGAAATAGTCAGTTTAAAAGATCATTGCCATGGGCATTGCATAAATAATTTTATATACATAAATACATATGTATATATATATTATCTATGTGTTTGTGTGTGTGTGTGTACCAATGCATGTTAAATAAAAGCCCTTAGAATATTTTAAAAACCCATAGCTTACTCCGAGACTTATTTTCTAGGATAAACTATATTTTTAATGAATTACTTCAAAAATCGAAGCTCTCAGTGACCTTTTAAAATGACTATATATATACAGCACACTGTTTTATTAATATTGATTTTTTTCCCCCTCCACTGTAAGCTAAGTTTAGACAGTTAGCTTTCATATTGAGAAATAATTATTAAGCTTGAATTTAGTTTCTTAAAAGTTCATAATTAAGTCTTTTGATCGTGATCTTTTTCTTGGTTTTTTAGGTCCAAGTAATCAAGGAACTATGTGCAGAAATTAACCTTTTTATTACATTAGATTATGTATTGTAATAGTAAAGCTTGTTTGAAGTGCATGAATAAAAAGTGGAATTACAGGAAGAACAATCTAATATAGCAATAATAGGTGCATTCACTGTGCATCTGAGAGGAGGGGGGAAAAAGAAGAGGTTTCACTCATTTTGGCCTAAAATGTGTTCAGGTTTCCAGGATTCTGACATCAGAACCCAGATAACGCTGGCTAGAACCATAGGGCTTTACAATAAAAGCTAAAATATTGACCATATGATGGCAAAAAGTCTTTATTTTGCGGTTAACTTATTCTCTTCTAGCTACTCTCTGATGAAGTTGGTGGTGCTGTGGAGGATGATCTCCTTCTTCTTGACAAAGATCGTGATCGTTCAGCACTGTAGGCAACATGCTTATCGTAATTTTGTATCTGGGCCTCGAGGAATTCCCTCTGTTGCTGGCTGATTGTCTGGCTAATCAGTCCAGGAAGAGCTTGAATACTACCAATTAAAGTTTCCAGTTTAGTTTCCAGAGTAACAATTCTCTTCTCAAAATCTTCGCTTCTTTCATTTAAGTCAGAAATCATGTCATACATGATGTTTTGAGTCTGAAAGTAGAAGGATGTAAGTAAAGGTTTAGAGAGACCTTACAAGTACTGTAACAAGTAGCACAAATCTACCAGGTTTGTAAAAGAGGATATGAGTATTATAACAGCATCTAGTCTTGTGAAATAATTTTCCCTGCAGATTAAATTACAGTAGACTAAACTTTCTACTAGATTTCTTGAGCAGTAAATGTAATGCAATTTAGTAGCACTTTAGATGTCAAAGTCGAAATCATTTAAAGACCAGACCTTTTTTGGAAATTCAGGTGCTTGGGAGTGCACCAGGCTAAGCTTTCTGAACTGTCAGTAGTGTAAGGCATCAGGAGACTGAAGGCTCCAGTGATGTGCTCCACCCTTGACTGCTCTTGATTCTGGTTTTAAATACCTTCATTCTTGTAAGCAGAGCACCAATGCTGTTCACTGGCTTTCTCCTGAAACTGAGCATGTTTTCATGAATTGGCAGTAAGAGGAGTTGAGCGGATTGTTTTTGAAAAGTAGTGCAAGGAGTAAAAACTCAATTTTATACTTTTCTATTTCTGCACTTTCCAATCTATCTGCCCTCTACAAAACACGCTTGGATGCAACAAATATATTGAGTGTACTTTAAAATGAAACAGTGGTCAGTAAAAATGGAATCTGAAATGTGTTATTTCATAGAGACTCTGAATTAGTTAAAAATAATGGCTGAATGTCTGCCTCTAATAGACTGAGACTTCAGATTACTTAAACTAGAGCCAAAACTGGATGTCATTCAGTAGAAAAACCAGTTGAAAGTCATGAACCATCCAAAGGAAAATTAATTGAATGACTGCCTGAAGTGTAAACCACTTCAGTATCAGGTGAGAGTTATAGTCCATTTGTCTGCTTCCCTTTTCAGGACGCTAGCACAACCCTTGAAAGTGAAGTAGTCTACATGAAATTGTATCTTAAAAGTTCTTATTAGTTCCCAGAAGGAATAGACTGAACTGTATTTCCACCTGAAGCTGTCAGGTGGTTCTGAAAAGCAAGAAGGAATGAACACTGAAGAGTTTAATCTTTGTTTTTACGCACTTGAAATTAGGAGGATTTTGAGGTAAATGAAGAGGTGTACAAGAAGCCCTTAGGAAGAGCCCATTAATGCTTCTAGTGTGGCTTCAAATTAAGATCACAGTAATTCTTAAATATTAATATCTAATGAGAAATCCAAAATGCTATCAGCTTAGACTTCTAGCTTTCTAGTTGCTATCTATTTTTGAAAAATTCTAGCAACAATAAACAAACAGTTTGCAACTGAATAGCCCCTTTTACCTCAACTCAAATGGCTTAAAAAGATTTTAAAAGCCTTATGATATATTAGCAAAGTAGGCAGCTATTATTCATAATAAAAACCTTAATAAATGCAGATCTAAATTTACTTGTCCAAAGTTACCGCTGCATAAGACAAAAGGAACAGAAAACCAGAACCTTTAATTCCAGTTAGAGGCTACGTACTGTGGTCCCTCACGGCACAGTCACTATCACCACAAGGCAAATCTCCTTACTACACAGCACTACAGCACTACAGCCCACTCACAGTTCAGCATTTACCATGACCACCGCAGCCAGTTCAGGAGCTCTCAGGATCAGCCTCTCAACTGTGAAGTCTTTTTCAAATGTACAAAAAAATAAATAAATATGGCAAATTCAAACGTTCGTCAGGATGTTTCATTCAGTAGGTGCTACCACAAAACATACACATATTTTCATTTGCTAGAAATAACAACCTTGTTAACAATATCTGCACATATAATGCATAACATTTCCACTTAAAAACTCTTCATTTTGAAAGGATGAATGCTGAAACAACAGAAACTGCCTACTAACCTTTGCCAGGTCCACCAAAGTGTTTGCTTGATCATTCAATTTCCTTTGTTCCATTTTTACACTTCTTAATCTAAAAAGTGGAATGTTAAGTCAGTTTTTCTTTTTCTTTTTTGTATGGGGTCACACTAGGATTTCTAATGAGCATGCACAAAACTTACAAGAGCAAATAACTGCACGGACAATGCCTTGACTACTTTGTGTAGAGAGAGAATCGGTCATGTGCCTTCTACAATGAGAAGCATGCTTCCTCAACACCACAAATAAGGAAAGAGCAAGGAAATGTGATGTCCTTGAGAGTATCATTTGCCATGACCAAAGTTGAATTCAGAAAGGGAGATAACAATTTATCCAGACTACATGAAAGAAAGCCAAAACATTCCTCAAAGCCTCAGTATCGTGACAAGTAGATATAGGAAGAAACATGGAACAACAGTTTTTTGTCATTTTTGTTGTAGTAATCAAGAATCTTCCCATGCCTACATGACTAGATACAGGTATTAGCCCTGTTCTGTCGGAAATGGATTGGGTTAGCAGGTGTTGGAACCTGATGAACATACAGTGATAAGTGAGTTTCTCCTTACTTTAAACAGAACTTCCATCTGACCAGCAGCTAAATAACCAACGTGCTTGCCAATACATTTAGTATTCTTAGATAATTTGTGAATCTAAATATGATTACATTTTAAATTTACATCAGACATTCTTTTTCAAGGCACTATTTAAACTACAGCATTGAAAAACTATGAAAGAAGCAGCAAGGGTATATTTTTTTTGATGCATACCTATCTGCATTATTACTAGTTTTGCCCATTCTTTGAAAGATATATACATGACCTTTCTTATACATTTCCTGATACAAAGCCCATGCTTTCCAGATTAACTACTGGAGATGTGGTTTGGAAATTTGATTTTCACAAATAGGCAATTTCTCCCTTAAGTCTGAGTCATTTGTTCAACATCTCATAATAAACACATACTTGGACTTTCAGTGACTTTTCTGCCCGCTCTAGAGAAAGAAATCAGGTTTTGCAAAACAATATATCAATTTATAAACAACATGTGATAAGACACCGCTTCAGTCTACCAGAATGTCAAGGGCCAACCAAGGTAACAATTTGATCAAATGAAGTAAGTTTGGCAGCATTTTGTGGCTGGTGGGTTGCAAATGCATTCTCTGCCCATTTTTCAGTGATGATATTACTTAGAAAGCTAGTTTAAAAAAAAGCCTTCTTGAAGGTATTCCAAAATCAGAAAGTTACTTTCTTTTAGTTTTCAGCTTGCATGCATTTCCTTTCATGAGAAAATTTCCACCATGAGAAAGTAAGTTGAGGAAGTGAAATATAATTTTAAAATATCTTTAAAATATAAATGGAAATAACTCTGTTAAGGTAGAAATGAATTAAACACATAAAACTGGCACTCCAGCAGCTTGTTAGTAGAATATCATATGCTCTTCTTCCCCTGGAAGCTTCTTTCAGAGCACAACATAAATGCAGACTGTACAAATGGTGTTTTCAGAGGCTACAAACTGCAGTTTTTCAAAAGCAAAACATATGAAGCAGTATCCAAGGTACAGAATTATGTCATTAGTGTCTCAGGACAGAATAATTATTCAAATGTAATGATTTCACTGGAGAATGAAACCCAGTGCTTTGGTGACCATTCTCTCAAATAATTTGCAGAATATGTGTTTTCTGCTTTTCTTAAGATTCATTGAGTCATCTGTTTGACAGTCAGTATTTTAATTTTAAAATTCCAGGAAGTCCATTGTTATTGCAGTAGTACAAATACCAGCTGACACCAACATGATAATTCTTCATGGTAACCAACCCAGCACCTACCACAGGCTGTAAGAATGTATAGGTAATGGCAAGTCTTTAGCTGCAGCAGCCGGATTTAAAGAAAACTAACAGACTGTCACTGTTTAATTCATTAAGATAAAGTTTTGATTTTATGAACTTCACTTATCACAGAAAAAGATCATGATTTTGGATCGCATTTCCATGGCAGCAATCAGACCACTGAAGTTCACAAATAAACTCTATTTTTTGCATGCAGACAGTGGTAATTTCTGCAAGTTTAGAAAGGAACAGCTTATACAACTTACTTCCGAGCTCTATTTTCATTTTGTTGAAAAAAAGACAAAACAAAAGAAAACAAAGTGTAAAATATACTAAAACAACCAAATGAGCACAGTGGGCTCGATTCAGCAGGTGGAAAGTCCTAGGGGGTTGCTACTTCTTTCAATCAGTAGCTGCCTGAGGAGGAGTCTAACTCACTTGCATTGATCATGAAGGAAACTGCGATATCTTCAAGCCTTCCCATTAACTATCATCTGTAGATTTTCATATTAATACAACACATAACATGCCTTTTATGATTTCACCTTCATCTTATCTAGTGTGCATGAGAAGCAGCACACCCAGACCAGCTGAAGGTATTTTAGAGCTGTGACCATGACTGTTACGCTGATTTAGTCTGGTTTCTTTTATGAAATTGGCCCTGAAATGTCACTCCTTTAATTTTTGTCTCCACTGAAATGTTGGAAGGTGAAGGAGGGGGACCAAACTAAAGAATCCAGGAAGGTGGAAAATCAGAAGTCACTTGAGAAAAGTTCAAAGATCCAAGGGGGTGAAAAATTAATTTGCATCCATCTACTCAACTACAGCAGGAAGAAAGCAAACTGCTAGAGCAATGTTTTCATCCATGGTGCATTCTTCAGTGTATTATGAAAACTATCCTTTGTTTTCTTACATACAAATATTTTTGCAGTGCAAAGTGGTAAAGGATAGAGAGAAGTTATTAACACAGATGTGCAGTCTAGCAGCTGTCACAGCTAGGGAAAAATTACTTCTGCCACCTTCTTTACCCCACCCAATTAATTCATTTTTAAGGGAGGTGCAGAGTACACTTTACATCCTGCAAAGTTCTTCTGGGCTTGAATGATATATAAAGCTGGAGATCGAGCCTGCTGTGCATTTTAGATTCTTTTCTGAACATATGTGCTCATACACACACAGACACACAGACACAGACACACACACACATACACACACAATAAATAGCAAAGTTAAAATGTTAAGGAATAACCTTCACAATCAAGGATTCAAGTCCAGCAAGGATGCACACGACAAGCCATCATCTCTCCCAGAACCCCTGCCACTCCCCTCCACATCCCAATCCTTTAAGATAAACAGGTACCAAACTGGTATATAAAAATATACTTTTTATATTCCCATAAAAATGCCTCAACTTCTGTTGTCTTTTTGTTCCTAGAAGTATTTCCACAATGACACATTAATTAAAAACATTTAATCCCGCAAGTTTGCTAAATATAGTACAGTAATCAAGGTTTACAGATTTCTTCATAGTTTAAACTTTGCTACCCACTGCTTTAAAACATTGCTATGAAAGAGAGAAAGAATGATTGTTAGTCTAAATTTGCTATAGGAAATGAGTTAATCTGGCCTTTCCGTCCTGTCTTTCCTGCAATATGCTACATAGATGCTCTTTTCATCAAGGATGCTTCCCTCACATCTCTTCAGTGGTTGGCTCAGACACAGACCTACACTGAAAGCTTAATCAAACCATCAGTTTGAAATTAAATTTTACTTAATTTATCTACTTCTTCCCTGTAACTCATGGGAACTAATTCCATAGGCTATACAAATGGCTGCCTCAGGCTAGATTGGGATAACCAATAAAACAGACAAACAGGTCCTGACCATTCCTCAAAAGAATTCTAGTTACTGAGGACAAAACTCGGGCTATTCCATCCATGTAGTTCAAGGAATGGTAATTGAACCATTGTGCAATTCTGCTCATTGTGATGTGCTTTATGATATCATACCATGGTACAGCTTAATCCTAACACTGGTTCTAAGGCTTGTCTTCTGATCCTCAAGTAGAGGGGAAGAACTCATTTGAATAAAGCCAGAGGTGCTCAAAGGTCTCATCTATTGGCACACATTCATATTTTCTAGAACAGATGTCAGGGGTCATAGCTGACATACCAACATTTGATCTTATGCACTGGTAATATATAGTGGAGAGAGGCAACTAAATGCTGGCCATGCAATGATACTTGAGGAATATTCTTTTCATTAAACACTACATACATACTCTCTTCTATCACACCATTCTGATATTAAATAATTAAAATGTACTACAAAGAAAATGTGGTTTTAAAAAAAATTTCTTCTGTTTGTTGTAGCTTGCATCTTACTACCTGGAAGAAAATGCATAAAAACAAAGGACAGTCTCAGTGGCAAAGAACAAAAAAAGTCCTAGATAATTCAAGAAACTTAGGAAACTTCTAAAAAGCATTAACCATTTTATATGGACATAAACTGCCAGCATACCTTTTATCTTTTTGTAGACAGATAATACAGCGGAACCTTATCTTTGCCTTACTCTGAAAGAAAATCAGCCTCAAGAACAATCTTCTATGAAGGGAAGGGAATGGTGGGGGGAAAGAAGGGAGGGGGCAGGATGGGACTAAGAGTGACTGAGGGAGAAGGAAACTAACAAAGAAAACACCTTAAGAGGAAGAACAAAGCAAAATAGTACTTACTGATGAATAGCTTGCAAGAATTTGCGTTGATGTTTCCTTACTTTTGCATGGTCTATTTTTTTAACCAGCTTTGTGTTTTTATAAATTAACCATGTTTCCCTGAGTACATTGGCGGCTGCATTTTTCACCTGTTTAATAAAAGAAAAACACCAGGCTGACAAAAGTAGTATTATGTTATTCTGTTATTCACTTTTCTGGTATTAACTCTTCCTAAAGATTTTAAAATGCTGTTTTAACTGTGGGAAGTGTGTACCTAAAGAAGCTGCACCACTGCAGGGAGAAAGCAACACTGGATTAAGTGAACTGCTGATCAACTGGCTTTTTATATAGATGTGATGTTGGGATCAAATCTTTTTGCACCCAGGAATAACTTTCCCTCTTCAAGAGCTGGAACTGTTTGGTGTTTATGGTGATATAAATTACAGTGAGGAAGTACTAATGCATTATCTGTATGTTAATAAAGTGTATTTAACAGGACCATAACATTTCTCTCTTTCTTGTTCTATGATTAGCATCTCTTAATTGTCTTAGCAATTTAAATATTTCTCCCTTTTTTCCCTTTTTTTTTTGGGTGGTGTTAACATTTTTATATTTGTTTCTTTTTTAACCTCCTCCAAGAAGATGAAAAAATATGTTGTCAATTAACGTGGGCAGAGTACTATTTAAAAACTGCTTTGACTTTTTTTAAAATGAGGCTTTCTATATAATGTTAAAGGTAAGAGTACCCACAGTTCTCTTTTTAGACCCCTCAAAATTGTCAAGAATGCCTAAAAGCATACAAATAATTTGAATGCAATGCTGCTTAATGGCAGAATGACTAGATTACTTGCAAAGAAAAACTGTCCTAATTATTCTTCTTTATTTTTTCTCCCTTCAGCTTTACATCATGCCACTAACTGCAGTGTCAGAACTAAGTTGATGGTTAAGACATGGCAGGAAATGTCATGCAATAGCTTGGCCCAGCAACAGCTCCCCCCTGTCTGCACCTGTAAGTGTTGGAGAACCTTGCCCTGTCTTCAGTGAAAGCACAATCACATTTTAGAGACCTCCTCATAACCTCTAACTAGCCCCCCATTTCCACAGTATATGGCTATCTTCAGGCTGTGAGGAAAGCAGCCCACCAGGTGCAGAACAATTTGCAACCTGATGTGCATCTTGGATTTGTTGGCTTGGTTCACTTTTCATGTGCTTTGAGCTTCATGAGCTTGAAACTATGAAAGCACCACTTGGATAAAGTATTAGACTGACACTGAGATTTATATGAAGAATAGACTAACAAAATAAACTTTAATAGGCATAAATAAATAAACATCAGACTCGAAATCTGGCTAATCTCTGAGAGATGTTTTGGGCTAAGTTGTCCGATAACACTAGAAAACTAACTGTGTTAGGAAGGGATAAATTGTTTTCTGTGGGCTAATGTTAACAAGACCTTACCTGTCTGCGCTAGGAGTGTAAACCAACAAGCTCAGAAAGACACCCCGTGTCATGTCAGACACCCTTTATACCTATATAAGAACTGTCTTCCCACTCACCCTTAGTCTTTCTTTGCTGTGACTGCTTAGAGGAGATACAGGCTGTTAGTGGTGAGCAGCACAGAAAGGAGAGAGCCAGCACAGCCAGAGCAGTGTTCTGAGAAACACAGCATGTAGGGACAGGACAGGGCTCTCTGCAGCAGAGCACCTGCGGCAGCACAGAGCTGCACGGAGCTGTGCCAGGGCAGCCACCCCACTCCTGGCCTGGAGCAGCATTGCTATCTCCATCTTTGACATCCCTCTGCACCCAGCAGTGATGACAAACTCTGCTGAACTCCTGTGGTGACTAAAAGGACCTTCGTCTCCACATTGGCTCTTCTCAATAATGAAGACTAAACAAGCTGAGTGGACTGTACAGCTACTACTCATTTTCTTGTTCCCCCAACACTGACCTGTTTTATTTCAGCAAAGGATTACTATTGCCTTGTTTGCTGCATTTTCTGTCATTTAAAATATTTCTATAGCTAAAATGATTTCTATTTTTTAAAAAATGGTCTCTTCTAAAAACAATATATACAAACATCTTTCAGGGCCCTTCAGTACTGTGTGCTGCTGAATAAACCATGCATTGTGTACAAAAAGCAGTTGGAAAGACTGCCTCACTCACAAACCCTGAATATGTTGTTTTCTTAAGAACATCCCTCGTAGATTTAAAATCTTGTTTTTATCTGTCATTCACCTATTTTAGTTACAAAAAAATATATTTTCATATGCCACGCAAAAGCTTTTAGTTTAAATACAATAGTATAGTTTCACAGCACTTAACTGCTGGTTACACCAATTACCTTCCAGCTACAAGGACACTCTATACAAATTCAAATCATCAAAATTTGCTGACAACTTGCAGCTGCCCTCAATTTAGAGAAAAATTCAAGGCATTCAATTTCTAGTCTTTCAAAATCACACCCATGATGAAGTTCAGCAGGGGTACCGAGCAGAAGACTACTTAAAAACAAATACAGAAATAAATTAATACACAGTATTCCTTTTCAGTTGTGAATATAAATTGTGACTTACTCTTTTAGTTAGCTGGGTGTCCATCATGAAATTATGCACATGTTTTTCAGCTTTGGTAAGTTCTAACTTCCTTGCCACCACAGCTACCACCAGTGCAGTGCACCCAGCACCCTGAAAACAATAAAACAAACCCCCAAGATGTTACTACTGCATTTTGCAGAGTTTGTAGAGGATGTTTATCCTTTGCAGTGGAAGTATGGCAGGCATCAGGTGACTCATCTCAGGTAAATACAGTGAACATGCTACAGCTATTTCATTTCAGAGTAATATGAAAAGTCAGTATTTACAGGCTGGTAAACTGTCAAGGCACCAAAATAATTTGTGAGCAGCATAATTTAAAACTTTTTTTTTTCTTTCCCTGCAGGGGTTAAAAATTTGAACATATCCCATTTCTAGTGCATAAACAAAGGGAGTGATACAGCCAAATTTTTTAAATCCAGAATATTAGCAACAGAGTACCCTGTTCTTAAAAATTTTCTCAAGGTTACAGCAACTGCTGAAGAGGAAGTAAGATTAGATTAGTATTTAGCACACACACACAAAGAAGAAAAGTTTCTCAGGATTTTCTGAAGGGCCTAAAAATAATAGAAACATTAGTATTTACTCACTTTAGTATATTTTCCTGTTGTTCTGAGTCCTTTTCGAACATTATTTCTGCTTATCTTATTACCATATAAAATAGAACACATACACAAGACCATTTCTTCAAAACTTGAACAGAGAATATACCAATTTTCTAATCCATGCTACGTATATGTACGCACAGGCATGCACTGATATGCATGCTCACAACAGGCTATTGCCAGAAGCTGCCTGTCTCTTTGAAATGACAGTGCCTTTATCAACATCACAAATTTAAATGCTTTATTATGGGGAGGGTAAAACAGAAAAGAGGCTAAAATGAGCCAGGTAATAAGAAGCAATGTCTATTATACACATCTAGAGGTATCACTTACTTTACATTATTTATGAATTCTGCTGCCTTAGTATTTTGTTTTCATAAACAAATTTTTACAGATTCTTTTTTAAAAAAGTAAAAATATCTCATTAGCTATAGGAGGTTGTGTTTAACTTGCAGGTTCATTCCAATCTTATTCTTATTGTACTTGTGCCAGTTACTCCCCAATACAAAGCAATCTCCTTGTCCATTGAAGCTTACCACTTTTGCATTCACAGAGCTTTCTTCTACTCATTCTGCATTTCTCCCATAAAATCCTTCTCTCTCTGTATCCCCCACTGCTATAAGTGCCTTACTCTCTCCAGAAACCCCAGAAGAAATCTCGGAATTTAGCTTTCAAAATACAAAGTCCATTAACAAACACAGAGACTGCAAAATAAATTAACTCATTGGAAACCCTTTTTCACCTAGAACCCTCAAAAAAAAAGTCTCTCTGTGGACTTACTGAAGCACACAATGAATTTTGTAAAAGACTTCAATTAATTATTTCTTCATTTTCTTGGTGGATTGTTCCAAGAAATCCATCTGATCTCTCTCAAGCACCGAATTTTCTGCTATTAGTTCTCACCTACCAAAGCTTCCAACCTCAACAGCTCTCAGCATTCCTTCAAATGAGTCCCTCATAATTTTGCTGCATTTCCTGCTTCTCCTTTCCTTAATACTAAGCTTTTGCTGTTCTCTGTCTCTCTGTTCTCCAATCTTGTTGCAATTGAAGAACATGGGAAATTGAAGTTTTGGTGTCTCCATGAGACAAAATGGAGCTAAAAGTTGCTTTTAGCTCCATTTATCTCCATTTAGCTTCTCCAGACCCCACTAACAGTTAAAAAGGAAGAAGACAGTCCATGGAACCTAAGGCTAAGCACGTCAGATGTACACTGAGCCTTCTGAGAAGGGGACTAGGCAGGAGATGCTCTAGCATATCCCACCTCCCCAAAATACAGACAGTGCCTTTTAGGTCTTCTTCCTGTCAAGGGAAACACTAATATGCAGAACACCTTTGTGGGCAAATAAATCAATAAATTCACCTATATAATAACATGGAAATGAGGATAAAAGCAGACATCTTTCGGTTCAGTCTGCCAGGAAAACCACGGCCAGATGTTTATTTAATGACATAACTGCAGTTCTGCCTGCTCACAGCAAGAACCCTAGAATGGAAAGAAAATTATTAATACAGACCCCACTGGCACAAAACACTTGTTTAAGCCAATTTACTGGGGGAGAGAAATACTAGACCGTTCTTTCCCAATCCCCCTCAAAATGGCTAAAGGAACGGTGACAGGCAAAAGGTTTGGTTTGAGGCAAAATCATTCCAGCCTTTGTGATTAATTCTCATGCTTTTTCAAAGTCGCACAGCAGTTATAAGGGCCAAATGATGTTAAAACCTACAGTTTTATGTCTCACATAAAATATACTGCCTGCAGCACCACAATACTGTCACTGGCAAGCTATGACAATGACCTCTATGGCGTATATTCACTGCTATCTTCCTCTTTTCTAGAACAGCTTAATTGTGATGGCAAGGTATTCTAGACTCAGTTTAAACCTCTTGGTTTTGTGGTGTATGACAGGATCTCAGGATATGCAAATGAGCTCTTTTAGTATTTCTCCAGAAGTAGGAAGTATTATACTTACCTGCATGTTTATATCTCACAGTACTTTGAAGGAAAAGAAAATCACTCATAACAGCTTACAACAATAACTAAAATTCCACTTAAAATACAGGACACTGATTTATATCTTATGTTACAGTGGTCTGCAGTATTATATGGCTCCCCTAAAGAGCTCAACATACGTAAAAATTACTAATAAAGTGAGAATGATTCAAAATCGCAGAAATTAAACAGATGCAATAGTTACTTTAAAAAATGGTAGTGTTTTTATGCATGACACTTGCCATGGTTTTTGAATATGCTGATTCACAGGGAGATCGGTAGGTCAGCTTCTATTCTCAGTTTTTTTCTTATATCAATACTTTGTAATGCAGTAGCTACTTATTTATTAAAATTACTCAATCTAAGTAAAAGCACTAATAAATATTTCAACTGCAGAAGGGATTTTCTGGAGAATAAAATTCTACAAAGTCTTATATTTGGATACTACATTTTATAATTTTCAACATCATTATTTTTATCCTGTTTTGAAGTAAATAATAAAGTAAATCACTGCTTCAAGCTATTGTTCAAGAGAATTATATATAAGATGAAGAAAATAAAAAAGGCAGGAATGTATATATTTTCAAGTATCCAAGCAATAATAAATTCTATTTGGAATTCTCACTCCTAAGTCAGCTGCTTGACCATCTCCTGCATTACAGAGTTATTGCAGTGTATTTTGGCTTGGTAAGCCGCCTGATTTTAAGGGCACTTAGGACAGATATTATTATAATACATGCAGTGTAAGCAAATCGATCAAGCCAAAGTTAAGGTTTAACTACATTGTTCATTTGATCCACTTAATGGAAACAGGTAATAAACAGAATTAACCGTTCATTAATTTGGTGTTCAAGTACTCCATGATCAAGTGTTTGCCAGCAACCACCAGCTTTAAAAGCTGTTGTACCTGAAATTTTCTATTTTCCAGAAAGCATGTACAAGCTAAATGAAGTTATCTACTAAAGCGTGAGAAACCCTTAAAGACCACAGATTTAAGAACAGGTTTCTCTAAAACAACAAGATCAGGACTCTGCTGATGAGCTGAACAATGCTTATTTCCTGTTGCAAGGACTAGAACATGAAGCACATGAATCTCATCCTAAATGCACAGCACTTCTTGCTTGATGTGAAATGTAGCATATTAGTCTACAGTAAAAGCAAGAAGTCTGAAATCAAACATATTCTCAGCCTTCCCGCTGAGCAAGTCAACAAACTCTGGACTTCACAGTGGCATCAGATCTCCGATGGTCATGCAGAGCTTGCATTTGTGAGCAGTACAACCTTTAGCATTAGGTTCACAATCATTTACACAGGACAACAGTTGATTGTCAATCTATTTAGCTGTTGCCCCTTATGGAAACATTTTGATGTGACTGCAAACAACTTGAGAACACTCTTTGTATCTTTAATTCTAAATATGCTGCTCCTGTTAGGGACAGAGAACGACACCTGAAGTTCAAATGCTCATGCAGGCAAGCAACAGTCTGTGAAAGCCATTCTCCAGTGCTGTCTTTGATGCTTAGAATCCAAAGAGAGTTTTCCTGATAGAAATGTAAGAAGTGGTGTATGTTGGCATTCTACTCATATATACTTAGGCACTTGTTAAATATTACTAGGATAATAATTTTCTGTTACATAAGCCTAAATGATGACTGATCCTCCTTAAAAATGAATGGAAGGACAGGCTAAATTGAGGAGGAAAAAATAATGTCATCAGGCATTGGCTTCTTGATATCAAACCCATTGTATTGGAAAAGGAAAAAAAAAAGAAAGGCAAAATGCATTGTATTTTAAGTCATACTTTAAATTTAGCAACAAAATACTTAAACAAGATCCTCAGAAAAAAGCATGGCTATTACTTCGTGTTATCTTTCACTTTACCCTCAGGCATCATAAACTGCAACTTTCCTTATCTGCTGCAGAGTCTCTCCTCTTGCCACTTGCAAACTTTCAACTGCTTTAACAAAGCAAACTATGTCTTAGACACATCAAAGATTGCTTTAATGGTTATTTTCCTTGCCTGTCCTTCTTACAATGTTACTCTGCTCTGTGTTGATGTAGTCCCTTCTCTACAGTATTATATACAGAACATTTGCCCTCAGCTGCATTGTTTTATGACTCCTGAGGGATTTCAGCTCTAACAAGCTCTTTCAGACACGATGCTTTGCATCACCTATTTACTTAGCAAAAGCTCCCTAGAAACACATAGAAATCGAATATATAGTTTTCTTTTAAAATCTTCCCTTTCTTTGTGTAGGATTTTACTTACTACAAATCCTAGCAAAACCCGTGAAGGTACATCAGATTCTGGTGTGCCAAGATCATTTGTTCTGATTCTTCATAATTCCTCCTTGTTACCCATTCTGTTAGCTCAATGGGAATGGCAAACTGTTCAGTAATTTGGACTATGTATTTTTACTGTCTTTATACAGTACTGGTATCGATAGGATCAGGTGTTAAGAGTCCTGAAGTGCTACAGGAATATAAATAAGAATTAATAAAGGTGGTAGGTCTGTATTATCCAGGTATAGTGTGCATATCACACTGACTTTGCCTTTTTCCTCCTGGTCAAAGTTATTAATCAATGTATTTATTGGACACCAGCTGAAAAGCCTTTTGCAGTCCAATCACAATCTTCTGTCTTCATCACTCATGCAACCCACCCTGAGTTCTCTGCTGGTAACAACAGAATCACCATACCAAAGCTGACTAACTAGAAGTGACTACATAGAATTTTACATTATGGTAAACCACAGCAGACATCTCCATGGCAGCTGGAGGGAAAAAGCTGGTGTTTCCCAAAGTGCACAATGAAAATGTGGCTATGGAATCTGGATCAAGACCATGCCTTTACTACCACTCACAAGTGCTAATACTAAGGGCTCACACTACTGCAATACAGTGATTGCAAAACTGCAGGGTCGAGACTTCAAGTGAAGTCTAGCATGTACATCTAACATTCTGGTCAAGACCCAGTTTAGTGATAGCCAGAGAGGTGCTTTCTACTCTTCAACCAAGGGTTTATCTAAGGCAAATAAAGCTTAGCACCAGCTGCATTTTCAGTTGGTACTGAAAACAGCATTTGGTCAGTAGAGAAACCCTGTACTCTGCCAAGTAAATGCCTCTGGCATGGTCACTTGGTTCTCTTTTTGGTAAGGTTTCAAAATACCTTTACAAGAGAACAGTGAATTGAATCACTCCTGCAACCACCTGAAGGTTATATACATGCCTGGAGGGTGCTCTTGGTGAGAAGGGAAGCAACACTGTGTATCAGTGTCTCAGCTTAAAGTCTCCTGGCGTCTTTGGTTTACTGGGCTGGAGGTGAAGTGCAATCTTTAGTGGTGTAGGTGCCACAAAAATGTCCTGCTATACTTGCCTGTAGCTGAAAGAAGGCAGTTGCCACATTTCTTGCTCACTTCCCTTGGGATCCACTGAGGGAGAGAGAAGGTGCGCTTTGTAGACATTTGGTTCTGGTGGGAAATTTAGCTCTGCACCAGAAAAGGCACAACATTCCTCCTGCTGCTCTGCATAAAATGAAAATCCTGTAAGAATTTAAACAGGTATTTTGTTCATTTGGCTCTCTCAAAGGTGGATATACAGGACCACCCGGGAAGGGGAAAAAATTTTAAAAAATGTTGCTTGAAGTAAAAAAAAAACTCTCCAAAACAAGACAGACAGAGGCTAGGGAAATGGTGCTGTATAAATGTGGTTTTGCATTTCTCACTGTTTACTGGGAGAGATGTGTAACCTTGCAAGACTGAAACAAAATGAGTAATATGACAACAACTATGCCATCTCAGCCAAAAGGGTGATCTAAAATACCTCTGCATTATTTATACTTTCATGTATTCAGTATTTGCCTGGCTACTATCTTCTCCAGTGGAGTTTGTCTGTAACTCACCTAGGATTTCATTGCAACATTTAAACTTCTGATCTATACAAGAGTAGATGAGCAGATGTGTTTACTTCTAATTAGTCCATAAGGTTTTTAGCAATGTTGCAAAAATGAAAATTATGAAGACCATTAGATGTTACATATAAATGTGAAATTGATTAAATACTGTCACACACAATAATGGGTAGTCATAAATGAGGGTGAAGTAAACTTCTTGAGTAATGGAAGCTAGGTACTTGGAGAGACATCTGGGACAGCACAGGACATAATGATTTGTAACGTGAAGACAATATCTCTTCTACAGGTGAACCTATAAATGGTTGTAGAGTTAACTCAGAGAAGCCTGACAATTAAATATGGCCTGACAATTGGGCTTCTTGTACACCTTCAGTGGTCATAACAGCTAAAAAACCCCTAGACAGTTTATTCTGACACACATAAAAAACTTTTTGCTGAACAAAGGTTGAAGCGTGATTTCATTAAACGAGCACACTTAACAGCCTATGAGGCTGATAGGAAATATCACTTGAATAATTCAGGATGATGGCTACCAGTGATGTTCTTGTTCAAAACCTGCGTTGTAAATACAAAAGCTTCATGAGAATATGTGTAAAAGTATATGAAAACTGCTCTATTAAATCTGAGGATATTGCAGATGAAATTACATTATCTCAGAACAAATGAGTTTTGCTTCAACAGTCATCAGCTCCAGTCATATCTACATAAACAAAGATAGCATGAGACAACTGCAACCAGGAACTAATTGCCTTTGAATTTGCTGAAATGCACCCATAACTAGACCTAAGTGGGAACCAGTTCCCAGTTCTCAGAATGTCCTCTGACACTTCAAAAACACCCTGGGCTCTACTGGTACAAACTAAAGATCTTCTGAAGAAACTTTTTTCCCTTAGTTTTTCTAATTTTGAAAGACAGTGAAACCTTTCAAGAGATGCTGTTTATGGAGTAGAGCCTCAGCAATTCTCTCACATTTCAGATTACTGCCCTCTCAACCCCTACTTCATGGATCATATTTCGGAGCTTCTCAACTCAATTTTGATAGTTTATTTTTCTTTACTTCAGTTAGAAATTTCATTCCAACAAGCCATAGAGATAAAATAATCCCAAACTGTATGGAACTGTTTGATCCCTACAAAAGTTTCCGTTTCTGCAATTTGTTGTGCTGGAACAACAGCAGTAGAGGAGCTGATGAGTTTCTCACCAGCCCAACTTTTAATAGCTTTATCCCTGAGAATTCAGGCATCATTAACTGTCTGCTGCATACAAATTTTCTGTTCAATACACTGTCTACTTAGGTTGTACTATGCTACAAGGAATAAACACAAACTGTTCTAAATCCTGGTGTCACTTACATTTATTACTGAATTATCAGAACCAAATAATTAAATTATAGCATATATCTGAGACATGGACCCAATATGCTATCAATTTGTATGAAAAGCTTTTCATATTTTCTGTACTCTCATCAAAATAAAAACTGAACAGTGTTCTAGATTTTTGAAATATCCTCTTATCCACAGAACTATTCACCACAGTGCTCTAATTAGAATTGATCATACCTTTTCAGCTTTTAGAGTGCAATTTAAAATACATTTCTGTGTTTTATAAACCATTATTTTTCCCCAATGCACTACACAATTAAACAATGTGAACAAATGTTTTCATAAAATCAAACAATGTTTTAGACATTACTGTGCACAACAATTTATGACTTTTTTGTATATTATCCATAAGGTTCTGTAAAATAATTTTTGTATTTGATTGCTCGAATCTATGTTCAACTTATTCTTCTCTTTTTCAGGACTCATCCCAGAAGACACGCAGACAATGTAAACTATGCAGCTATTTTCTCATCTTTTTCTTACAATCTGGCAACTATTAAATTTCAAAGGTAATACAGTTCAGATTTGGTAGCAAAAAAATAATACGGTTAGAAACTGCTACTCTAAATGCCATGATCCTCTTTTAGATAGTTCTCTGTATTTGTTGGTAAGACCAGGCTGAGTCTGCAATTACCATTTGTACAAACATCACAATTCAGCCTTAGATGAAGAATCCGCTATTCTCACAGAAGAAACATCTCATCCTCATAATTTTTTCATGATTCATAGGAAAGAAACTGTGATTGTTTAGAACTAAATGCAGACTTCCAAAGGACATTAAAACCTTCATTATGAGAAGATTTAAAATGAGACCTTATTAATTTTTGATTCACTGTTTGGAACTAATAAAAACTATTGTCCCTAAGGCCAGATTTTACACAATGACTGCATTGCAGCTACTCTAATAAGAGCATTTCACCTACATGAGTGCTATTCAAATAGCTGAAAGATGCCACCTAAATTTTTTTCAAGAAAATCTCTAATTGTGTCCACATCTATTGTATAAATTTAAGAAATTTTCCTTATTTATTTGATTCTTTCATAGGCCTAACAATCTCTTTGAAGTTCATTTCCAGAAGAGAAGCAATTAAACTCTAGTTTCCACATTAGCAAAGCAGACACTTTGAAATAACATCTACTTCATATAAAGCAAACTTCATCAAGCTATACACAACCAACTTGTGCATCCCAGGACAGAACAACTGCAAATAATCCATTCTATTTGCAGCTATATGGGTTTGACCGACATGTCCGCTCCTAATTGTTGGTGGGTGGCTTTGCAGGAAGATTCTGCATCATAAACTTTGCATCATACAACAAATGCACTACCTCGACACATAATGCTGGATCTAAAAGGAAAAACATCCTTCTTAAAATTTGCAAGAGCTCCTTGTATTTGCAGTCAGAAGAACTGATTGCCATTGTTTTATCCTGTGTAACTGCAAAAGCTTACGAAGGTCTGTAAGAGTTATCCACTTCACAGTCCATAATTATGCATCTTCCCATATCTTCTCACACTCCTCCTTATCAATTTCTACTGACCTTCTTCAAATTTTTGCCAACTTGATTATTATCCTTATAAAGCAATGAAAATTTTGCAAACCACTACAAGGCCCTAGCTGCAAAAAGCCATCAAGAAGGTGGAAGTGCAGCCTACACAAGCAGTTCCACTTAGAAACTGTATAAGGAAGGTGTTCCACTTGTAGCTGAGATCACCTTGCTGCTGAGAATCTGAGAGATCTTCTTGGGTGTGCACTGACAACCAGGCAGGGCATCTTCAGTAAGCACAAAACACATGCAAATGCAGTACTCAGACGAGCTGCACGGCATGGTCAAGATGCCACAGGTCTGTCTCCCCATTTCCTCTCTACCCTGTTCTGAGAACAGAGACTTCAGCCGTATTTGTATCCATCCATTGCACTCTTGCAGACCTGCCTAATATTTACAGAGGGCAGAGGATACATTTGCTGTTGATTTATACTCCACCTGGCCCACAGTCTACTACTGCTGCCTAGAGAAGTCTCACTGGAAAAGCATTGATTGGTAACTGAGATGAGGCATCCAGTTCAGTTTCACATGCTTGTCTGCAAAACATCTCTGCATTGACCCATCTTTGTACCATGCTGTGTCAGTATTTTCATGAAGGTTTCACATATTTAAGTGCTTTGCAAGATCAAAATGTAAATGGTTCATGTTTTTTCCACTATTTGCCTTCTTTGTTCCCAGGGTGTTTTTCTTGTTTTTTGGTGTTTTTTTCCCCCCAATTTGTCTAATAAATTAATCAGACTTCTTTGATGTCTTATTCTCAAGGCATTTTTCCTTTTGGTATAATCTGAGTATGTGTAAAGATTCTCCTGTTTTCCAACAGTGTGCATTTGTAGAATTTAAAAGAAGTCACCTGACACCAGTGACTGAAGACAGCAATAACTACAATTTTAATCGTCAGCACAAGTTGGTGCCACCAGCAGACTGCACAAGGTCCACTTCCCAGGCTGAAGGACAAGGCAGAGTTCAGCCTGAGCACTCCCATTTCCATTGCACAGAAAGCAATTCCTGAGGGAAACTGGGAGGACAGGATACCTGGGCTCTTCCTTCATAGGGATCAAGACACCAAAGGAGGCTTCCATGGGCCACCAGTTCCACAAAGCCAGTATTAACTCTTCAGTGGTCTGTGTAACTCTTGTATTCACAAGTATTTCTATTTATTCCCCCTTCCATTCTTTTTAATAGGGACCTTACCCAAAAGCAAACACTCAGTGGTATTTGGTATTGATCACACTACTCCAACAACCCATTTGCTGCTTCAGGTGTTAGGGAATTACAATTTCCCTCTTAAAATCCAATATACACTTTTATTTTTTTACATCCATTCAACGATTAACCTTGTGTATCTTTTAATTACACAATCAATTGCTCCTATTGAATTAAAAATCACTAGGTCTGTTCTTTTAGGATCTTATATTTTCCACAACAAACATTAATTAGTTACTGTACAAGCTCCAGAATAGTAATTGGATTTAAAGAATGTTTTTGAAGACCTGTAATATTTTTGGTATTGCAGGTTAGGTTAGAAGAGAGTTCATTATTATATTTACTGTGTCATACTTCATATCGCTCAGATCCTTTATAAAAACAAAACAAACAAAACAAAAAGCAAATCCCAAAAACCCCAGAGTAATTTCAGCATCTGACTTCTTCCCATTGCTCCATAATTTTTTACTCAAAGATTACATTAATGTAATTAGTGGTGACGTTTTCACTATTGTTCACTATCATTTTCACTAGTGGTGACGTTTTCACTATTGTTCACTATCATCACACAGCAGCTACTTTTTGTTAAGAATGCTTTCTGTCTCTGGAGATGTTTATTCCAAACTCATTACCATGAGATTCTCATTGTAGCCTTTGTTCTTCCACAGCAGCTGCAGAATTTATAATCACTAAAAAAACCCAGTCAGAGACATGAAGGTATTATCTGTACATTTTACAAGTCTACCAGTTGTGAAAAAGAGATGTCAATGTGTGAAAATGATATGGATAAATCCATACTTTAGTTTTTCATGGAGGCAATGGAAGTAACTTTATATTAGGGTTCTGTCCTCATTCTGCAATCTCTGCACTGTAAGGTGGCAATAAACACTGCTTCTCCATCTCTTTTCCTTGTGAATTTATAACCACTTTTTATTCTCTCTCACCTTTTATTCCAACACAGAAAGAGGAGCAAAGGCAAATACCCCAGAAGATGGCAGATTTGAGCTCAGCCACCAGCCTTTAAAAAAGCCTTCTGAGTAATTTCTGTGCTTTTATTCTGTACCTTTCAACTCCACTGCAATCTCTTTATTTAAGGAGATATCCATAAGCCACCCCTGGCAAAATCTGCTGGAAGAATTTATCAATAAAGGTCAAAGACCTGAAATCAATAAATTTTTGGTTTTTTAAGTTTTTTTGTGGAACCCTTTGTAAAAAAAATCCTTAAACATTACCAAAAAATGCCTACTTGACTTTGTGGACATAAAATATACACTTCTTATTATAAACAAAGATTCTACCAACATATCTGCTGAAAAGGAGCAATGATCTGCTGTCATTTGCTTTCAGCCATAATCCCAATATAGCTGTTTTAACAGAGGTAGATATTGGAAATGCATTACTTATAATCAATGGCAAAAATTCAGAAGCACGTATGTATCTTATTGTTATATACAGTGCATATATGACAATCATTCATCCTTTCTCTTTCACAGGGACATTTACACAGAAGTTAATGCAATTAAGAGTGGCAGAGTCCAGAACTTTTTTATATCCAATGTAATGTAGATAAGAGTTAATTTCTCTAGCACTACAATACCCCTGGCCTTACTTCCTGCCCAACTTTGACTAAATGGTGCAGTACAAAAAAATTAAAACCACCTCTGAAATACACTTAAAAATATATATATTGAGTATGCATGACCTAACAATTGCTGTATGGTATCAGTGGTGGCCAAAGCTCTTACTGTGCAAATTGCACAGCATAACTCCACTTAAAGCAAAGGAATGCTATGAATAATATGTCATCAGACTTGTAAGAAATAGAGTAGAAAGATATGCTCAAACAAAAGACCTTAGGAATTTAGCCACCATCATGTCTCTTTGGGAATAACTTAATTTTAAGCAACAAAAGTTAGAACTGAAGATTCATTATTAGTATTGGTCCAATTACACATGCCCAAAGATGATCAACATGATATGATAACTCAACATTTAATTAAAGACTTTACTAAGATTTCTGAAGCTATGACTTATGTCAGGGTGCAATTTATTTCTCTGTATTTCATTACACTGCTACTAAATAATTACCTAAAGAAGAAGAAAACTCCATTTCATTACCAGGAATGAAAGACTGGGGGAATGGTCTGATCAAGTACACACTCTACAAGCCAGAAAATAAATATTTCTTTATGTCTACCACAAGTTTTGGGATTAATTGCAGCAAATATATCTCATATCTAATGAAAAAATTCACTCACCATGATTCCAGTAAGTAAACAGACTCCTTTTCCACAGTATGTATTTGGTACCATATCCCCATATCCAATGGATAGAAAAGTTATTGAAATCAACCACATTGCCCCGAGGAAGTTGCTAGTAACATCCTGTTGGTCATGGTATCTGAAAAGAAGAAAACAATTTCCTTATCATGAAAACATTTGCTAAACTATTGTGCTCTCAGAAAAAAAAAATGCATTAACTGGTCAGACAACCATTCTTGCATACAATCTCATTTTAAAAGCAGCTGTAAGCAATTAAATATAACACACATACAATTACATCAGCAGTAAAGAATTAGAAGGTATAAAAAATAGCACAAGTAGCGATACTCGTGATGGTTTATTATTCAGTATTTGGTTAGTAACAGTAAAACAGCAGAAATCTCTTTGTTTTTAGCTGAATCTCTTCACCAGGGGTACAAGTCCCAGTTACACTCTGCAGTGGCATAAGACACCGGTCTACTACAGTTGCTGTGGTCTGAGGCAAATATGAAAGTGACAAAAGGTCGTGTGCACCAGACAGCAGAGTACATCTTCATCTCCTTGGCCTAAATGCAAGTCTGTGATCAGAAATCCAAGCATGAGCTATCACCAAAAGGCTGACTGAGACAACCTGTGGTCTTCCCTCTCCAAGTTCAAGGGAAATAGACAAGTATGCCACTGTATTTCTTATCACCAACAGATGTTTACCTTAAATGCAGAAAAAACTCCCTTTAGTGTTAAGTCAGCTTTTAAGTGAAACCTCATGATGTGCCATTTGTTGACTTAGTTTCAATATTATAGTGGAATATGTTCACTATACAATAAAACTCCAAATTCAGATGAATAATCTTGTCTTCATATGACATAAATGCCTAATAGAATGTGAAGCTACATTTTAGGTCTAAAAACCTGTTGTCACCACTCACTCTGTGGTGGGAAAAAAAATGCCTAATACGCTAAAGTAGGAGGAATTTTTCTCCCTGGACAGAGCAACTCTGCCACAGAACTATCTGCAGCAGCCACTGCAGACTCAAGGTTGCAATCACCCCTGCAGCTGCTGTGAAGCCTCTGGTTAACTATATGCTGTTAGATTCCCCGGGGGTATTATTTTAGCCAGTCCCTAAATCAGTGTCTCACAGGGGGTCACAGAGGGCCATTTACAAATTAGTTCACAAATCCGTAAACAACCTCCTTCCCACAACTGAAACAACTGCTTCTGTTTCCTTCTTTCCGGACCACAGTCTCCCTGACAGAGCAAGAATGCAGAGCAAGCACGCAGTCAACTCTAAGGAAATTTCTTGTTCTCTCACTTGTAGGATATTCACTATAAATGTCTGCAAAATGCTGTCTTCGAAGTCCCACCTATGCTCTGAGAATACAATGTAAAAGCTCTTCGACTGCCAGAGACCACAGCAATCAATCCAATCTGTTCCACACTTCGCCTGTGTTTTCCTCTCTCCTGGAGCTAGTGTTTTCTGTCACATACTTTATTCAAGCCTTTGAGTTGTTTTGTTTTGCCTAGAACAAAATCTAGAACAATGTAGTAAAAGACCACATTTGGAGCTCCTAAGGACACAAGTAATGATAATCACAACAGCAAAAAGAGTTAAAAAAAAAAGAACTGTGGACTCGATTCAACTCATAACCACGTAACTTTGCACAGCAAAATGCAATCTGACATTGCTTTTTCTCTAGACTGCACTAAATATTACAGATTTCAGTCTCCACTTACAAATTTAGCAAGTAAGAGCTGTGAAATATATGGAAGCAGAGAGAGAAACACAGTCATCCCATCCAGGAGGCAGGAAGAAAGCCTGCCTACCTATCATGCTAATCCCTAGAAATTATCAAATAAGAAATATGACCCATAGGGTCTAGATGAGCTTCACAGAAGAGCACTAAAACCACAATTCTAAGGCTAGCAACTCAGCCAAACACTAAAAAATGCTTACATAAATATTTATAATACATTTCTTCAATGCCTCTCTGGATTTTGAACCCGGCCATTTCCATGCTTTGTATGACTGAACACAGAACATTCAAAGACAACTCACTAAGTTCCAGAAACAAATACCACATAAGGAATACCAAAACTTCTTTCTTAAGCCTTGAGAAACGTGGGGAAGAGTTAATGGGAGACTATGCACTTATCCTTCTTTTCCCATGTCAGAAAACACACAAGCCAACCTACACACAGATTCTTTAAAAGAGGTGACATAGAGTTAAGTTTTAAACATCAGAAGTTTTTCAAGTTTCATTGGAAACATGGAGACAATCAAGGTTTCCTACATGAAGTTTTCAGCAAAGCCATATGCATCCATATTTGCTAGCAAAATTCAAGGACGTGTTCAAATATTTTCATCTTGTTAGTTCAGGCCTGTTGGATTTCCTACTCTGACTGTTTCACCTGGTTATGGTTTTAAGGTTATAGCTCAGCAATCAAATGTTGCATGCTTACCTTAAAAATCATCACCAGTACTTATGAATGACTTTACTGTGACTAAGAAACAAAGAATATTTTGGGCCCTTCCTATTGCTGAAACTGCTCAAGCACAGTAAAGCACGCAAATTACCTAATTTGCCTAAGTTAATCTTTCAACAAAACCTAAAAACCTTTTCTCGTGAAACTCTACAAAAGGGAAAGTTGAAGGGCTGACTTTGCAAGTTAAAAATATGTAAGTAAAATCGGTACAATATAAAAGGGTGCCACTCTCATGATAATCCTATCATGTCTTTGCCAGATTTTTAGGAACACGGTTTGCTCTTGTCTCATATTTTTTACAGCATCACTTAAGATTTTTGAATCTCTGTGGTTAGTAGTTCTGGTACAGAAGTGTCTACACCCTTCTGATTTTCATAAGAGTACAATCGTGTCAGCATAGACTTCCAAATACTCTACTAAGTCCACCACTATCTCTTGGAATTCAAACCCAAACCAGCAAAGCCAGGGGAGTCTTCTGATGTCTTGTGTCTTTACCCTGTGTTCACAATCAGGTAGAAAATTATTACATCTGTATCAAAGCAGGAAAAGCTATAGCTTAAGAAAGTAGTAATTGCAGCATCTTATTTGTACAGTCATGGAAATGGCTAAAAATTAACACTACAGATATTTAAATTGCTTTGTTTTGAGGAAAGGGAGAGAAATCAACCCACTGCCCTTTGACTTGCTTTCAAAGCTATCCCAGGACTAAAGACTGAACTTCTCCATTTATGCAGGGAATAGCAAAATGGACATAGCAGAAGTTAAACTCCCATGTTTTTCTATAAGTGCAGCTCTAATTTGTGGCACCAGAAGTCATCAGAAGACCTAATAAGAACCATTCCCACCACTCTATCTTTCACTTCACTATTGAGATTATCCCCAGTAGAGCCAATTGCAATGGACATTATAGAGAGGAGAAAAGCCAACCACACCAGCACTGGAGCAGAGCTGTCTCACTCACCGTCAGTCATCATAAGCCACTACAAACATCTCCTCATTCCTCATCCTCCTCATTTCACAGCTGTAAAGACAGCTTGTTTGTAACACATTCCAGTACCCAACTGTAATTTTCCTAAACTATCCACTTGCTCTATATCTGAGACTTCTGAAATCTGTCAGGAAAACACTGTACTGTGAACAGTTCAGAAACCTGAAAGCTCAGAAACTAAAGGAAACAAAGATTTCCTTTCAGTGACAAGTTTTTCACAAAGCACAATATTGTCATTACCAACCAAATTCCAAAGACAGAAGCTTTGTTGTCATTAATTTTTATGTTGATTTTTTATCTTTGTAAATATTTTTAAAATTAAAATAAATATAGATATATTAAGGTAAATATTTAAAGTCCGCTATTCTTAGTCAATAAAACTTGCATCAGAAAGTGCCATAGTGAGTGACTTGAAGAACTAGTATTTAACTGTATTAAAACTGCATCTATATAAAGTTTGATGTCTTGATTATACCCAGTCTCACATGGCAGCAGAATAAAGGGTCATTTAGAAAAGCTATGTATTCCTGAGATGTACAATAACCATTGGCTGAAGTCACAAAGGCGTAAGAATTATTTATCACACTCCTTTTCTAATAGGGAATATGTCAGCAGGCAGGCAGTGCTGCAGCTGGAACACACTACTCACCAGGCAACCAGCATCCTGTGAAACTATCCAGTTCTCACCAATACGCATATATAAGTCTTGACACCACTCGAATTTAAACCAAAAATAGCTGAATGATTATATTAATGAAAAAATGGTATGGCTCAATTCCTTCTCAAGCCAAACTGAGTGGGAGTTTTACAACTCATCTCAAAAAAACATAAATATATTCCTGAGGTAACAATCCTGCCGTGGCTTTGTTTGTCAAATAAATATTTCAATATTTTTATCACACAGCAATCTTTTTCTTCTGCTTTCACTACTGGTATCATGATTTTCAATACTGTTTCCTTTCAGAAGCATGTTTGTATGTGATGAAGTTTCATTTAATTGGTAGAACATCTGCTTTTTAGCTGCACATAATTCTCACACAGTCACATCTGGGCATCTGAGACACATTCATTTTAAAAAGAGATTAATAAGAAGCAATCAAGTACAACATTAAGCCTGATCACCGGTGCATTAATTTACACTTAGCAGCTTCATCTCAGTTTCTCCTGCCTCCATTAACAGCCTCTAATAACTTTGCTATCTTTGGTTTTGCCTTCTTGAACAAGTCAAGGGAATAATTAAAAATGATTGAAAAGATGACCCTTTCTGAGGAGAAAAAATGGCCTGCTCTTATCATTATCATGAAGAAACTTCTGGCAATGGCAATTCAGACTGAGTTTTATCCTGTCAGATCTTAAAATCTTTTAGACTATTAACAGCTGGAAAGAGGTTCAGCCCACTAAATCAGAAACTTGTCAAGACTCTGTTGAGACACTGATTGATCTAACCAGCTATTAGAGCTCCCCCACAGCATCAGACCATTCTGTTTCTGCCTTTTTAGTCTTAGTTAGATGGTTAGTACTGGCAGCTTTTTATCTGCGGTGATGATAACAGACATGCCTTTTTATTCCTTCTCGCTTCCTCCTGTTTAAAAGAAAGGAAAAAAGAAATACATAATGGCACTTAGAAGGAACAGTGGGGCTGACTCCAAATATGAGGAAGTCAATTGAAAAATTTTGCCTGCCTTGATGGGCTTAGGATCAGAAGGGCAGCTTGGAAAAATGCATGTCACTCCTTTTTTCTTGCACATCTGTTGATGTCCCCCAAATATTTATGAAGAGCAGCAAAAATGTTCTTGTCACAATAACTGCATAATGAAAGTACAAAACGTCACAACAAATGCCTGCATTTCAAACAGACTGGCTCACAACAGTAGCAGTTATGAACCCAATCAAAAGTAATGGGTAAGAGTCAGTTGACTGGATTGCTTCTACCATGGCCAAAAACGCTCATGATTTTTCTGCTAAGAGCATTTTCAGGCTATTTACAGAAAGCTAATAAAACCAAGAAATGTGAAGTATTACTATGTAATTAGCATAAACTGTTATGCTAAGATGGATGGAAAATGCTAAATGTTAGCTAAGATGGATGGAAAACATAATCTAAAAGAAAACAGAAGGACAGAGCAGAAGAAATCAACACAAAATCAGAAGGGTGAGATAGTACCTATTAAGAAATTTTATCATTATTTTTGAATATAAATTACAGTTTAAACATATTGGTGAAGACATAAAATTACTAAAACCCCTAGCTGCTGAAAACTACTCACCTGTCAATGCCTGAGCAACAGATAACCTATCAGTAGAGAAATAAGGACTAATTGCCATCATTTTCTATGAGTGCCAGGCTTTTGTTTGTTCTCCACTGGTGGAGGCCTTTTCTTCTTGGTGCGGCAGAGAGGTGATGCTGTGGTAAATCAATATACCTGTCTGTAGCTGAAGTAAATGGGAAAATTTTCCATTTTTTCCAAGAGAAGCCTTTCAGCTACAAGCAAAAAAGTTGCTGAAGCTACTTAAAAATACCTGAACTTTTTTTTTTTTTTACAAAAACATGCCTTCAATAATTGTGTAAGAGTGTTAAGGAGAAACTGTTGACTCAATTCTGTAAGTATTGGGAAAGCTTTAAATTTGTGATAGACAGCAATCCACTAAAAAGAACAGAAGATATCAGAGAAGAGAACTCAGTATCAATGTATCAAAAAGTAATCCTTCAAAAAAGTGGTAATACTGCTTCAGAAGGTCCTAGACTCTATGAAAACACCAATGTGTCTTATCAAAGTTTTCAGAGAGTTTAAGGAGAATTTTTTCTTGTCTCTATTAAGAAACACACCCACCTCTCCTCAAGCCCCAGTTTTGCTACTTATCCCTCAGTACAGGCGTATTCTTACTCCCACTGTGTTCTTTTCAGCAGTTTCAAGCTATTTTGTTCCTACAGTGGCATAACTGTAGTTGTGATTTCTTGTGACTCAGCAGAATAATGAATATTACTAAAGCTCTTGGAAAGCTGTACAAAAAGTCCTAAACAAACTCTTAACTCCTAGAGACCTGAAAGAGCTTTGCCTACAGCCATGCTTTTTAAACATATAATCTGTTTTGAAAAGCAGTCATGTTCACTGTGCCTAAACGTGACTTATTTTAATAAAATGTGCACAACAGAACAGAAAGTAAGGCAAGCAGGAATACCTTTGCATCTCAGAGTTGAAAGGTGGGACTAACAGTAGGAGCTGTCACACAGGTTCCATTACTGATTCTTCTAATCTCAAAAAACCTATTTAAATTATTTTTTGTGCAAAATTTTGCTTAAAGTATTTGCACTAACATATTTTTTTACGTTCAGACCATCGTCTTTCAGAAAGATCTGTCTTCTTCATGCTGTACAGCAAGCTCAGGAATTCAGATTTTCTGAGCTCTATTTCTTTACATTTGTTAATATTATGTCACCAATAAAAGGAGTTTGCATGTTTCAAAGGAATGCCTTTAGATTTTAAAAACTCAACTCTCTCGCCTTTCCCAATCTCTGTATACACACCCAGACTCTGCAGAAAAACTAAACATGCTTCATATAGCTCAAGTGTTAAGAGGCAAACTCAGGCTCTGATGATTGGTATTAGTTGCTGGATCAGGAGTAGCAATCAGCCAGGAAACAGTATGGTATGGAACAATCCTTATTTATAGACTTTGGCACGTGTATTACAATGTGCTCCACAATTCCATGATCATATGTCACTTTTTGGTCTTCACAAAAAACAGACTAGTACATTTTCTAATGCAAAGTACAACTGCTCACAGAACAAAATACCTTACTGGCATACCATTTTTGGCCTTAATTTTTTGGAAATGAAATATCATATTTTAATTTTTCATAGCTCTCTGACAGACTCTTTGGATGAAGTTAAGATTTTTGTTACAGCCAATGATTGGTGGTCCTCACCTTCCAAGCTCTCAGCTCCCTACTTCACAGTTTGATTAGCCTGTATACTCAAAGCTCTAGCTAAAACCCAATGAACTCGAAGTCCTCTATAAATAACATGCATGTTTCAAAGCAATTCTCTTAAATTAGACCCCCAAAAATTGCTTAACACCAAAATATTTCATTTTGCCAAAAGGAGTGGCATGTCCCAAAGAAGCAAAATTGCCTCTTAAAGGCATCAGTTTCCATACATGAAGCAACATGGAAAAAATTCCTAGTGAACAAGCCTTCCATCAGGCTTTCCACAAAGCACAGGAAAAATGAGCAGCTGATACCCTTTTTTTACTTTAGCAGCTTAGTGAGGAGAGCACTGACTATGGGGAGTGAAATTGTTGTCAGGCTCTTCTCAAGCACAAAGCTGATTCCCACCAGCATCTTCATCTCACTGTTCTACCTGTTAGGATACAGTTTGTCAAAATATCTCGGATTATGTTTTTGAAGCTATTATAACTTTAAATTATATTACAAATGACTCTTTAATGAGTCACTTTAATAATTTTAAATTACATGTTAATAATTTTAGATTAAATTAAAAATTACTCTCTCCAGTGGAGAGACATACTGTCTGAAAGGCTTAGGACAGGAGCTGAAAAAAGGAATGTGGCTGCTAAAATCTGTGACAAACCATGGAGAAAACATTAACTCTGCTTTGAAAGCAAAATTCAACAAGTAATCCAGAAAGGACAGTGATTGCAAACACACTGACTATTAGAAATAAAATCTGAAATATCCCAGAGTTGCTCCTTCTGTTGTTCTGTATACTATCTCTATCAGAAGTTGTTCTGTAAAAGAAGTTACTATAAATATGTGGTTAATGTGATATTAAAATATATGAAAACAAAAGAAGGAAACTGAAGCAATATAAGCAAGCTTGAGGGAAAACTCCTATTTTACAGCACTTTTAAATCTTATTTTAAAAGATATGCATGCATATTTCCTTTCTGCAGCCATATTTTTTACACAGTCTAATCTTTAAAATATATCAATACCATACGACGTATTTTTATTTTTAAAGTTTGCTTTATTTTTTTGAGGTCTGCAACAGCACTGGTTAAAGCTGTGTTATGGTAGAAACATGATTCCTATAAAATCAAAGAGTTTCTTAATGAGCTCTACTGTGAATCATTCATTATATTCACTGGCAACTAATTCTAACCCTT
Source organism: Grantiella picta (assembly GCA_013397955.1). Classification (NCBI taxonomy): domain Eukaryota; kingdom Metazoa; phylum Chordata; class Aves; order Passeriformes; family Meliphagidae; genus Grantiella; species Grantiella picta. The sequence goes on from VZRM01015739.1 coordinate 809,007, forward strand.
CTAAAATTTTCTCTTATCTTGCATTTTGCACTTCCTCTGGAGATACCCTGTTACTATTTCATACATAACCCCCCCTCAGAAGGAGGAAAGATTTTTTTTTCTTAATTGAGATTATCAGAATCAACTGATCTCCAAAGATTCTGAAGTAGTTTGCTGAAGAAAAACTTCAGAAATACGTGTTTTAGAAAGAAGAAATAGAATTAATCATTTCAGACTTTAAATGAAACCTACCTTTTTTCCTGACATAAAACAGCAGAACTAAGTAAAAGTTAGCCTTTGACAAGGGGGAGAAAACAAGAGGAGGTGCAATTATACAGCAAAGATTATGCTGAATTCTTCAAGAAGACTTTCTAACAAACTGAGAACTCTAAAGATGTTTTTCTCTTATGGAACTAATTTCATTTATCATCACAGGAATTACTGGTTCAGTAGCTGATGTATTGCCTTCTGTAAAAGGAATGAAGTAGAAGTTCATGGCCATAAAGCCTGCTGTTTTGGCAGTTTTTGTCCAAATTTCATTAGGATACCAACAATTTTACCAACATATGCAAGATCTGTAATGTAATTGGCATTGGGAACAGAATAAAGTAAAATAACATAAAAAATATAAAATAACATAAACAACATAAAATAACAAAATAACATAAAATAAAATAACATAAAATAACATAACATAAAATAAAATGCTCATACCAATTCCCTTTCCTTTAGGACTGAAAAACAAAATACCAGATTCATCAAAATGTATGTTCTAGATAAACTGGAGAATAAAACTGGTTTAGATAGGACAGCACCTTAAAAGTAAGCATTTTAAAAAAATCTAGACAGAATTTAATAAGTTTGGATGAGAGCAGCAGCCTGCAGTCAGTGCAAGTTTCTTTGAGTGCCTCAGAACTGGGGACCAGCCTAACACCCTGTATTGGGAACACTGCTGGAGCTATATGCTTAACTTTAATCAGCTATATTGAGCTTACTGCTTGAATACATTTTAATTTCTTTTATAAAAAGGCTGCACTTATGGTTTAGCTTCTAGAAATCAGACTGCTTGAAACTAAATAGATTTTACTGAATATTTAAAAATTTAAAATATTCAGTAAAAATCTAAAAATTTCCAAACCTAAAGTCTGTGTACTTTTGCGAGTGAGCTGAAAGTTGTACCAGATGTCACTGCTTAATGAAGTGGTGGGGACAGTTACTACATTTAATGTTAGAAAACATAAAGTACAAAAACATAACTGTATATTGCTATATGGCAAATGAAACAAAGAAAGCACTTGTAACATAAATATTTTCCACTTACGTTTTATGTATGAAACTTCAGCATGAGATTGTCCATATTTAAGAAAAAAACAGAGTTTTTCCTTTTTAATTTTGTTCTCTTCATCAAACCAATCAAAGGCTATGAAAATACTTTGGCGTAAACTTCTGTGATTAATGTGGAGATGTTAATTTACAGGGATTGAGAAAGCTTATCTATGCAGAAGACATTCTAGTGACTCAGTTACCTCACAACTGACAGCAGAGTGAGCTTACACGGACCAGCTATGGGTTGGACTTCTGCCACAAGGTTCTCAAGGAAAATGGAAGTAGAGAGAATACCATAATTTCAGAGAGGCTATAAAGAATGTAATACAACTACATGGAGTACTTTACTCTGGCGATGGTAATAAAGGAACAGCATCCTCATTTGCTTATACAGACCTCTGCAGTGTCACATTTGAAGACAGATGTGTTGCCCACCTAAATGCAACCAAAAAGAAAAGGCTTAAGAGACCTTCACCATAATATGTTAAATATGCTAGATGCAACTATGGTTTTCTTGGCTCTATTTTAGGACTTGTCACGTTGTCACCAAATTCCGTAATACTGTGAGGGTGAGACTATATGAAGTTTGAATCTTGTACTTTTCTCCCCACTTTTGTCATTAAAAAGAGTAAAATAAAGCTTTTTGCTTATGATAATTTTGCATTTTCAGTTTGTTTGCCTTTTGCTTTCAGAACAGAATAACTTCTGAAGGGATCATCCTCATTTTAATGACAAACATTTACCAAAAACAAAGGATCCTGTACTATTTTCTCTAAAGGCCATGAACATGACAGAATACTTTCTACTGATAAATTCTTTTTTATCAAAACAACTTTGATTTCTGACATCTTGGCCTTCATTCAAGATTTTCTGACTGCATTTTGACTGCTTTCAATGAAGCACTGAAAAAAGAATTACGTTCTGTGCTCTAAAGCAACTTGAGCAGATGACATTTTCAGAAAAAAACCCAGTTACATATTTTCACTCTGTTTTTAATGGAGGGGAGTACTTGGGACGGTGTGGCAACAGAACTTACCTTTTGCACTATCTACACTTGAAGCATGTGTCTTAGAGTCTAAATGTAGAACATGCTGGAAAAATCCTTTAATAAACCAGAAGTTATCTAATGCCTATGGTTTACACTACTGGCAAATTCTATGTGAATCAAACAGTACCTATGTAAGCTACCTATGTGACTTTCATGCTTCAACTAAGTTCTTCAGTCAAGATTTAGACAGGCAAGCACATAGTCAGGGGTCATGCTTAACTAAGGATGTACACAATGGGAGCATTTGACTTTGGGACTGCTGTCTGTAACTATAATGGCTTCCTACGAAAACTAGATTTAATTTTAACTATTACTAATTACTCCTTTCTCAAAGTGTTGAATGCTTCATAAAGGCTGCCAACATATTTAGTATTAAATTGCAACCACAAGCTGGAGGATGAGATGTTAAACAAACTTGAAATATAATATACAGTGCTCTCTTAGCCATAGAAATGAGATGAGTTCACTGATGGGACAAACACAGGGAAGTGTAATATGCACAAGCTGGTGTAGTTCTAGCAAGAATGGTGCTGTTAGGGAGTTATCGAGACTCCTCCTTTCACTTATTTGACTTGCAAGACTTTACAAATACAAGAGAAACCTAATCCAGTTGAAAAAAAATCACAGCCATTTTTAAGAACTCCAAATGTGACTGGAGAGCTGCAACTTTTCTGGTATTTTAACTGTTTCACCAGTCTGCTTCATAAACAGTATCTGAAATTATAATTTGAAAGCATCACAAAAATTAATTCAAAGAGACAATAGTCTCTTTCTGGGTTTTTTCCCCCTCATTTCAAATGAGTAATGAAAACTTTCTTGCAGGTTAAAGACACTTTATTCCATTGGCAAAAGTCCATGACATTAAAGAATAAGTAAGTCTGAGATCTCAGCGTGTTTGGTTTGGAAAAGAAAAAGTAAAATTAGACACCAAACTGTAGATGTTTGTGTCATTTCGGTAGAGTACAGGCCACTTTATACCTAAGCTGTAGCTCTCTAGCTACAAAACTTTCACTATAAAAATCTATAAACAAGAAAATGTTGTAGATAGATAGATAGATAGACAGACAGACAGATAGATAAATAGATGCATACACAGAAAAATTTTCCTTTAAGAGTTCATCTACATTTGAGTGTTACCTTTTAGAGAACTCAAAAGACGATGCAACTAATAGAAAAATTATCTTTCATGTTTAAAAGAAAATCCCCTTGATTTTCTCTTGATTGCAGCCTTTGAGTTCCAAAAATTCAGTTGTGACTCCCCTAAAGGGGGAGAGGAGAAAGAAGTCCAACTACATGGATTAAAGATCCCTGGAAAATACATGAGCTCTATAGTCTTTCTTTTCCATGATGTAGAGATTCACTCAATTTGTCCTCCAGATTCCAGAGTCCTGGCTGTAGAAGTAGGCATGGAGCTGCAGTACAGCCACAAAGACTTCAGCAGGGAATAGCTTATGTATTCTGAATATCTTTCCCAAAAGCATGAGAAAGAAAAATGTAAGCATGCAAAATTAACAGCAGTCCTCTGTTTTCATACCCTGTTTCTCAGAATGAGGATATCTAGACTGCATCTCTCCCTGTACAATAATTTGAAACAATATAAAAGATCAGCACTGCAATCACACTTCAGTAAAACCCTTTGCTTGCTAAGTTCAAATGAATTTTGTTTTTCAGAATAAGGACATCACACCAAACAGTAGCAGTAAACGTAATTCTCTGCATGACATAGACACAAAGAGCTTAAATGACTTTGGTCAAGGTCACAACAGAATTGTAGGTTGCATTCTCTAGCTCATGCTCTCTATTTTCAACAAACAAAACACCTTCTATGTCATTAAATAATCCAATTTGCCACTAAAAAAAAATTGCACTGTTTATTGCTTTTGCGACTTTAAAAATTATTTGTATATATTTAGCACACTTTCGTTGGTATGATACCTTTTTTTGAAGGTAAAACCTTCATTCCACTGCTCTATACTATCAAAAATGCTAGTGCCACTTACCTCAGTAACAGAAGAGGGCTAGGGCTGATCCTACTAAAACCATGCTAACATTATTATAGTCTAAATTTTTATTTTCCTTTGAAAAATGGTAATAAACCAATAGAATGTGTAGTTCCTGGCACAGATTGTTTTGTCCCCTGCAGACACTAGATCAGGACATAGCATCTGCTTCTTGGTCTATTATCTGTGCTAGGTCTCATTTTCTAAAAATCAAGAAGAATCATGCTCCACAACATCAGAAATACAATCACTGAAGGACAATGATGTCCTGCTGTGGTGCACTGACTGCGTCAGCAGCTCTTCTGCCTCCCAGCACACGAGGAGCAAGGAAGGCAACTGATGTGATCTGCTCGTAAGGAGCAAATACCACTCTAAAAGCAGTATTATCAAGAATTATCATGCACATTTTTTGTTAAATCCTTGTAGGCTTGGGAAAGGAAGAAAATTAATGCACCAAGTATTACTGAGAGCTGACAAGCATCTTTGGTGTTCAATTAACTAAATGTAACATATAATTTGCCTTTGAACACCTTGGAAAGGATCTACTGCGAAAGACTGCAATTTAACATCAAAGTTGAAACAGTCAGGGTTACAATTTTAGAAGCTCATTAGTCTGAAGATGTATCATGATTTTCTGAAAAGATGAATGATTAAAAACAGAGTTAAAAAGAAAAGACATTTGGGCATGAATACTTGATCTGAAATCTCTGCTCAAATTCAGGGAATGTCGTAGCTCTGATTTCAGATTGTGAAAAGCTTTGCAAGTTACATCTACTTCATTCCTTTTAGTATAAAATAATAAGAGGTCACCTTTAACTCAGGGAATTAGAACACCAAGTATCTTCTTTCTGAAACTGCAGTGAACAAATATATTGTTTTTATTAGAAGACTATTACTTAATGTAAATATTTTGCAATGTTGTTTTCCACGTGTACTACTGCCTGCCCAAAAATACGTAGTCCAGCTTCTGAACTGACACTAAGGTCAGAAAGGAAAATACTCTGGACAATTCTCAGGTCAAGTCAATTAAACTACAGTGTTTTCAAACTGGTAAATTCAGGTTATTCAATAGCAACAAAGAATGCAGTGACTGAAGGACATGGAATAAAGGATAATGTCATCCTTCTGTAGCTGCCAATAGCAAGCCTGAAGCTTGATGACTGCACTTCCAAACAGCACCTGCACCAGGGTAAACTCCACATCCTCCGACCTCACTGCAATCCCAGCAGTTGGTGTAGCATGCATTACAAACCCGTGGCCAAGCTTGTCCCTCAGATGTACTGCAGACAACTACTGAATTCAAAACAAAGCAACTGACCCTACTGACACAAGTGATCATAACCAAAATACCTTCCACGCTCTGCTGCGCTTTCTGCCAGAGCTGACCACGGGAGCAGCTTCTCCCCCTCAGAACTCATGACCTACATCCACCCTATATGTACTTGAGACGTGACAGCCAGAGAAGAAAAACACGCTCAGCCAAAATCCTCCCATCAATCAGCATTAAGCCACTATGGGACTAAAATATTGTTTCTTCCTTCTACATGAAATTCTCATGTTTAACTTTTATGCAGCAGCTGAGGAGACAATATATTTTGACTCTTTGATGTTTTGTTTCATTAGAAGAATATCCAGACCATACAGGACAGGAAAACACAGACTGGCTCATGGTTCTTTCTGCAGACTAAGACAAGGTACTCCTGCTAAGTGTCTCTTGCATTTATTAAAAAGATAATAGATATTACAGACAATAATTAGGCACTGGTTAGTCTCATAAAAATATGACACTTCTATATCACAGAACTGCTAACTCCTAAATAATCCAGCAAGAGTTATTCAATCAGCATCCCTTCCTGAACATAGATTTTGATGGCAGAAGCTAATAAATTATGAGATCACGAGGATACAGGTTGAGCCATATGGGTTTTGACAGCTGAGTCCCAAACTTTTAAAGATTTTTTTGTCGCATCTCTGCTAAACTGTTTGCTCTACTGTGCAATGACCAGAAGTTCATTACTTTGTGTTCTTTGAAACTTTGTCCTAGTATCCTGTTTATCCTATGAAAGAAACACCCAATGATACAGGATGAAATAAAATCAAAGTTCAGCTACTGTGCTCAGGCAGCAAGATGCACATGTTTTATCATATTTCAAAATGGATATGCATGAGTTAGCAATGCCTTGGGTAATAACCACTAATTCTTGCTTTAACTAAAAAGAAATACATCCCCTCTTCTCAAGAGGTATGGTCTGTAGCTCCAGGATTCAAGGTCATTCCCAATGTGGAAAGGTAAGGTCCTAAGGAAAAAGAAACAAAAAAACAAAACAGAGGGCCAGTCAAGCTCATTGCTCTTACTGGAGGCCGGGAGGATCATCCCTCCATATCTGGAGAAAACATATCTGGAGAAAATACCACAGCAGCATGGCAAGAGGTGAGAATGCAGCAGCACAAAGGGAGCTGCGGAGCACAGACCTTCACTGCCTAGCTCATTCCTGCATGGCCAGCAAAGTTTCTTTTGGTGTTTCACTGGGCTAGTGAGTGTCCTAATGTTCAGTCTAGTAGTCCACTAAATTCCAGCTTAGCTTTTGGGTGTTTTACTTACTATTAAGTAAAAATTGTTTTGCACTTTCAAGCTGCATATACCTTGCATGTAGAGTCTCTTTGCACCTGCTGAAGGTGCATGAATAATCCTCTGCAAAAGAGGGATCACAGTATTGCAGACAAGGAAACTGAAACACAGGTGTGGTAAGTGAAAGCCCTCAGACTGCAGAGCTGCTTGTGGAAAAGCCAGGTTTTAGTATTCCAGTCTTATAGAAAATCCTGTTCTTTGACAAATTAAGTTCATTTACTCAGTCTTACACACAACTTTCAAGTCCAGGATTTTTAAAGTCTTTGTGCCTTGTACTCCAAAGTTGCCTACAACTCAAGATATTTTAATGCAGCTAGTCTAACGAGACAAAACAAATGCTATGGAACTACATGTGTACCTACTCAAGTTTATAATTAAGAATATTCTTTAACAGGACCAATGGCCTTCTTTATCATATCATCATAACAAAATAAGCACTGGTGAACAATATATCATTGCACTCCTGAGGAATATGCCCACTCACTATATATTGAGTGATTACTTTGTTACACTTCCAGCTGACCATGTTCATCCCAGAAGACTATATTAATACTAATAAAAATCTTCTGTTCTGCAGTTACAGATTGAGTAAATCTTGTTTATCTATTACAATATGTTTTATTGTTTCAAAGACAGCATACACTAATTTTTACTGCTATTTTCACGTAAATATTTAGTTAATTAATGGAATAAATAAAACTTGTAAAAACATTCCACCCCAGCTCCCTCCCCTCCTCCCCCCCAAAAAAAAAGCATTGGAAAACATATTTTCAGGCTTGTATACAATTCCTGATACTAAGCTTGTACCCAAGGCTCACACCAACAATTTGGCATGATTTGAATGATTACACAGACAGGATGCAATCATTTTAGCTCCATCATCAAAGGATTTTAAGCTAATGCAAGCCCACTGGCTTCCACAGATGCTGCCCCAGGCTTCAAACCAGGCTGCAGCCCCACAGCACTGACACCCTCTATTTCTGTGTGTTCTTATCCTATTCAGGTACCTACTACTCTGGAACATTTGGAACTTTTTACCTTCATTGCACCTTCCCAGTGATTAGGGACTCATCTCTTCTGCTGTCAAGCATGGCAACAGAAGATACGCTTACACCCTGTGTCACAAGCACTGCATACAAAGTACAGTGCAGAGACTTGTGTTTAGTGCTAGGCTGGTTCCAACTCAGCCTGAGGTGGGATTGCAGTGCAGTGCTGTGCACACATCTGGCAGGAGCACAACCTCACTGACCCTCCCAGACAAGGGACTTTGAGGTCCCACCACCAAACTGATAGGAACATATATTGCCCTCTGCAAGTGAGACCACAGAGGCTCTTGCCTCAGGCTTCTCCATTTGAGGCATGGAGTCGGCAGGGAGAATGAGCCAGCTAGCAGGGCTTAATTCCTGCCTGGGCAGTGTTCTCAGCGCAAGCTGTCAGCACAGTCAGCATCCACCAAAACTGAACAGGTCAGCTTAAACTGCTCTATCAACACATGAAGGCATCATCTTCATCTCAACACTACAAGTCTTCAGAAGTGTTTACCTCCCTTTTTTCCCCACTAGAAATTACTACATTTATTAGTACCTCAGTATCACGTATGCAAGTGTTATTCTTGGACACCACTGTGCAAGCACAGTTCAAAGACAACCCCTGGCCCAGAAGCTTGTAACCTAAATAATCCAAGATACTTGTCCAATTCACATTGCTCTGATACCTTCAATTCTGCATTAACATACTTCAATTTCATGAGCCACTCTTGTGGAAAGCCATGGGAATTTTGCCAGTGGATTTAATTTATCACAAAACAACACGTAAAAAGTAATATCGGCTATCAATCCGGTTTAGAGAAAAAACAACTGCAAGCAGATACATTTTCTGTTTTCTCCATCAGAAATGTTCTTGACTGATCAGCCTAAGCTCCACACTAGAATAATACCACTCTTTGGGGAACACAAGTGTACATGATGACACACACCAATACTTCCTACTTCTAAGTGATGTTGCAGATCACTTACTATCTCAAGAACACTGTAGTAAAAAGTATAGCTGATTTTGAACTTTTCAAGAAATATAACCACCCAAGCAAGAAAAATCTCTTCATTATGATGACAAATGAAAAGGGGGGAATCACAGAAAAGGAAAGTAAAGAACATGTAAAATATTGAAAAAGCACCTCCTCATGTTTTCCTCCATAAAACCACTAACTCCCTTGAAATGTGCAGTTCCACAAAACTATCTATATTCTCTTATTGACCTTATAAATTTGGATTTTGAAGACTGAATTGTAAATTCCCAATAGAAGCTATTCTTCAATATCTAAGGCTACAGTTCAGACAGCATATTGGCAGTTTATTAGCAGTGAAGTTACAACCATGGTTTATACTACTCACTTTGCCCAACAGGCAAATGAAAACGAGTAGAAAAGCTTAAATCCACATTTCAGGGTGCATATTTCAAAGACATTAAATTATTTGAGCAACAAATTATATTTGGAAGTAAAAGATATTGATTTTTTATTCGTTATGACCCTATTTTATAAGGATTGCTTTTGGCGTACTATGGGAAGTAGTTTTGACTCATTTTGAAGCAAAATATTCTGAGTAGTCTAAAATGTTGGCTAAAATGGGGAGGAAAAATTCAACTATCACATTTAAAAATATGAGGAACAGAAGATGTAATGTTGGATCCAGTTTCAAAATGATGATAAAAAAATTCCCTAAATTGCTTTCTTATCTGAAAGAATTTGGAGTGCGTACAACCATTCTTACTGACCAGAAGAAAGCTTGTTCTCTTAATTTTGTTTTATAGATTCAAGAATAATAAAAAAAAACTTTTTGTCCTTAAAAGTAGGTAAATACTCCTCTCTTAGAATTTTCATTCTCTTCACACTTTTTTGTTTAGAGAAATAGGTTTCACTTTGCTCACCATTCTTGAACTATACATGTGCTTTTCCACTTCATTCTATTCTACAACAGTTATACATGTAAGTCCTTCATAAATAAAAGGGAATTTAACCTAAAAAAAAAAAGTTTTCTTGGTCTAGTTAAATTAATGTAAAAGATAGGGGTTTTTTTGGGTTTTTTTTCCCTTTCATTATGCAAGTAGAATTTTTTTTGATTGTTTTTTAACTTACTGTCTTTTGCACTCCCTTCCTCAAAGTTGGGTCTGCTATTTTTGGACTAGAGAAATACTGATCCTACTCTGGCATGATATATTTTGTGAAGGAATGACTATATCCACTGACATTGCATCAGTTATTGCTACTTTCCATATTTACAAGGATTATTCCAGTAACCTAAACAAACTGAAGAGTAGATTTTCACTCATATTCCCAAAGTTCTTTTGCTGAGAACACACAAACAGCATTTTCAAAGGGAAGGAAAATATTTATTTAAAAGAACAGCAATCAAACTCTACATGCTGGAGTTTAGAATAGGTGCATCTGCTTCCCCCCTTAAATGTACATAACTGTTTTGCCTTCAAGCAGTAAAAGAACACATGCTTTAGCTATTAATCCTTCTGGATACATCTAGAAAAGGAATCTTTTATTTAGATCAACTGCTCTTTTTCAGATTTGGGTTATGCATGTCAGATATTCACTGATGCACTTCTGTGATAGACTCCCTTGTCTCCTCCACTGTATAATAAAATAATGGATCTGATGGTCTGTTGACAACTTGTGCAACAAAAATGCACTGAGTTACATGTGCTTTTAGTTATTAATTGCTTTGAGATGCAAGTATTATAAAACAGTAACCCAACATTCCCAGTTAATCTACACTCAGTGTGAAAAACCATTCATTAACAGCACAGGTGCAAGTCAGGATGATGACAGGTCATCATTGCTTATTGATGTTTTGAATATTTAACTTTTAATTTTTTCCACCAATGGAGAAACCTGGCTGCCAGTAGCACATTTTAGTTTCAGTGAGCCGTGAGCCAAGAGAAGGTAAAGAACCGTGACAAATAGCCAGCACTGCCCATACACAAACACTTTTTGATCTGTTGACAGTCATGAGACTGAAAAAAATAAAAATGATATGTCATTGCTTCTGACATTCTGAGCGTAAAAATAGGCTTAAAATTAAATATCCAGGCTTCATTTGTTGTTCTTGGGCTTTGATTGCTTATTAGTTGGGGTTTTTGTGGTTTTTTTGGTTGCTTTTTTTCTTTTTAACTAAAAACAAGACTCTTTGCATGGCACTGAGGAGAATGCTAAAAGCAATTTCCATTGGAAGGTGGCCTTGTGAATATCCATGTGATGTACAATGTCAGATAAGGTCCTGAAGACAAGCAAAGAACTGAAATACATACTGAGAGGAAATTAGATAGCTAAGAAACATTTTTTCCTTCATGAATTACAACTGAAAGCGTCAGTGTATCCACTTGCTTGTCTCAAATGAATCCTTAACATTTGCCTCCCAGTTGTCATGTGCAAGCTGCTTACTGGAAACTTTGTACTGGCATCATATTTCCAAGAAATGAGACAGACATTTATTTGCAGAAAACAAGAATGAGCAGAAAGCAGGAAAGGATTTCACCTTCACATACAAATCAGGTTTTGTGTGTGTGTGTGTTTTTCGCTTGAGTTTGTTTTTGTTAAAACAAGGAGAGAATACAGAGCAGAAACTGACAAGAGGAAGAAATGCTGACTAAAACAAACTGCTCAAACTGAACTGACTTCATTGCCAGAAGTTAAAGGCCAGTACAAATAGAACCAAAAATGGTGCCAAAAATGTGCTCTCTGCAGAAGAAGAAAATCCAGTTCTGTTCTCAGTTCTCCTCTGCAAATCCACAGAAATGCCAGGCACATGATATGATCTGTTCTGGACATACAACATTGTAATTTGGGCATATGTGGTTCACACTGCCTGGTACACGGGCACATTATACCCATGTGTGTATTCAGAAGACAACATTTCTCCCATTGCACAGAAAAAAAACAGATCAATAAGAGTGGCTACCTTCCACACAACCTGGAGACATTCTCACAGAAGAGACATTCTACAGAACAGTGGAGCAAACTTACCAGATTTTTCAATAACTTAATGTTAAACATACTAACTTTCTTTTCCTTGAGAAACCAAACTTTTCTGTTTTAACTGACATAAACAACTGACTTACATGCACAAATCTATTTTCAGTAACAAGATATGTATGGCAAACTGCAAAAAGTAGTCTGCCTGTAGGGTTCATAATTCAAATTTGAAAGTAACACATTCATAAGTGTACTAGATCATGTGCCTCAGAGATGTTATAAACACAAACATCTATTGAGTTACATGTAACAAAAATTTTAGATTTTCATTATAAAGCCTACATATGACAGACAGCAATATACAGGTCTGGTAGTGAGAAGGCAGATGTTGAAACTTGTGCAATGCAGTCTTCCCCTCAAAACAGACATTATGTATACAGCAACATTTGATGCTTTCCCCACCTTTACCTTCCAAATTTCCTCATCTAGATTACTCTGCAGCCCTAGCAACACATTTATACTCAGCAGGCTGTCCACCACCATTATCTGTACCACATTCTGCCCTCATACATGACCTTAAACTGCAATCCTGGAAAATACCTTGCTCACCAACCCAAAGTGTCATTTGCTATAATTAGCATTCTGGGAGCTAACTATACAGCCATTAAGGCACTCAGAAAGACACATGTCCTCTCTTAGTTCAGCATATATCAAGTGATCAGTCAGATGACCATTAAAGCAGTGAAGTCTTTATTCAGACAGTCAACTTGCCTGGCTCAACCCACGACCTGTCTCCACAGGTTATCTTAAGAGAGACAAATAATGATGCTCTTTCATGTTACCTTCCTCACTACGAAATGTGGGGCTTCCAAATCACCCTTCCTATTCCCAGGACTGCCTGCAATAATAAAAACCTAACTTTGAATAGAAGAACAGTCTGAATATCAGGCTTTCATTCAGCAGCAACAGCTTCTGCTGGGCACACACAACTCCACAGTAAATGACCCTTTCTACTGTGACTTCCCTCCTCACTGAGAACATGGGACAGAATGAGACTTTTTCCATTCCAAAGTTTTAATATTTTAATCTATTATATATTATCACCATCATCTTATTCCAATTTGGATGGTCAGCCAAATGATTTAATACACCAAAGCAATACTTCTAATGCAAAATCTTATGTAATGCTACTATATAACAGAAATTGGAGCATGGTGCTAGAGTGATGCAAAAAAATAGTTAACACAATCACATTTTATTAGTATAAGTCACTCCTTATTAAACCAAAGCTACCAGGCTGCTGCCTAATTCCTGATTTCTGTAAAATGTATCAAAATTTGTTATGTTTTCATATATAGCAGAAGTGTAATACCAACACTACTACTGACAGCACTAGCTTTCAGGATCATTTTGTGTACATAAAATAGTCTATTTAAAAAAAAAAAAAGATTCCCTTGAGTTAAAACTAAGAAAAAAATCAAGAGCAGTTGGAAAAGAGTGTACATTGTTTGTGTAAACTAAACTTTTAACTACTAAGCAATTCAAAGCCTTAAAGATCTTGGGAGACATCTTCTGAAGACTATGACTTTTACACAGAACAGAAATTATTCAGTGGCCATATTTGTCCTTTCTCATGATAAATACCTATTCATCTGTCTCCTACTATGCAAAAAAGGGATGTGTGGGGTTTCGAGGTTTTCTTCTAAGAGATTTTTCTTATCATGTACTTCTGCATGGCCTATGGATTTAAATGATTTTGATGGGCTAACCAGTAACTGGAATTCAAGGCCAGTATAATTCATTTGGCAAAATACTTATATATTCCATCAAGGGAAAACCGGAGGCAAAACATTCAAATCTGACTGTGCAAATAGCATGAATGATATAAGTATCTAATTCTGAATACCAAAATATATATCCCTTTTAATATTTCTGAAACATAAAATTAACATTTTTTTCCAAATATGAATCTTGAACTGGGCTCCAGTGACAGACGGTAATTATGGTAGAGATACATTAACCTAGTACTCACTTCTATATTTAACTTGCTTACAGTGCTATGTTTTGTTTCAGCTTTAGAGAAATCTGTGGCTATTCAGCCTACTGTCCAAACTATTACAGTCAATTCAAGGACAGCAACTGCAAATTGAGTTGTGGAAAATCCATTACTAATTCAGCAGAGAGTTGAAGAAAACTCAGCTTTTTACAACCCTGACTTCAGTGCACCCGACCAAACAAATCTTCCCAGGACAACAGTGATGCAGAAGTGTGTCACTTTCTAACTATAAAGAAAGAAACTCAGAAAATCAAAACTTTATGAGAGTGTTGTCTTCAGTACCCCTGACTGGAAAACGGGTGAGGTGGCCTTTGTTTCTTTTATTCTTAGTATTACTTATATACTACACATTCTTGTCCTGACGTCTTCATACTAACAAATAAGTATGTTTTACAAACATGTATCAGAGAGTAGCAAATATTTTTCAGTAATTTTCACTGTGAAAGGCTTGATTTTTATAAGCTTATTTTGAATGCAATTGTATAAAAAGTTAATAACAAAATTATTATTTAATAACAATAGTAACAATAGTCACTATTATTAGTATCATCATCATCATCATTATCACCATTGTCAATATCATCATTAACCAGTTATATGTAACTATGATAGCAATGTATGCTGAAGCTGTTCAGAGCCACTTCACAAGCGGTACTTTTGGGAAATGCCTGAGTAGACAATCAAGAATTCCTCAGCAGAAATTCTATTGAAAGAAAACTGGTGGGAAAAGAAGTGAAGAACATGAGACAAAGAGGAGAGACTTTACAGAAGTCAGTTACCTCTGAAATAAGAACATGCTTATGAAAATACAACTATTGTAGATTGAGTCAAAATCTAGGGCACTCATCCGCTGCCACTATGGGAATATTCTGAAACTATAATATGTTGTTCTTAACATGGCATTTTCAGAATATTCTCAAAGTATTAGTGTAGCTGTAAATGAGGAAACAACATTGATATTTTTATTTCAGATATCAGATATTTTCCCTCTAAACAAGTTGAGGAGTAATGCAAAGATTAACTTAAAAAGTGTAACAATGTTTAACTCCTGATTTCAATCATCTAGCTGTCACAAGTAACTCCCCTAAAATGATTCTAAAATGGACAGACAGGGAAAGGAATAGGATAAACAAAATTATCAACAAGCAGCAGCAGAAACGCCTTAAATAAGTTGATGATTTTCCAGCTTAAGGAAGGAGAAATCCATTCCAGGATCTAAGAGCTGTGTGAGCGTTGAATCTTTCATAAAGAATCATTCTAATTATCTTCTTAGAGTAAACCTATCTCATATTTCTAAAGCTCTTTTCTTTTTTCCTTAAACCTATGTTTGAGAAATAAAATCTCAAGTTGTCAGCACTGAAAGCCATTTATTCTGCACCTGCTCTGAGGTCTGTGGGAAAGGGAGGTTGGAAAACCAGCTGAAATTGAGTCTGACTCTCAAATGCATTGCTGATTTCCAGGGGAAGAAAGTAAGAAAGAGTTATAATACGATAGGTGCTCTGCCTATTTCCCTTACTTATCTTGCCAACTCCTCGACAGTATTTTGCATTCAGGTTTTTTTTTTCAGCACAATAAAACTCAAATTACACATCCCCTCCAAGCATTTTCACTAGCTCTTTTTTCTACCTTACCCTCACTACATTTATATTACAAACAAAATAAATGAAAATTGGAATCAATGCATATATGAACAACTGCTCTTAAAAGCATTTTGAAGTATCTGTTCACTGTGTAAAGTATATCAACATACTGAAATCAAATTGTAATGCTACTGTAAACCATAGGGCACAGATCTCTTTGCTGAAGTCCTTCAAGTTAAGAGGCGAACCACTCCTGACAATCTCTGTCACAGAACACAACAGAACCAACACTCAAACTACCAAGGACTAGGGAGCTCCACTCTAATAATTGTTTAAGTCCCCTGAATTCAAAACTTAAGAGGCAAAACAAGAGTGAAAAATAGTAAGACAAACAGAAAGAACTGAACAAAAAAACCAACCTTACCTTTCACAAGCTCGGACAGTCCATGCAGCAATTATCCATAATGAGATACTAAAAACCAACAGTACAGTTCCCGGACATATTGTCATTAGAGTCTTCATAACAAAACGGGTATTGAAGTTTATCTTATTTAATGCTCCAATGCTTCTAGATGAGGCATCAGTGAAAAGTTTGCTATGCAAAAGCATAACTCTGGCAATAAGATATAGTCTTAAGAACATTGGTATAGATAAAATAATATCCACATCAGCTGTTGTTGTGGATGGAGCGTAAGAAAAGGCGAGCCGGGCTGTCCATGTGAATGTGTAATTCCCAGGTATGGGATGTATAGCACACACCAGTATTTCCAAGCAGATAAAGAAAATACGCTCATAAGTCATGGCTATTCTCCAGTCATCTGCTCCATTGTCCACCATGAACAACTGAAATAATAAAATATAAGGTTAACTTTAGTACATCATTAACAAAACTTGTTATAATTCCAATTTAAATTATCATAGTTTTCTATGCTGCCAAAGACCACTAAAGAAAGAAAAAATACGCCATCTCAGAAAATGACATTATTACACCACTATGAAAGGAAACATAACTCTGGTTAAGACAAAAAGAATTTTTTTAATTCACTATATTTAAAACTGCACATGAAACTGAATTTTCACCCATTATTTACTACGAATTCCTCATTTTTTTAAAATTGCAATCTTTGGTTAAAAAGAAATCTGGACCCATTAAGTCTTGCCTGTTCAAAATCAATTGTTTACTCTAAGTTCATAAAATTGGGAAGTATTTAAGTGTTTCCTGAATGGATACCTAAATTACAAATTAAAAATATTTCCTAAGATGCAGTGTCAGGTCTGCACAACAGCATGTCCATGCTTCAGCCAAGGTGTTATTATAGCTTCTGTAGAGCTTTCTTCGAGGCATCAATACTGATCAATGTAAGATGCAAAACCACATGAGAAGGTGCACAAAGACTCAAAAAGATATCTTATGGTGAAAATATGAAAAGTAATAACAAGCAGATATCAGAGTAGCCCAGGCAGGCAGGTGATGTCCACCAGTAGCTGAAAATTAAATGCACATTTTAGTTGTTGCACAATCAAGGCCTTCAACTTGCCCCCTGGAACAAAGGTACTGAAACATTTCATACTGTTTAGCAAATTATGTGCCTGATTATTTACTAAATAAATAGTTAATCAAGCAGTACTTGTTACTATTTGAGAGTAGAGGTATGCAGCAATTTGCAAATAGACAATATTTTTTAGAGAAGAGCATTACCCATATGTACAAAGAAGATACAATGTCAGTGACAGAAGACGTTCCGATCACGTCAACTATAGTTTGAATCTAAACAAGGCTGTTCAATTAACAGGTAAAAGGAAAAAAAAGAAGTGCAGAATTTTAAAAATTAGATTATTCAAAAATAATGGGTGAGGAGGCAAAGTACACAATGTGTTCCCTAATGTACGAAAGGTATTTTTGGCATATTAAACACTATATACACAGCCAAAAACCGACTCATCTGCACTGCTCTCAACCGCCTTCCTTCTTTTAAGAGTTTAAAAATACAAGTTTGATTTCCCTGTATGTGTTTTTAGCAATCAAAAAAACACTCTACGTCCTCCTCACAATACATTCAGTTTGTTTTTCAGAAAATTGCCCATTTGCAACTGTTTAGAGAAGTGATAACCACAAATTAACCTCACTGCAGTTAAACTGATACTAAAAGAAATAAGTGAAGAATATTAAGGAACACAACAAACGAAAATAAATTTCTGTCTTTGTGGATCTGGCTTTTACCCCTTATGTTCTCCCTCTTACTACACTGGGTGTCAGTGACAAGGTTTTGGCTCTGGGGGTGGCTGCAGGGATGGTGTCAGCAGGAAGCAGTCAGGGCTGCTCTGCAGTGTACCCACTGCAGGACACAGCTGAGTTCACCAGTAAAGCAGGTGGTGCTTTTGTGAATGCATAGTTAAGAAAGGACAAAAATGTGACACAGCCAGTGAGGAGTGAAAGAAAATAAATGTGAGAAATGTCACTAGAAATTCTAAGGTCAGAGAAGAAGAGGGAGAAGCTACTCCAGGCACTGTAACAGAGAGGAACCCATGGAGAGGAAGGAGCATGATCAAGGAGGCAACTCCCTGAAGTCTGTGGAGATGACTACTCCAGAGCAAGCTGGATATTTCCTGAGGAAGCTCTCACACACAGAGAGCTCACCCTGCAGCAGATTCTATTTAGAAGAACTAATGCCCATGGAAGTCCCATGCTGGAGCAAATTTACCCTGAAGAGCTTCAGACCATGGAGAGGACCCACAAAGGAGGACAGAAAAAGTGTGAGGAGAAAGGAGTGGCAGGGAGGAAATATCGTGGACAGACTGCCATTCCCCATGCCCCCTGCACCACTCATGGAGGAGAAGACAGAGGAGTTGGGAATGAAGATGTCGAGCCTGGGGACAGGGTGGTGGGGCAGCATATTTCTTGCCATCCTATTCTACTTTTAAATGTCAATAAATTAAATTAATTTTACTCAAGCTGTGCCTGTTTTGCCAGTGCCAGTAATTCATAAGGGATCACCCCATCTTTATTTCAACCCACAAACATTTTTATCTTCTTTTCTCTCCTTGTCTTGTTGAGGAAGGAGAGCAGAAGAGTGGCTGGGTGGGGGTCTGACAGCTGGCCAAAGTCAAGCCACCACATTGACATATAGTTCTTATCTCCACTGCAATATTATTGAAGACAAAGACATACAGGGCTGTGTAAAGCTAAATAAACACTAAGAGAATTCAATTTACGCACCATGAGCACATACAGTTTCCTTTAGCTGTGGTCACTTTGCAAACTCCAGATATTAGATATGCAAATTGATACTGGAAGGCAAATTTATGTCTGTCTGTCTATCTTACCAAAACAGTACAGGTTTGCACTTAGCAAACACAGTATTTGGTATGAAGGGCCAAACTTTCAAACTACTGTAAAGCTCCAGTGCATTTGATTCTTGTGATTAGCCTGCAAATGCTGTCAGTCAAATCACAGAAATGTTACATCAGTTATGAAGAGATCCAGGTATTTAAAACACCCAGAATATAGGTCAATAGTAACCAGCGTGACTGAAAAAAATATAGATGAGATCAGATTTCTCAAATGTCGTGTGGGTTTACAAAGAAAAGAATAAATTTACAACAGATTTAAATATTTCAATTGCACGATACATACCAAATACATGTCAAAGTGGCAGTGCTACAAAGTTTCAAAGTCTGCTGAAAAAGCGGTGGTCTTTTCCTCCTGTCTTTTTGCATACCCTCTTCATAGATTAAAAAAAAATTCTACATGCAGAAAAGCAATTCAAGAAAAATTATACCTTCAGTACTGTTTCAATTTAAAAGATGAGAACAGAAGAATGTTGAGTTAAACACTGGCACTAAGATTTTATCTTATAATTTTCAAAGAAGACAACATTATTTTATGACTGAATTTTTTAAAAACATTGAGACATAATTATGGAATATATACTTGATAATATAGTCACCTGTCAGCAGAAGAAATCCTAACATGCTACATAGAAAGAAATTTCTCTGCAGTTCTCAGTGGAGTGTGTTATGCTTATAGACACAGAAGATCCTTATCAACCTCCCTTGACCTTAGCTGTGACAATTTCTTCTAAGGGAAATAATATTTTAAAGTGATAGTATCTTAAGCTGTCATATAATGAGATTTTGGAGGTAAAAACGTGAAAGGCAGAAAACAAGAGAAGTCACAAAAGACCACCAATCCAATACAAACATTTCTATTTCATAACGATATTAACATTTCAGAATCACATTTATGAGGATGATTTTGTTACAATTCTTTGTCTAGGTTCAAACCATGGTGCATATCAAATACTCCAGAACATGAACAGGTCTCTAACACATACTGTGAACAACAAATAAGTTCAGATATAAAAAAATGACATAGAAATTAGTACAGGATTTCACCTACATTTTATATAGTTGCAATTATGCAATCTAAGAAGGGCAAGCTTCACTTCTGATTTGGAAGATACAGAGGTATTTGTGTGTGCCTGTGTGCTTGGCTATGTACATTTCCACTTCAGAAAGTGAGGACCATAAATGAATGGAGAAGAGAAAGGACAGCTGAACAGCGCTATTCAAAGGGTATGTATGCACATTCTTAGCTGATTGAAGTCAATCTGGCTATAATAACCATGCATTAATTTCAACATACTACTCCCATCTGAATGGAGAATGATGCTAGCAATAAAAAGAGAATGTAATAAAAGAGTGATCAAACCTTCCTATAGATTTGAGTCCTGCACTTCACAGAGAAGGACAAACTTCAGTCAAGGTCACAGATGTTATGCCCATTCATCATTTTCAAATTTCTTGTAATTATTCAGTGTTAAAATCTAATGCAAGTGCTTCATCAATGTACCACAAAGATCTTCAAATACAGAACTCTCATATACCTTTACTATATCTCCACTTTGTGTGAAAAATTCTGAAGTTATTTTCACCTGGAATTATGTAATGTATTTCTAGCATGTCATATGTGAATGTAAGACATACAATCAATCCTTAGCTTCAAATAGAATTGATATTTGTAATACACACATTAGAGACATAAAAATATATGCTATGGATATTTATATAGGTATGTTTACACTTACCTAACACTTGTGTGTGACAGTGCTACCTTCATGTAATACTAGGTTACATGAAAAAAAAAGAAAGATTAAAAAAAAGGAGAAAGACATTCTAAATAGACACACTGCACACAATAACAAATTGGATCAGAGACTCCCTGAAGGAGAGACACAAAAGGAGAGAAGCTAATTTTCTAAATGTTAGTGAATGAAAAGAACACGGAAACTAGCTGTGTTTTTAAAATATCTCTACTGGCAAAAGAACAAATCTGAGAACTGTATCTCTACCCTACTGTAATACTCTGGAGATACATTAATACAGGACGAAAAAGAAAGCAATAAAGAGTGATAAAGTGGCATCAGCTGCAGTCCTGGAAGCATTCCTTGGAGAAAGGAAATCAACTTTACTTACAGGCAAATTGTTGCAATTGTTTAATTTAAGAATCCAAATTAAAAATGGTTAAATACTGGAGTCACTTAAACCTTATAAAAGTACTGACAGGACTAGGCTTTAGAGTAGCAAAATACAGCTTCTGGAATTCATGACTTACCAAAATTTTTGACTCTGTATTTTTCTATAGTTTGTAGTATCCAAAATATCATTTACACAATCAAAAAAAGAAAAACATTATGATAGAGGAAGAAGATACTACTTTTGCCTCATGACTGCAAACAGCCAAGTTACTGTCCCACAGCACCTCATTAAGTAAAAATAATTTAAAACCATTTTCAAGTCACGATGGGAGATTGTTATCTTAAGCCTTTAGCATAGTTGTCTTTAGCTAGGAGATAGAAATTACTTTCTTACATCATCAGGAGTCATGTAATCAAATGGTCTGTAAATTACCTAAAGGCCTGTTGACCTTGGTGACCAAATAATATACTTTTTTCCAAAATGACATGCGGTATTGGCTATCCTGTATTTGCCAGAATGCAAATTCCCATTTTCAGAATTCCCATTTTCAGAATTAAAACCAAACTTTTTAGTAGGTCATGAGAAATTGATCCACAAGGTGTTGTGGGTATAGCTATCTACCAAATGAAACATGCTTAGTTCATTCAAATGAGGAAGCCAGACTGCTCTATTATTTATACATGTACACATGCATACACACACATATTCCCCTCCCGAATACAAACATCCCAATTAAAACAGAATATGTTAAAAGTCTGGTACTTAGTTTCAGCACAAAAATTATTATTTGCATAGCTCATATAAATTTGACACCTCTGTGCAAAATTAGTTTTTTATAATGATTAATATTTTGCTGTCAACAAATCACGTATGTGAAGCAAACTTCATGGTAATGTGTCCTGGTGGCTAAACAGGCCCAAAATACTTCTCTCAAATACTGCATATAAATGTTGTCATCTCAGGAAGGGATGCGTAAAAGAGGCTCAGAGCATTTAGAGCCTTTGTGAATTATATTTTCAGAAGTGCAGTACCAAAAATTTCACATTAAAATACATCTGAGCAGTACATGTTGGTTACTTTGACAGATCAGATGTCACCACAACAATTTCAAAAAACAGATGTGTGTTAAACAATGCTCTTACCAGATTTGTCTGTGCCTCTTTTTAATACCTACCCCTCATATTATTATAAAAAGATGGAGATTTTTTTATAAAGAATGGAATTTATAATCAAATGAAGTAACATAGGGTTAAATTCTGCATGAGCACACAAAGTTAAATTCCACCTACCCATATTTCCCTTCTGGCTTAATCCACACACTGACAGTATTCTTTTTAGCTTTCTCTCTCTAAAGATATTCAGAAGCATTCCTCAATATTCTTAGATGGTACCGGACAGATTTTCAGCTGTACTCTTCATCCCAAA
The DNA here is from genome assembly GCA_013397955.1 of Grantiella picta. Classification (NCBI taxonomy): domain Eukaryota; kingdom Metazoa; phylum Chordata; class Aves; order Passeriformes; family Meliphagidae; genus Grantiella; species Grantiella picta. The sequence continues at coordinate 831,506 of VZRM01015739.1, forward strand.
CTATGAAATAGCTTAACACCCCCTCCTCCCCCCCACCAGCCTACAATGCCAAAAGACCATTATAGCACTCAGAAATTGCTGGGATGTACGTAATTTCATTTCGTAAGGTCTCTCCATATATATGTATGTGCTCCAGGCACACAAAGAAGGTGAGACACTCCTGAAAATGCCATTACTTTCTATGCAGATAATAATACTAAGAATTTAAATACAAAGATTACAAAGGAAAAGAAAAATAGAAAAGACATTCCCAAATACCAGGATTTCTTTCCCAATGCTACAGAGAGAAACCCCCGAGAGAAGCATACTTATGGACTGAAGTAATAAATCATCAAAAGCTTATAAATATGTTAAAAAATCAAAGTAATTAGCTAATTAGCTTACTAGTACTAATAGATTGTAAACAAAACTAATATAAAACTTTTTTTTTCACTTTCATTATTAAAAATATATTTTACAAGACAATCTTGTAGTATAATTGTGTTTGGAGTCTTGCTCGAACAATCACAGCTGATTGTTACAGATCCTCAGATCTGTAATCAACAGAGAGGTATTTATTTACATGAATTTTTATGAAACTTTGAACAAATCAGAGCTCCATAAATAAAAGTCCACCACTCAGGGTTACTGTACTAATTTGAGATATGCAGCAGGATAACCATTAAGGGACTCAATTGAATTGACTGAAACAGGAGTTTGTACGAGTCACTGTCTATGAAAGGTATTTCTTCATTTTAACAATATTCTTATTTAACAGCTATTTCATTATACCAGAGTTTCAGATCCTACCCACTCTGCTGCTTAAAACACAGTCAGAATAAGCTCCTTAAGTTACCATATGTAGAAGGCTTCCACCCAAGATCAGAAGTTTCCAAAAACTCTTGTGCTCAGGTTTGAAAGTCAATGTTCTCCAGGCGGATGCAGAAGTAGCATGATTTAAGAAAGCTCTGGATATCAGTTAAGTGCAAGAAGAATAACAGAGATGGAACAAAACTGGGGCAGTGGCTGATACACCTAAATCTTGTGCTGCCATTCAGCAGGACATTGACAGACTGAAGAGCTGGCCAGAGAAACACAGTGGGCAAATGTAGGGTGTTGCACCTGGGGAGGAAAAACCCCAACTGACCTAGTGGAGAGCAGCTCTGTGGAGAAGGACCTGGGAGTCTTGGTGGATGACATGTTCTCCATGAGCCAGCAGTGCCAATGTGGCCAGGATGGCCAATGGGATCCTGGGCTGCATTAGGAAGAGCACTGCCAGCATGTAAGGGGAGGTGATCCTGCTCCTCTGCTCGGGCCTGGGGAGGCCACATCTGGAGTGCTGTGTTAAATTCTGGTCTCCTCAGTAAAAGACAGACAAGCAGCTACTGGAGAAGGTGATCCCAGGAGGCCACAAAATGATGAGGGGTCTGAAGCATCTCTGAGGACAGAGTAAGGTTATTTGATGTAGCCAGCCCTTCAGAAACCTATCAGCATGCAACCTAACCTAGCCACACCACATGTTGTTTCGAGTTCAGCTTCCACCACCTGTCAATCTGCACTGCCCTGAGCTTTTGCTGGCCTGCTCTGGAGCACTCTCCCTGCTAAAAGAGTGCACCAGAACATCAACTCTGCCAGCTTTATTACATCTAAACGGGAAAAGTTGCAAAGTAAATGGATTGCTTGGGTCAACTTTAACAAATACAAAAAAATGACCACACTGAAAAAACAACCATGCTAATAAAAAAATCTCTAACAACAACAAATAATCTCTTCAAAAATTTCTTCTGCTCTTTTACATCTGCTTCCTCTACTACACTGAACTTAGTAGTAAAAGGATGGAAACACTGAAATCAAAGTAAGGGATAATTTTAGCTTTGCATTGAAGTGGCAGTTCCAAAACTTTGTATGAAGAACACAGCACATCTTCCTTCAAAATAATGGAATGAAGATGTTATTTTGCAGAATGGACTTATAGAACATAGTATTAAAAAACATAGCTGTTTGTGCTATGTTTTTCTCCATTTTGAGTACCTCAGAAATAAAGTAATTCTAATTCTACATTCTTCTTGCAGATGCAAAAGTCGTTGGGAAGAAATCTTCATTTCAGTATATTTATGTTATTAATTTTAAACAATTATTTTACAATTCTTCATTTAGGATTTGTTTTTCTTCATTACTACTAAAAATAATTTGTTCTACAGATCACCGCATGAAGAAAACACCATCTCCCAAAACGACTGCCATCTGCCACTGAGAGAGAAGCCTCACTCTCTTCAGGGATGATCAGCTTCATTACTCCTAGGAAAACTGGAACCAATTTAAAAAAGGATGTGTTTTCTGAAGAAATTGGCAATATTTTTGCAAGGGAGACAGAAGTTAAAGGAGGAAACGCTGAATCTGAGGCTAAATAAGATGAGCTAACTCATTCATCCTGCCAAAGGAATACAACAGTGATTCTAAACATAGGAACTTGTTTTGAAGAAATTATGGGTACCAAGACATCATACACACAAGAATCTGTCTTCTCAGTTCCTCCTCTAGTGTTTACTTATGACATAAATACTTCAGGCATTTGAGAAAGTTTGAATGTTGTATTTCTTTTAAATTGATTAATTTTTTATTTAAATAACAATGGATGAGTACACCTCTGCACCACAGGAATCATGAAGTCCCTGTAAGTGTTTTTCTGTCTTGGAAACACAGTTTAACCCACAACTTCATTCAAGTATATGTTAAAAACAATTCCAAATACAGAAATATAAAATCCAAGTATTTGTTGTCCAAAAGCATGACTGCTAAAATAAGGAAAAGTATACTGTGCAGAAGGAAAAGCAGAATGGAGTTAGAAGTACTTGTGTATTGAAAAATCCTAAAAAACATAGTCACGCATTAACTCCAAGTGTTTAGAGGCATTTGGTCTTATTCAAATATTTCTGCAATTCATCCTGGCAAGGAAAATTTTGAGGGGGGCAGCAATCAAGCAGGTATGTACTTAATACCTTTTACTCATGCAGCCTAAAGTGGGCTTCTGGCTAAATCATAAAACACATAATGTCTTCAAATTGCTTCAAAGATTAACTTAAAATATCTTTAAGTAGGGCAGTTTTCAACATCAGGTTAAATAATCATTGGTATGAGTTTCATTACAGGTATTTACCTTTATTTCTTAATAGGTAAAATATTGTTTTACTTGATCACTACTAATTATGACTGCAGCTGCTTCCTCATGAAAAAAAAAAAAAATGGCCTTAGCCTATGTCTTAGTACACAAAGCTCTTTTTACTGCCCAATAATTATTTGATTGCTACAGCTTCATCTCATCTGTCTGGTTTACAGCAGTTCTCAGGTAAAACACACTCTGTCCTCAAAGCAACTGGTTTTTTTAAGATTGCTGGAAACCAAATACATGAAACACATTTGTCCTGATTGTGGACAACCTTCTTATCATCCAAAATTTAAGAATAAAATTGATGTTCAAAATGTTTCAGAGAGCTTTATTTTCACAGCCATTATGCTCAATGGGACATACCACAGCAGCAAAAATTCTAATGTCCAGCAGTTAACACAGGATGTTCCCAGTGACAACATACATAAAAAAGTCAAGGTCAAATGCAGTAATTCATTCTGGATGAGCTGACATCTCTCATCACAGGCTGAATATAAAAAAAAAACCCAAAAAAACTTGTCCATCTTTTCTGTTTTCCTTCCAACTGCCAAATATCAGGGGAGAAGAGTGGCCTGCCAGCTGACAGCTACACTGTTAAATTTCTCATCTGACTGTGCTGTATCCCATTCTGTTGCTGGGAGGTGGACAAGTGTCTATTCAAATACGGCTGCACATGAACACTGAGAACCAAACATCTTCCCATCTGATAACCAAATCTGAAAATCAGACTGGCCATGGGTAGTCTTCTATCAATATCTTTTTTAAACATTTTGCCATTACACTGTCTTAAAACAATACTGAAACTGAACTGGCAATACATCCAGGTCTAGGACTTGTCTATCCTACCACATAAAGTTTTAGATTCTCTAAACTATCATACTGGAAAAATTGCAACAGAATGCAAATTATTGGCTTTTACCATGAAGCCTAATCCTGAATGAGGGCAATAGAACAGGATAAGCTTAGTGTGAAGCCACTTTACCCATGACACTATTCAGATAAGGATCATGCTCTGTAGCAGTTGCCATGGGGTACCTTTTCAGTTGTGCTTGAATTTGGATGGATGAGAATTTCTGCTGTATCGGCCAGCATCTTATGCAGAGCCCAGGAAAAAATCATGGTAGTACACCACAAAGGAATTTACAAAAAAGGAATCCACTACAATCTGAATATAGCAGCTGCAGGTCAAAATTTCATTGCTACTGCAGAGAGTAGGTCAATGGCCTAGGGGAAGAGGGTTAAGAGAACCTTAGAGCTTATTCATAAATCAATGCCTGTTCAAGAGCTTTTAAGTCCTCCTAAAAAATATCTTAACGATAACAAAGGGGTTGAGGATCAAATTGTTAACACATAAAAAGATTCTCTAAACTGAAATGCTCAAAAGATGCCACTAATTTAGATACCCACAAATACAGATCCTCTTCTGAAGACAAAACACTACTCCATTGTGCATGACTGGTGTAAAGAAGGTAACTAATACTGTATCAGAAATGCAGTGAGAATAAATTTTGATGAAAACATCATTAAACCTAGATGCTATCAGTGAATGCTCAGGATCATTATCTCTAGTAATTTTAATTACTTTTTTAAGTAGGAGATAATTTATTTTGTGCTGTCAAGCCACACCTGGACATTCAGTCTTTCTCCAGGCTCCCAGATGGAATTCAGATTCCTTTCGTGTGTGGATTTTATGGATGCAATGGTGCAGATGGAATCAAAGTTACTACGCCATTTTTATTTTTAATTAATGAAATGCCTTATTCTCTGGCTGCAACAGATCATATTCTTAAAAGTATAACAACTGTCATAAAACAGGAAATACCATTCACGAACTAGAATGAATCTTTGATTTGTTAGGTGACTGAGGATGAAACATTGCTCTCTAATGCATTAGTCTAGTGAAAGACATCACCATAGGAGGTCACTACAGGGCAGTTTCAAATGACTGCATATACCTGTAGTAAAGCTACAGAACTTGCAGAACTATGAAAGATAGAATAAACAATTTTAATAGGAATAAAATGCTTCATCATAAAAAATAGTTTCTCATTAGAACACATTGTAGAGCATTGCATTGATTTGACATTTCAGTTTCTGGGACATCTGCTAAAGTAGGCATTTAATTCTTGAAAGTTGTAGGCATATAGATGGATGGCAATTACAGTGTCTTCTTTAAATGACAAAGGACTGATCTGAGCATAAGAGTACAAGATAGGCAAGCCTGAGCTTCGAGTCTAGTTACAAAGCCATCCCCACATCACTCCCACAGCACCTGAACTCTTGGTCTCGGTGTTTCCTTTTGTAAAAACATCCTTCAAGTAACAGAAAAAATTTGAGCACTTGTCCAGGTAATTGCCTTTTGCAATGAAAAACTGTTACAATATAATTACCTGTTACAGAGCTTTTCCTTCTTTTCAGGCTATCTTACACCTACTCATCAAACTACAGATCTGATGTATAACTGTTTTTGGAAGACACACAGCTACACTCTGAAATACTACAAGGAACACTATTTTTTGCAGAATACAGGTAAGAAAGCTCAGGAAGCACTTTATACTCAGGTGAAAATAAAATCTGTGGATATGAGCCCACATATATTTACTTCCCAATTATTTTTTATTTCAAATATGCCCTTTTACGGGTTTTGCAAGATGAATTAGACTCAGCTACACCTGTACAGCCTCTTAACTCTCTGTGATCCTTGCGGCTCCTGCAGCCTTCAATAACTTTGTGATTGTATTCAATTAGAATTCCATTAACAGCTCTATTGGTCATTCATGTAACACAGAACCCAGCTCTCCCCTATACATCAAGATAATTGTATAGTATTAGTATGAATAAAAGTTTAGAAGCTGCCACTTAGACAGAAGTTTTTGTTTTAATAAGTTTCTGTACAGAAAAAAACGCAAACAACCCAGAGCACATTACTCTTAAAAAGATTAAGGGCAGGACTTTAAAATATAAAGTTATTTGAGACTTACCCTTTCATTTTACTTTATATGGAACTCACAGGAGTTTAGGATTTCCTCAAAAGGAATTTAATTCCAAAATATCTGGCAGCCTCCAACAAAATTAAAGAGATAATTTCTCATCACCTTGCATCACCTTAGACGATGCAAACATTGCCCTTCAGAACTCATTTCTCTCATTCCTTCACAGAATATATAATATTCACACCCTTTTATAAAATGTCAATATAATACTATGTTTCATACAGATGAAAGGCACAATTGTTCAAGAACAGTTCAAAGGAACTGTTCAAGAGGGAAAAAGTGAATGAATCAGTAAGTTACAAATGTGTGACACTCTGCAACTATGAAAATATTTATGTATTATATTTAACTGAACACGTTTGTTTGCAAAAGCCAGGGCTCAGACACAGCAGTTTAAAGTATAAAATGCTCGTGTTTCACTGCTGTCTTTACAAAAGAATTATTTCTAAGTTGTAAAGCATGTTCTCATTATAGTCTCTTCTGATCTTTTAACAGATACATGGAGAAATTTCCTAATGTGGCTTTCATTAAAATAATGGGACAAGGTCACTTTACGCAACTGAATCAAGAATACATCACGATATTTCTCTATGAAGAATAATCACACTAAGGGATCTATATTTGTGAGTACCTAAATTAATGGGATCTTCAGAGCATTTCAATATAGAGCACTCATTATGTGTTAAGGATTTGATCTTCAAGTATTTCACTGTGTATTTCTCATATCACATTTACTGAACAGAAGATTTTCCATCCAAGTTTTTAAATGTAATGTAATTTATGTTATTAAATTTTTAAAAAGCATGGAAAAAACTTCTATTTGTGTACATGTGTGTTATTGTGATACATGACTTTTCTCTTTTCCACAGAAAAGAGCTGTGAAAACTTCCTCACAAAATTTCTGAATACTTTATAGTTTATTTTCATTTAATAAGAGAAATTTTTTATGGTGACCAATATTTTCAGCTTACTTGAAGGCTAATTACAAGATCAATTACAGCCTCTTCTCTTTGTGGTAATTTACATCTTAAAAGAAGCTTCATAGGCTCAGAGCAATATTTTATCCTTTAGTACGGGAATGTGACAACTTTCATCATCAAGGGCAAAAACAGCTGATTGAAAGGGCATAGAAGCTTCCAGAGAACCTTTTAATTCTCCAAAGTCCTACACAGCAGCCATTTCTGTTCTGATCTTTGCTCAAAACAGATGTCAAATACATCTCAAATCAAACTCAAAGCCCAAGATACTACATGTAGTAGATCACTTACAAACCAGAACCAAAATCAAAAAAGTACTAATGTACACTTGTCAGTTGTGGCACATTTTCACCTTAAAGTCAGGCAAAACAGAGCTGCAGTCAAGTACCTGATAGAATTTTCTCATCTGAAGGTCCCATAGTTGAAAGATCTGACATGCACAATACTTTCACATTAAGATGGGCATACAGAATGCCTCTAATACTGCAGACAATAGCATCTGTTAACTTCGGCTAAGCTACACAATTTATACAAATCCAGAATCTGATCTCTGGTTACAAATGTTCTCCACGTTCTCTCTCCTCCAACAGGGGCAACGACATACCTCCCCATACTTCATAATGCACTTGATAAACTTCTAACAGCTTTATCAAAAAATGACACAGCAACAACACCACCAGATATGAACAGACAATCCTATGTTTGTCTTGGCCAGACCATTCACTCAGTGTACCGACCACCAGATACAACCTATTCCTATGATCTAATGAAGCCTGTTAGAAATAGAGGCATAACATATATTTAACTTTATTGCCTCTTCCAAGGCTGATCAACGTTAAGGGATTTTTGAGCAAAGACAAGCTGAACTCCACACAGTCAAAAGATTGCCAGCAAGATGATGAAATGCACATGTACCACCCCAGTGAAGGCAAAACAGTAACACAGATAGAAACAAATAAGTAACAGATAAATAAGAAATAAATAATTTAGTCTGTAGAATAAGAATTACTTCTTATGACAACAAACTTTAAAGGAACTTTAACAATTCACAAGTGCAAAACTTTTACTGCAAAATTTTCCACTAATGCCAGTAAGATAATGAAACTCCCATAAACTGTGCTATGTATTATGGGATGTATTTGCACAAAAAACAAGTATTATGCATTTACTACCATTCTTTTCTGTTACCTGATACTGCTGGTTCCATTTTTTCAAGTTTTCAGGCATAGGGAAAAGAAGATTCTTGATTCTTCAACAAGACCTTTGGGCTTTCTTTCAGCTGTGGTAACTTTATAGAAAGTTAGTGAAGACTGAAAATGTTGCACTCCAAATCTATCAGTAGCATGTTATTTTCCCACCACTTCAGAAGTATTTAGGGACTGATGGTGTTTTTTCCCTGTAGCCCTGGGAGGTTCTGCTCTGAAAGCAGTAACTTAACCTTAACCTTGGAGTTTGCAAACCTTTCCATGGGTGCTCTACTGAAATATGAAGTAGCAATGCATTTTAGAAGTAGTTAGAAACTTCAAATGATACACACACACACACACACACACAAAAGATTTCTATTTGCTTTAAAAAATACCAACTTTCATGTTTCTGCATGAGTGACAGCATCTGCATCAGGGAGAATGAAAAGGGGCTCAGATGCTGTCTAGGACAGCACAGGTAAGCAATACTCAGGCTACTATTACTCAGAACAGGCAGTATGTTTATTTACAGAAGGGCTACACCAAGCAGTCCAGCATTAAAAAAGAGTTCCAGTGGATATATTATTCCACTCACCACCATCTCTCAAGAAATACTAGGCTATGGTGGAATGCCCAACAAAAGACATTAAAGATCTCCTATTGGCAGCCTCACAGAATTTTTATTCTAATCCTTTGCTCTGAGTAATACAAAACAGTGCCAGTAGAACTTCAGGGGGGCATAGTAAAAAAGCATTTCTATCTCCAACAGTAGTAGAAAAAAGCAGAGAGGTCCATTTTTTAATAAAATTAGAAAAAGTGCAGTTTTACCATGTGAAATGCCACCCAAAACTTTCTTAAATTCCATTTTATTTATGGATCGAATTCCACTAGAGAAATGTGGAATGGAACACCTATTTCTAAGGAATACAATTTTAATTATGTTACATGCTGCCTCTGCTTTAATTATGTAAAATAGTATTAAGTAACAAACTGTTTATGCATGAAGTGGATAATTAACACATCAAAAATTATTATGATAATTGGATCATGCTGTCTTTTTAGCTCTTCCCTCGTTCACCTCTTCAAACTCTCAGCTGGAGTAACAGTCAGAGAAATACCTGTTCTAGGCTGGGATAATAACATTTTTCCCATTGATCTTTCAAAGACAAAGCACTTGTTCTGAAGAACTGAATCAACAACCACACAGGCCTGGAGAGAGAGCAGTGCATATTTCATTATCTCCCAAGTGTAATGTTTTCAACAGCATTATAGGAATGATAAAAATGGGACAAAAATGGAACAAAAAGTGAACACATATTTTGAGGCTGTCATTATCCTCAACTCCAACTCTGTTACTGTCGTTCATTAGAATTTTTTTTTCTAGAAGGGGGAAGGATGTGAAGCAAACTTCCTCATAATTTTTAATCTTCTTTTCTGGAAATGATAATGTAAGCTATGAATTAACATTCGAACCCAACTGTTTTCAACTGACTTTCATTGCATTCATAACGCTAACTCACATTTATTAAAATTCATAACAGCTCACGTTTTTATTCTTAGAGTTATACAGAATAATTAATACAGTACCATCACCGAAAACCCATTTGATGAAAATATTTTAACGTTTCCACTATCTCACAAAACTATGCAGCATCCCTACAGCTAGCCCTGTCTAAATACTGCAGTTACACCCTTGTGTAGACTTTGGTCTGCCAGATGCAGAGCTCTGTGCAAGTCACTGCGAAGCCCTGGACAAAGCCGTGCAGGTGGCAAGTTTCAATGGCGAGGCTGAGAGAGCGGGATGCCCGGCGGGATGGATGCCCGGCGGGATGGATGCCCGGCGGGATGCAATGCCCGGCGGGATGGATGCCCGGCGGGATGGATGCCCGGCGAGACGCACAGCCCGGCAGGATGGATGCCCGGCGGGATGGATACCCGGCGGGATGGATGCCCGGCGGGATGCGATGCCCGGCGGGATGGAGGCCCGGCGGGATGCCCGGCGGGATGCGATGCCCGGCAGGATGGAGGCCCGGCGGGATGCCCGGCGGGATGCGATGCCCGGCAGGATGGAGGCCCGGCGGGATGCCCGGCGGGATGCGATGCCCGGCAGGATGGAGGCCCGGCGGGATGCCCGGCGGGATGCGATGCCCGGCAGGATGGAGGCCCGGCGGGATGCCCGGCGGGATGCGATGCCCGGCAGGATGGAGGCCCGGCGGGATGCCCGGCGGGATGCGATGCCCGGCAGGATGGAGGCCCGGCGGGATGCCCGGCGGGATGCGATGCCCGGCAGGATGGAGGCCCGGCGGGATGCCCGGCGGGATGCGATGCCCGGCAGGATGGAGGCCCGGCGGGATGCCCGGCGGGATGCGATGCCCGGCAGGATGGAGGCCCGGCGGGATGCCCGGCGGGATGCGATGCCCGGCAGGATGGAGGCCCGGCGGGATGCCCGGCGGGATGCGATGCCCGGCAGGATGGAGGCCCGGCGGGATGCCCGGCGGGATGCGATGCCCGGCAGGATGGAGGCCCGGCGGGATGCCCGGCGGGATGCGATGCCCGGCGGGATGGATGCCCTGCGGGATGCAGAGCCCGGGCCGGGCGCTCCGCGCGGAGCTGTCTGCGGTGCTGAACAGGCGGCCGCGACACCGCGCCAGCCTCGCCCGGGGTGTTCCACCTCCCCACCGCACATCCACCGCGCTCTGACCGCGGGGAAAGACCAAAAGAAGACTCGATTGTCCTACGTTGCTCTATCGCTTTTCGGCTTGGGAGGAATCTTGGCAAACCTTTATAAACTTCCCTTCCAACTCCCTTAAAAAGTGCAGCAGGTCTGGGACAGACAAACTCCAGAGACTGGTTTACCTGGCTGACTGTTTTCAAAACAAAACATAGGAGCAATATAATTTCAATAACAAGACTAAAGCCACCTGCTATGCTACTAGGCACTGTCCCACGGACATGCTTGCAGCATGGTTGTTTGATCTTCCTACCAATAAATCAAGGTCAAAGACTACTGAAAAGAATGAAAAAGCTGATTTCCACTTGCCAGCATTTTAGGTCACTAGGAGTTTCTACATATTCAGCCTGCAATCAGTAGTAATTACAAAACTATCAGCTCCTTATTTTGCAACTTTTTTTTTTTGCCTCATGCTTTGTAGAAAAATCTACTTATGCTTAGGTTGGTTTGCTCCCACCAGAGTGTGAAAGACACAACAGCCCCAAGCTGAATAGAGCTTCTTCTGCTCTACGGAACAAATGTTCCTCTCTCAATGAATTCCTGCTTATTTACACAATAACAAATATTTAAGCATGTTTCAGACAACAATCAGAAAGGAATGTTCTGATGGGAACAGGATTGAGAAATAGCTGATGCAAGTCCTCCAGGATACAACCAACCATCTGTGGGCTCCGCTCTACAGACCTTAATCATTCCTCTGCATAGATCAGGACATCTGCTTGAATGAAAGACACATCTGCCTTCAGAAAATAGCTTTAAAGGCTATTTGCAAAACATTACATTGTCAGGGTTACACAGTATTTTCTCTTGCGTGGAGAAGACTATGTACATCACTAAACCAAGGGATTTTAAAGGTACTTTTCAGGTGTCTAGTGCAACACAAATTTTATGAGCATAGAATTAACATAGCATTTGCCCTGCACTCTCATGATCTTATTTTTTACAAGTCAACTGTGTGAAGAAAAACATACTACACCTAAATTCAAAAGTGAGCAGATATGTGGTAGCTATGGAGGATACTATGCCCTTTCTTTCTAACAAACCACTTGAAACAGAGAACTTCCTTTAATTTTTGATGTGAATGACAGAACCCCTTGAAGCTACAGCTCGCTCCAGGCCCTGCCATGACTACTGCAGTTTCTGGTGTCTCTCATTCTAAAACACAGGAGAATTGCTGTTTTACAGGCAGGTATACTTGTATTACCAGGCAGCACTGAAAACTACATTAACCATGATTAAGTCATATGATTGTGTAACTCCTTCCATGTAGTTGCATATATGAGGAAGTTCTTTAAAACAATCAATTTAAAAAAACAACCAAAATGGAATGACAATTCTTTTAAAATATTTTTTTCTGATCCGTAAGGGATCTGATTCCTAAGTCAATGAAAATTTCTAACTCTTTACCTGAAAAAACTCAACAATCGAATCTTCGAGGAACTACTTACTGCACGGACCTACAATTATTTCATTATCTTCCATAGGATTTTCCATTTAAAGTTTCTGGAAAATACATAGAGTATTTTAAACATTTAGAGAGGGCTTGTTTTCAGCTTTGCTCTTCATGCCTGAAGCAACATACACCAGAGAAGGCTTCCACACTGCAGGAGTGCTACTTATTTTTATACAGATAAAGAAGCCTGTTCATCAGTACTCCTATAGTTTATAAATTTGCTCTCTCTCCAGAATACTTATTTAGTACAACATCATTAAACAGCTTTCAATATCTTTGACATTAACACAAAGAAACTGGGTTCTGAGCCAGCAAAAGAAGTTTTGCATGTCCAAGGACGGTACAACAGGACTCAATTTGGCAAAAAATCTTCAGTGACATGACTCTTCTCTAACATTACCCTAAGTGGGAGCCTGTGAACCATTTCATGTTGAAACTACAGCATTCATTTACACAGAAGCAGGGTACTGTACAATTCTTAATTTTTTTTTTTTTTAATGACTGGTACTAGTGGAAAAGTCTTCTTTACCCTTGAAATCTGACATTTCAGTCTTCAGCTCAAGGAGTCTCTAATCTGAAAAAGCAAAAGCACTATATCTATGAGTAAAGTATTTTTCCCTTCAAAACTTTGAATTCTGTCTGTTGTCCAGTTCAGTTGAGCTGAAATGCTACACTTTAATTACTTAGTCAAAAAAATTACAACTAAGTCACTTGGACAGAACCTGTGACAGTATTTGTGAGATTTCTTGCAAAGCTTTCACCATTATATCCTTCGTACCTTTAGCCCTACCCTTCCTGACTCTTTTGTCTGGTCACATTCCTAGACACTGTGCAGCATTAAAATAAAACAAGCCAAATGTAAATCTTCCCACTCCTCTTAAACACCCTCCTAGAGTATACTCCTATCTGAGACAGCACAGTGAAGATTACATACCTTGCATAGTGAAGACCATTAACCTTGCCGTCAAGAGAAAATCAACAGCATCAAATTTTGTCATTGGGAAATAAAAGAGTATTGCTATGCATCTGCTACAGGAGATGACAGACACATCACCTAGAAAGCACATTATAACCTCAGGGCTATGCAATCCTATAGCATAACTGCAGGTGACAGACCCTAGCCGGCAGAACTCCCTAGCAGGCAGAGCTTCCTGGCTCCTCTCTGCCCACTGCATGGTGCCCGTCTCCAGGGCTGAGGTCCATTCACAACCTTCGGCAGGCTTGCAGACACCACGTTCACTTTCTGAACCACTGGGACGTGCCCAGTTCTTACCACCACTGCTCCCCTGGACAAACCGCCTCGCACCCCCACTCAAGCCAGCAATGCTCCCTGACCCACACAAAGAAACGTTACCTGGATTTCTCTTGCATGGTATACGATGATGAGCCCGAGCAGGATGATTGTGGAGAGGCTAATAAGGCATTTCAGAGCGAGGGAATACAGAGACTCCTGCAAGAGAAAGACACCGCCGTTCCTCAGAAACCCATGCGCGGGGGCTGCTCCGCCCCACCGCCACCCCGGCCCGAGGACGGGGCCAGCGGCACCGCGCCACCGGACACTGGGGACACCGCGGGACAGGGACAGGGCAGGGGCCGCGGGCGGTGGGACCGGCTGCTGCCCGAGCTGGTACCTTGGTGTAGGCGCCCCAGGAGAGTTCGGTCTCGATGACCATGACGACGATGCCGAACATGCCGAAGATGAGCGCGTAGTCACTGAGGCGTTTGCGCTTCTCGAAGAGAGCCCGGCGGTGTCCCAGCTTGTAGCCGATGTTCTGGTTCTTCTTCTTGCTGGACTTGCCCCCACCATTGTTGGTGCTGCCCGTGCCGGGGCCGGGGCCGGCGGAGCTGTAGAGAGTCAGGTTGTTGGAGTTGTTGTGTTCGGGCTTGGAAACCACGATCTCCGGGGCGGCGGGGCTGGCGGCGGCAGGGGCAGAGCCGGTAGCGGCGGCGGCGGCAGCGGCGGGGCTGGCGAGCGGCGCCTGGAGCGGCTGGGACTCGGAGTCCAGGTCGTGCAGGTTCCTGCGGGATGAGCTCAGGTTGCTGAGCGGCCGCATGACGCCGCCGTTGTACCTGCAGCTGCTCATGGCTATTTCGGTGAAGGGGTTGCTCTCCCGGCGCTGCTGCTGCTGGTGATGGTGGTGGTGATGGTGAGTGCTGCTGCTGCTGACACTGCTGCTGGGGCTGGCTGCCTGCTGCTGCTGCAGGCTATGGCACTGGTGGTACTGGGAATATTGGTGAGGCTGTCTGGACGCGCCAGCATGGCTGGACGGGGTGAACTCGCTGACGTTCAGCTGGCTGCCGTGCCGGGAGGAGGCGGCGGAAGACAGCGGCGAGGAGTGCGTCCGAAAGGCGCCCGAAAGCGGCGAGGAGGCGCGGAGCAGCAGGGGCAGGTTATCCCCCGCGGCTGCCGCAGCAGCCCCGTAGTAGGCGCAGTTGTTGCACTGGAGGCACGGGCTCTGCTGCTGCTGTTGCTGCTGCTGTTGGTGTAGGAGGCTCTGCTTGTCTTGTCCGTGCTGCTGGCAGTGCGGCGGCGCCGGCGGGCGCTGCTGTGGCTGTTGCTGCTGCTGCTGCTGCTCGGGGCCGAAGCCCGCCGGGAAGTGGCGCGGCGGGTCCATGCCGGGGCCGTTAAAGCCGCAGGAGGACCGGGCGGTGGTGCACCCTGCGCAATGCGTGACGGTCGGCAGGGGAGCGTCCTGCTGCCGCCACGACGGACCCATCCCGGCTCCCGTAGAATCCAGCCGCCGCGTGCGATTGGTCGGGCGCACCAAAACAACGGGCATCACGTCACCTGCCGGGGGCGGAGCGGCCGCGCCGTCACGGGGGGGCTCGTGGCTCCGNCCGCGGAAACCCGGGGCTTCCCGAGGGCGGGGAGCGCCCTCGCTGCCGGGATCGCCCCCGCCTGCCGGCGAAGGGGCTCCGCCGGGGCTCTCCCCGGCGGCTCTCCCCGGCTCCCCACTCACATCTGCGCCGTCTCCGGAACATGGGCGCCGCGTCGCGCTCCGGAGCTGTCCAGCAGCGCCGCCGCCGCCGCCGCCGCCCTGCAAAACACAGCGTCGGGCTCGCTGCCCTGCCGCCGCCCCGGGCCGCGGGGAGCTGGAAGGGGCCGCGGCGGGCAGCGGGGAGCCCTCCCCGACACATGCCGGGCCCGTCACGAAGCACGGGGACGCACGGCTTCTGCCGGCCGCTCCCTCTGCCCTCCGCCGGCGGAGGGAAGGCGCAGCCGGGGCGTGAGGCCGGCGGCAGCGGGGGTGGTTCGGGGGCTGGAGACCCGCTCCGGCGGAGCGGCAGGAGCTGCACCGTGAAACGGGACCGGTGCCACCGAGGAGTTTCGCTCCGGCTCCCGTTCCCTGGCGCGCACTGCCGGCACAGTCCCGAAGCTGGTTGTCTGCTACCATTTTGCCTTTTCCCCTTTCTTCCTTTCCCTCCCAAGCCCCCACTGAGTAATGCACTCTGGCAGCTCCGTTAGGCAGAGCAATGTCTGCGCCAGGTAAAGTCTCCTTTCTGCATTTATTTAAGGGACGATTCTTTAAGGGAGGAATGGTGAAAATGAAAAGTGATTTACCTTGTTAAAGGTCTGTCATTCCTGTCAACTAGGCAAGACTATAAGAGGGGGTTTCGTCTTTTTTTTCCCCCCTAGTCAATATTTGATAGCGTGGAAGGTTTCCTTACATCTTTAATTTCTCAGCAATGTTAAAGACAAAATCGACCAAGCCTTCCTAGGATAAAAGCCTGCGTCTTTGTAATTGCTGTGTCCCCTGTGACATTCAATTCCCTTTGAAAACCCTTAGATGGGTTATAGTTTAGAAAGATGAGTGAGGCTTAATGTCATTAATAAAGTTTTAAAATATGCTCTGTTATAAAACTTGAAATACTTAATGCCTAATCAAGGCATACCTTTTAAAACAAGCACACGTATCACCCTCACAATGAAACAGCCCTCACTAATGAAGCAAATATCGTGTTTTACAATACAGATAAATAATTTACAGACAGACCAAAATTTAATTATGTTTACATATAATGTTATTTTGAAAAAGCACTCATAAATAGGCATATATATGATACACAACATCATAATGCCTTGTGATAAATCAAAATTTGTCTTGACCAAATTTTTAATAAAAATCCACACACACTTCATTGCATGAATGATGAAACACTTTAGTTTTTAAATTACAGTAAAGTGTATCTGGATATTCAATATTACACTCAGCTTCCCAAAACACCAGTGGCCAAGAAAAAAGGCACTTTTATTTTTAAGATTTTTTTTTTAAGAATGAATAGGCTGTTTTACACCACTTCATATATTCCATTTTGTTTGAAAAAAACACAGTGCTATAATTCTCTCATTGATCCTATTTTGCTTGTGTTTTCAAATGCACATGAATCTCAGGGGTCTTTGAAAATTAAAATCTCAGGGAACCTGGGCTTTTACTATTCTATAAATAAAAGTCATGCTTAAGCATGCTTTCAAAATATGTGTTTTGTGAACTAGTTAAAGATTAGATAGGCAAGGTTTCATCTTTCCTTTTCTGTGCGTGATGTGTCCTTAATTTTGCTTGAAGGTACTTTCTTTCAAGCTTTCATTTTACCAGAAGATAAAGTCCTCATGACCTAGTTTACCTTGAAAAGCCTTTTAAGAAATTTGTAAGTCTCCATGTTTTATTTAGAAGTCACCAAGACTCTGTCCTGTAACTTCATCTACTCTGATCGTGGAAGCTTACATTAGAATTATGAAGAAGGCAAAAAAATGTCTTTTAAAAGCCTTTTTATACTAAAATATCTGATATCTTTGCTCTGTGTGGGAAAATCATTGCATTTATTTTTCTGATTCATATATAGAATTCACAAGTCTCAATTTTTATACATCTACTCCTGCTATTCTGTTTATTTGTAGAAATGCAAGGCCAGTGCTGTTACTAGCTTTTAGATATTTACTCTACTTGCTTGGCTGTTTCATTGTGTGAATAAAAAAATTAATATTCCTATGTCTAACACAAGAGGTCATACTCATCACACAGCTTGTTAGAAAACTGATCAGCTATGGTTTCATTTTAGTTTCATTGTGCGGTCTGGGATATCTCATCACAATTTCAAGGTATAAGCTAAGAATTGTGGAGAGTTTGCATTTTCAGAGCTAAACAGGTGAATCTTCCCCTCTGTGGCACTGATTAATGAGAAGGAACAGAAAGATGCTATTTACTTTATCTTCCCTTGCTAAAAAATTTTGAAGTTCACTTTCAAAAACGAGTGTTTTTGTTTTCAGAAATAAAATCTATTCTTCATGCAAACTGAATTGTTACTTTCTTTTGTACTACAAATTAGTGTGGCAGCTCAGAACTGTTAAATCATGCTAACATGATAACAGTGAACCCCTATGAAAGAAACATTATCTGTTTGGAATAAAGCTTTGATTTTTCTCCTACGTTTTCATTGTATACTGGATGGAACTGCTCTTACTGGTTGTCATAGGTCTTGATTCTGCTGTGCCAAAAAGGCTGATTTTACATCAGTGTGTGTGCATCTACATACATGTGCACGCACACCTCGGTGTAATGTGAGACAGAAACAGTTACTGCAGGTCCCACTTGATAATTGTGATTAATGGAGATATTCAAAAAACAGGATTTTTTTTTCCCTAACCTCTCTAATTGCAAGAACAAGATAAATACTGCCACACAGTATTGAGCAAAACTGTATTAACAACAGGACAGGAAGCACAACAGACACAAGAAAAATCAGATTCTTGAGAGGAGAAAAACCACTATGAAATATTTGAAGTGACATATATTGGCTGATCATTTGAAAAGCTCGCATAGCTCACATAGCAACATGCAACAGAGATACAATGCCTACAGACTACAATAACAGATATTAGAAAGCTTCTTGGGCTGTTACCTTTTTGCCCCTACTAATGCCAAACTAAAAACTGTTAAAATAACTGAGAATTCTGCCCTCATAAAAAGGTCAAAAATATAGAAAAATGGTAATAAAAAGGAAACAAAAGAAATAGAGAGAAAAGCAAGCCTAAGACATTCCATTCTCAAAGCACATTCTGCTCAAGACCTAGGGGTTTTTAGAAAGCCCTAAGGAAAAAGCTTTGTCCAATTCCAAAAAAAGGCAAGCATTGCAGAGCTCAGTATGTGCATTGAAAGATAGCATTCAGTGAAAGCAGAGTCACATTAATCAAAACACAGGTAACACCAGCAGCAATAGGGTAACATAAGATTATTCAAGGGTATCTATACAGCAATAAAAATGTTTTGTGAGACCACACCAAATGACTGCAGTATAGCTGCTGAGATGATGGGCATGGAAACTAACCATATGAATCACATGTGTAAATTACCTTTTCCATACCATCTGGCTGGGCTTTTACCCACCAGATACATCTAACGTTCACCCCAGCAACTTCTGGTGTCATGTAATTATATACCTTAACTGGAATCCCACCTCTGCTGGACCTATGCTTATTTCAAAGACCTTTTGTTAATGTTCCACAGTAAGGGGTGAGAAAGGAAATACCATTACTCCATACAGATAATGCAATTATGTATTAGGAGGATGCATGATTTACTGTTTCTACTTTTGATTTTATACAATTTGACTAATCTGCACTGTCTTCTGCTTCTCCACCAACATCACCAATGAAAATGCAGGTTCAGTCCAGTTCAAAACCTTCATTTGTAATCTAGGATATGTAGGATATGACACATAGGGACATTGGATTGACAGCAGCTCTAAAATAGTAATGAAAGTTTTCGAAAGTGGAGATGTCTTCATTTGTAGGGATGTAGCTTAAGAAAAATCTAGAATTGCTGCATGCCTTTCCTCCAGTCAAGAGATGTTAAGGGATGAGAGTTTTGGTTTTTTCTTGCTAAAAACATTTTTTACCATCCATATTGAAAATATTGGATGTGGTCCAAAAAATACCTGGTAAAAATATTTCTTCACTTTCCCATTTTTCTGGATATTTTTATAGTACTTGAAGGACACACAAATCTAATGACTTCCTTTCTTGCCTCTGCTCTTTTGTCATTATCAAGAGATACGGCCACCTTCAAAGAATTTCTTGGCTAGCTAATTGCATGAACATCAATACTGTTTTATCCAGCTGATACAGGTGCTCAGCAGGTGACTCTTACATTATACTTAATCAGGCTGCTTTTTATTATTTTCACAAATTGGTGCAATGTTGTAACAGAACTCAGATAACTCAGTACAATTACTAAAATGCTAACTTAACACAGTTTTTTATGTATCACCCTGTGCAAGAGCACAGAGTCAGTTTTAGTGTGTATGGGATTATCAAATGTGAGAATGTACTTTTAACTGTGCAGAATGCAGTTTTTGAAGTATATTGATCTGTCAAATCTAGTGAGATAGCATTTATATCTAAATATAAGATTATACCTTGCAGAGGTGGATGTTAGTGTTTTTTTCTCAATAAAATGTCATATGTGATTCATATAGCAATTGATTCTAAATAATTAAATTAAATTTGCTCCTGTTTAAAAATAAGGGTTTTTTCTTCATAAGTACTTTATCATCAGTGCTTCCTTTCCATTGTGAGATCAGACTTGCTGTAGATTTGCACTAGCTTTGTTTTATTTGGAAAATTCCTTCAAGGTTACTTAGTAAAAGGTTCCCTTATTAGGCTGTAAAATGTGAAAGATGGACATTGCTTTTATCAGATATGTAAGAGTTCTTTCAAATCTTTAATGGTAGGTTCTTCCAGTCAGTATCCCTGCCAATTCAAAAAATATATATAAAATGTAAGGTTACTTCTTTGGTTGTGTTTATTGGGAGATTTTTTAATATGTTTCTGCAATTTTGATGCCCTGAAAGACTCTGCAATTTCCACAGCACATTTAAGTCTCTTGTCACAGAAGTTTTTTTGTTCGTTTGTTGCTGTCATCATCACACCTAAAGCTTTTTGGATGTGCTCAAAGTGGACACAAATGTCAATGTATGTTGTGGTCCTGCTCACACAGATCATCTCTTTTCAAGTTTATGCACTTGCAGAACTAATGAGAGCAGAGAAAAGATGAAACCAAATGTTCAATTTCATGTTATCTGCAGTCACACTTCCTACTTAATTTATGCTTAATTGTATTTGTGTGGTTTTTCTAATTTCTGAGATGGCTGGTTTCAGAAATGAATTTAGGAAGAGGAGCAGGGCAGTTGTTGAGAGCAGCATCTCCCTTCTTCCTAGCTACGTATGTCTGCAGCACCTTATTTTCTCCCCTGTTCTACCTTTCACATTACCCCTTCTTCTTATCCTTCTCTGCTGCAGAGGAAACAGGATACTTAAATTACTTGAGAGCACCTCTGGGTCAGGTGCTTCCCTGTCAGAAGACAGGGAAGCATTTATCAAAGTAGGGAGTTATTCAAACCACCTCTGCTTCAAGCTGGCTCTGGCTGGGTAAGCTGTGTAACTAAACAACTATTGGAAGTGATATTCCAGAACCTGAAGGGAAGTTTTGTAAAACTTTCATTCCCTGAAATATAATTCTTCTGACTACTCTATTTTATCCCTTATTTCCATATTACTCGATCCAAAATTTGTTATGTTTTTTAGAAAAATACTTAGATCATTTTAGTTATCAACACTAATTTTAAAGTGAAATGGCTTAAGACTTCTGTGCTGGTTTCAGCAGGGGTAGAGTTAATTTTCTTCACAGTGGCTGTGTTTTGGATTTGTGCTGAGCACAGGGTTGATAATATAGAGATATTTTTTAGCTGTTGCTGAGCAGGGCTTGCACAGAGCCAAGGCCTTTTCTGCTTTTGTACTTCCATGCTGAGGAGGAAGCTGGGAGTGCATGGGAGGTTGGGAGGAGACACAGCTGGGACGGGTGACCCCAACTGACCAAAGGGATGTTCCAGAACATATGACATTGTGCTCAGGATATACAAAGATGGAGGGAAGAAAGAGGGAGAGAAAAAATTTTGGAGTGGTGGTGTTTATCTTCCAAAGTAAGTGTTACACATGATGGGCCCTGCTCTCCTGGAGACGGCTGAACACCTGCCTGCCATGGGAAGCAGTGAATCAATTCCTTGTATTGCTTTGCTTGAGTGCATAGCGCTTTTTTCCTCTATTAAACTGCCTATATCTCAACCAATGAGTTTTCTGGCTTTTACCCTTCCCTTGCCCTTCCCAGTTTCTCTGGTGAGGGAGTGAGCGAGCAGTTGCCTAGGGCTTGGTGGTTGGCTGGGGCTAAACAACAACTTTTCACATAAAATCCTACCCTACTCAGAAAACCTTTCTATAGACTCAAACTTCTTTCCTTCCAGATGGGTTAAAGATATCTCTGCAACCAAATACATGAGATTAGTACCTCTTGTATTAGCAAAGTGACATTTAAAAATATGTATCAGTCTGTAGACTGCTTTAAAAAGTTTGGATAACCAGACCATTTCTCAACAGAAAAACTACTTGTAAAAAACTATTATCCTCTGCATCTTCACACATTCAGAATATATTCTACATTACTGTAGACCGATGCAAACATGGGAAATATATGGACAGTGTGGTTTCTTCACCTTGACCAGTATTTTAGATTCTTTATCTTTTCAGAAGATCAAAACCAAGTTTAAAATGGAAAATATCTTCTTGCTTTAATTATGAAATCTTGGCTGTTACAGTTACAAAGTATGACCTGAAAGTTCTTTCTCAGAATAATTTTACTAATGTTAAAGCTGGTCTAAATAAAACTAGCTCTTCCGTCTAACAGAAGCCTACCCTCTGGAGAAGAAAGCCCCTCCAGGTAAGAATCCATTTTCCCCTTTGTGATCATTACTGCAGAATGATCAAGGCACTTAGGTAAGAGATCTTCCTGCACTGTCTCAGGAAACAGCAGTGCAAGTGACAGTGTTGAGAGCAAGAAGTCGTCGAATCGTTACACACTACTTGGCAATGAAAATTCTTTTCAAGGACAGAATTCCAGTATTCAGCAAGCCATGTCCTCTGAAGGGTGGAGAGGCAGCTTCTACCTGGACCTCCATGTACCTCGTTTCTAGACACGTGATTCCCACTCGGGAATTCAAGGACATGCATTACAGGGTTTAGCAGCCCAGTGTGCAGAGCTTCAGCTAGTGAGAAGTATGAACAGAGGACAGTGACATGATCACAACACTTAACCAATGGTTCTATTCAGAACTCTCTCCAGAAGGGATGAGAGCATAAACATTTTCTTTTAAACACCATCAGCCATTGTGTTTGCTTCTTAAATGTAAGAGATATATATCTGGATGTTCTTCATATAAACAAAGTGGGGAAGAAAAAGTGAACTCCATCTCAGAGAACAGGTCTTAAAAATCAAGTTGTATTGTAGCTGAGGGAAGAAACAGCAAATTTCCTCCCCTTACAATTGTCTACCCATGAAGTTTGAGATGATACACTGGGTCACTCAGCATGCAAGTACACAAGACACATGGGTTCAGCCAAAAATCAGTCACTCTCATCAGAATAGGAACAGGAATATGCCCCCTATGGGGGGCAGAGAGGCTCTTAACAGACACCTCTCCAAGAGCAGTGTACATACACTCACCAAAGCCAGCAACTTCTAGTGCTGTCCCCATTAGAGGAGACACAGGAGCCAGCTGGCCATCTCCAGACTTTCTCATGATCAGGCTTCTATGTCTGCTTCAGTGCAGCAACAGAATTTGAATGCTCAGGAAAACACACAGCACTTTGAACCCCAGATCCTAAAGCTAGTTTCAGAATTGCCCTGAAGTGTTGAGGCTTGAATAGTATTTACTAGAAATTTCTGACAATCTCTGGGCATTTCATCTGGCATTCAAAGATTGCTCATATTTTAAAACATGCCAACCTGCAGTCACTGTTATTCTTGCATGGTAAATTCAGCATTTCATCTCTCCTGTTAGGTATGTAGGAGAAGGAGGATTCACTACAGGCTAATGCCATCATATTCATTTGTCATTCAGCTAATATACATTTGTCAGTTTTGATGAGTTTTTGCCCAGCTGCCCTTCCCATCACATGCTATATGACTGACAGGACTCTCATTCCAAGAAGTGAAGCTGCTATGTGGCTGCTAGTTTAAAATTATTTTAAGTTTCTGTGTGTACTCTTTACTAACTCTGAAGAGCCACTTCAGCTTTGGCAATTTCTTTTTCAACTTCACCAGGATTTTTATGATTTGTGCTTTATGAGCATGTTTTACATAACAGAAAAAGGAAAGAGTTCTTTATATTTGACACAAATATCCACAATTCTATTTACAATGTGAAATATGACATTAATGAAAAAAAACCCATATTATAAAAGATTGGTCTATATTTATTCACACAAATAAATCTATAAACCCATCTCTGCTTTCTCAAGCAAGCTGCTGTTAATCAGTGCTTTGATTTCATGCCCTTTTCATGGTCCCTTCTGTGCATGAAGGGATTAGAACAGAAGGTTTTGCATATGTCCTTATGAGGCTCTAAATTTAATATTAAACAAGAAAAATCACAGAGTGCATTCATGCCTTTGAGGTCTGGCAGCTAAATCTTGAAGGTGAACACTGTCCTTTCTGCTCTTGTGCTGATGAATAATTACCTACCCAAGGCCGAAAAATACCAAAAGGGTGACACAAGAATGTCTCTGCTCAGACCACTTTGTGATGTGCTGTGGGGCTGGATCTCCCCAACAAATGCAGAAAAAGGTTGAAAGTTTTCAAGGTACTGGGTGGCTTAGTATAGCAGTAGGATTACAGAATAAGGAAGAGAATAATAATGGCACCTGCTATGAAATTATTTGTTTATCTATTTTCCTTCTATTGGCAACAAAAAAACCACTTTCAGTTTCTAATTTCATCAGGGATAAAAAAGAATTCCTAAACCTAATTTGATGTGAACCTAAATTCCATAATTACTCTGTGAGAAGTAAATTACTCACAGTTTTATTCCTTCTAGTCCTGTTCAAATGGGTCGAGTAAAATGCTTTAATTTCTACAGGCGAGTGTTTGCACAGATCAAATGTATATGCCAGCTAATGTTTGCTCATGTCTTTCTAAAAAAGTATCTCTTTGCATCTGTAAACATACATTTTGTAGACATAGTCCATAGGCTTGCTTTTGAAAACTGTCCTAGAAGACAGTGGCACAGGTAATAGCAGATTGTAAGTGAGAATGGTGAATCTACAGCAAGTGAAATACAGAAGGCATTAATGAAAAGACGTACAATGATAGGTGTCATTTTTTAATGAAATGTAGTGATTTACATTTGCAGAAGGGTGTGTGCTGTATGGTAGGCACAATTTCTGCCAATGTATCTGTATCTACCTGGGTACTCATGTAGTATCAGGGCTGCAAGCAGGCTGGGAAGTTGGGTGCTAAAGCACTGGAAGTGATTGCACAGTCCCACACTGGAGGTAAGAATGTAATTTCTGTTTATTATCATGCAAAGTGTGAACTTGCATGAAAATGCCCCCTAGTATGCTTGTAAAAAATTTCTTTGTAAGCAACTGAAAGCCATTTGAGTGGATCGGTATTGCTTACTGATTTCCGATCAGTAATATGAAAGTAACTCATGGCAGCAGAGCTAGAGATGAAAACAAGACAGCAGTCGCTGTGAAGTAATGCTAGAACTACAGAGATTAACTATGTAAGGTGGAAAAAATGGTATTGAGGGATAAAAAAGCTGCAATTCCCAAATAGATGTGACTGCAGATGTTTAAAAAATATAAATCTGAGGCAAGGGATTGAAAAATGTAGTTAAAAGAAGGAGACGTGGTGTTTTGGTCTGAAATACAATATGCGTACGAAAAAACTGTCTCAATTAGAGTTTCACTGTCACTGAATTTCTTAAAATGCAAGAATGTCAATAATTAAATGCCAGTGATAAATCATGGGAACAGATTTTATCTATGTAGAATACAAATACCATTTAGCCTAACTCCTGAAGAGTGGAAAGTGTTTTACTGGTGTAAAGTACTTGGTCTTTTAAGAACAGTCCTACTAGTGAAAAGATCTTGTTATTTTTACGAGTTTGGTCTGGGTCCTCAGCATATGCTGGAGGTGGCTGGCAGGTCCTTCCTCTCAGCTACAGAAAGCAGATAAGGCCTGTGAGCCCCAGGACTACCCCTCTTTGTAACCTGTGAGGAGAAGGCAGTGCCCAGACCCCAAGTTTAGGAGAGCATCCTGTCCCTGGTGAGAGTTAATCAGAGATTTGGGCAGTGCTCAGGATTTGGCAGTAGACACAGGGACGATCTATTCCCCTCGCTACGGGATGTGTTCACCCTGACTTTAAATGCTGTGGATGGTAGAAGCCTGGTGACTAGAGTGGCTGGATCAGTCCATGTGGAGCAAAAAAGCAGCTCTGCTGCTGATAGGAGACCTTTCCAGTGTATCTCCAGTATGCAGCAGGCTGACAGGGTGTGCAGACCTGTCTTGTCTCAGATGTGCCCTGTAGCAGTTTTGGCAGTGATGGCTATGAGATGATAAGCTGGATTCCTCTTCCAAGGTGTCTTATTTGAAACAGTAGTTATAAATCTAAATTGATACCCCATCCACCTTCTAATCTCTCTGAGTTTAGAGATAAGACTTACAAAGACAGTAATTTGTAAAGGTCCATATTTTAGGGGGGGAAAAATCCCATTATAAATTTTGAATAATCCAGTTTCTAATATTTCATTTACTTGCTCTAACTTTTCTGATAAGAGAAAGAAGACAAAGGTCTTCTTCCTTTTGTTCTCATTGCATTTTATTTTAGGCCCTTTTGTTTTAAAAGAAATATTCTTATAACATTGTGTTTTCAAAGAGAAGGCCACTCAAAAAAGTTAAGTGAGAATCCATGTAGTTTTTTCTTTCACAATTGTTTTCTATGCCTGGCCAATGGAAATTACCCATTTCTTAGCTGCCTTTAGAACTGAAGCACCCTTCTTGAAAAGGAATAGCCAACACAGCATTTCAGAACAGAAGACTACTGCAGTGTCTTCAAAGTTATTAAGCATTTCTTGTTATTCTTCATCCTATTACTTTTACATGCATCTTTATCTGTGACAGCATACTAAAGCGGTTCACTGAGCTACCTGCAGTGATGTGCAATATTCCTACTTCAGGTGACTTTGTAAAAGAACATTAAAGATCCCTCATTTACTGCAACATTAAAGCAGTAGTTTCCTAAGTTTCCTGGGTTTATGTAATTTGTTTGAAACCAAGCTTATCTCCAAAGTCCAAGTAAAGAATACAGAATTAGTAATGATGAGCTCACTCTTAACATCCTATATCCTGTTAAGGCATGAGCAAAGATTAACCCAGTTTAGTTTTCAGGAGGCTTATGAATGTCCAAGTTTTTTTAAATGTGGTTGTCACAGAGCAGTGCAGTCCAGAGGAGAGACTTGATTCTGTTATATCTGTGAGGAATATGACTCAGGCACTCTGCAAATTTTGTTGAATTCTTGGAGGTGGTGTAACAGATGTTTTGGAACTTCTTGACTGATATATTTTGCCAAGCTGACAATTATATCAGGTGCTTAGGAATTCCGAAAACTAAGCCAATTATTATTGTGCTAGCAGATTTGGTACTCTTCCCTATTTCTAATACAAGACTTTATTTTTCAATACAAGGCAGAAGAAAATTATTCCAGGCCTAAAGAACATAGTGTCACAGTGCCAGTGCAAGTTCAGGGGATTCCCCTGGGTGTAAAAACTTTTTCTAAAATACTGTCAATAAGATACATTAAAAGTAGATTACTGGAAGAAAGGTAGATTCAGGAAGAAAGAAAATATATGAAAACAGTCATTTAATAATGAAATCAGATGCCCTGGAAAACTGGAGAGCACTCTCTCAGTAACAATATGACTGTGCACACAAATAAGACATGCTAGATGAGAAGAGCTTTCAAGGAGAAATTTGAAGAACTGTGCACAATATTACTGAGTTTGTTCAGCTGCTGCAGTACTCTTGTATTTCTGTGTAAAGAGATTGAATAAATATATTTATTGCACGAACATGTTCACAAATGAAACAGGCAAGGAGATTCACAGCGTAAGACTGTGTCTACTTCTTACAGAAAGCAAATCCTTAGTTGAGGTTTGTATAGTTGGCTGACACAACATAGCCTTCTAGGAATCTCCAGGTACAGAATTACATGGTAACAATTTTGTATAATTCTAGAAACTTCCTAAGCTAAAGTCATCCCTTTACATCTATTTCACTAAAGAGAATCCTGCTTTTTTTGACTAACTTTCTATGAAGAATATGAAGGAATGAGATTAAGTCACTGATTAATTTTTTAAGATGAAAAACAACAACAGACATTTAACTCTAAATAAGCAGTTACTAATAATGCATAAACCTTAATTAGCTGCTTGCATTTTTTTCCTCATGGCTCCTTCATGTAGGAATAATATTTATTGCAACACCTTTTCCAGTCAATCATGAATGTAAAGATTCATGTTTTGCAATAATGTAAGTAAAATTATTCTTCTTTGGCAGGATTTCTTTATCAGCATTTTTATAACTTAATAAAAAATCCTTTTGTATTTGTTCTGGGGTATATAGCTACTTATATAATAGAGAATCTTTACCTGCTGATCACAGATTGAAATTTTACCTAATACACTGGAAGAGTTAATCATCTAACTGTAAAATAGAGAAACACCTGAACCTGATCTAGCCAGCAGGCAAGTGCCATGTGAGGGATGATAACACTTCAGGGAAGTAAGATGCAGTACCCAAGATAGATCCCACATCCAGACTGTTTCCTGGGGCACAGAATTTTCACTCCCAGCAAAAATGGAGAGGAGATGGAAAAAGGAAAAACAGGATGCAGCAGTGTCTATGCAATGTTTCACCTGCTCAGCACATGCCCAAGTTGCAGAACAAATAGGGTCAATATCTTCTGCCTGATGAGTTTTAATGTACATCTCCTAAAGCTATGCTTTAGCCACTAACCTAAAGGGTTTTCTGAAATAAAACTCTTAATAGAATGAACTTTAAACACTCATTAGTACAGGGACTGGAATCCAGGTTTCCCTGTCCCAAATGACTTCCTCAGCCATTAGTCTGAAGAGCTTTGCAATGACAATTTAATTATTCTATTCAACAGTTAGAGTCATTGAAAAAACCGTACCCTATATTCTGGCAATTAGAGCTCCTGCTCAGCAGGATTTAAAGTTTTATCACACAGAAGAGATCTATAGCATGGTCTCTCACATGCTAGGGGACACTTCTATCTCCTATGATTATTAAATAAGTGAGTTTGTGGGAACAGGTATCAACACCTCTGTTTTAAAAAGAGCAGTGAGGGAAGCAGGGAAGTTATACAGAATGTTGAAAAAATGTCCAGCGAAGCTGGCCATGATGGTGAGACTGAGGTAGGAAAAAATACTTAAAATCAGTTCTGGGCAGATATAGACACTACCTGGATGCTTAGGTGTTCATTACATTTAAGATTTTAGTCCTGGGATTCCCAAAATCAAACAACATGAGAATTTGTCTAATACAAAGGAAAGCATCTATATAATCTATCAGATGTGATGAAGACCTCTAAGCCTTGAGTCCTGGTGTCACATCTTTCACCAAGTACCCCATAAAGAAGAGAACAAGATGGACATTTTGAATACCTATCCTATATTGTTTTTGCAGTAGAAGAGAATATGGTAAAAACAAATAAAGGCAGAAATATCAGCCAGTATTTATAAATTCATTTCAAGATTAAGTAGCTGAATTGCTAGCTGCAGAATACATAACCTCGTGCTAAAGACTACATCAACACCAGAAAAGCTGGCAAATGGCTAATATGGTGTGAAGGTTCCTGGGAAGATAAGTCACATTGCAGACCAGTACACCTGATGTCAGGAGTGCAAAAATTAGTAAGAACAATATTAAAAGACATCAATAATGCATACTTGGATTGATATGAGTTTGGGAAAGAATCAAATCTTTTTTTCTTCACCTTCAGCAGAGGTTCTATGTAAAAATTCAGTGGATTTCCTTGATGAAGTCAACAATGGTGTTAACAAGGGAGAACCATTTAATACACTTTGATTTTCAAAAGGCATTGTAGAGGACCCTGAAATAAAGTTATCTCTTCAGTAAATAATCATTACTATTATTCCCCAATCAAAAAATTATTCTTTAATATTAAAATGGACTTTTGTTTAGCAAGAGCACAACGCTAAACCATTTAGTGAAGCAAAATAGCAAGTCATTTCATCAAAACATTTCAAACCCATTGATTTTAACAATTCAGGGTTTTTTTCACCTCTGTATGTACACTTTCAAATTTTCTCTGTAAGTACTAAGAGAATGCATAGCACCCCAGACAATCTTACTGCTGTTCCATCAAGGCTTTACTGTAAATAATACAAGGAAGGAAAGTGGCAGCTGAATATGAAAAAAAATTTGCAGTAAAATTCATATTTTATATGAATTTTACTTTTTTCATAAAAAAAGGCCATATTTTTATTTGGCCTGCTGTTAGGGTGTGAGTCATGTGGCAGGATTATCCCCTGCTAAGATGGCTAGGTGAATAGTCAGTGGGCAAAGAGGAAGATTGCTCCAGCAAAACATCCAGGCAACTAATTATGGAAAAAGCTTTTTGTTTCTTGGATTTTAGAGGAAGAATTTTCACATGACTGAGTTAGCTGGATAATGGAGCTATTTCATTTTAAAGTGAAACATAAATAGCTTTTTATGAAAAGTGAAAGTTTCATCAAGGTTGATACACATGGGTTTCTCCTCCTCTTTAGTACAGTGTATTTTTACTTCCTTTTCCTGCAGTCCTGCATGCCTGTAATAGTAGACTGAGTTTCATACCTAACTATATGTAGTTGCAGAGTGATTTAATTTAAAAAATCAAAGGTGATGGCAGTGGGAGGAAATAGGGTCCTTGAATCCCTTTTTAACTGACAGCTGGTCAATTAATTTTCATGCAACATTTTTCTTCACCTTTCCAAAAGGAACCTTGTGCTTAATATTTGTTTGTCATGGGGAGAAAAAAAAAAGTTTCAAATTTAAGGATTTAATTACTATTCCATTGCATTCTATCTCTCTTCTTCATTGAAGTGAATTTAGGAAGCAGTTTTAGCTGACAATATTGATTTCAGTTATATGAAGGGGAAAGATATAGACAGATTATTGAAAGAACAGTTTTGAGAAATGCTGAGCTTACAAAAAGAGAAGCACTTTTTTAGAAAAGGTATTCAGTGAATGAAAGACGGCAAATCCTTTTTGTATATTAATTTCTCCTTTGAATTCTCTGTCTTTCATCTAACAGGAGTAGCATTAGCAATCTACATAAAAATAATTATGCTTGTCTCATAGCCTAAAAAATGTAAGAAAAGTAAAGAAGAACTGTAGAAACTCAACTTCAACATTTGCAGCTGGACTATATATAGCCAGTCTATAAATACATAGGACATTGTTTTGTACTCCCTTTTCTTTATTGTACTTCCTCACATGGCTAAGCCAAAGTGAAAAAAAAAAAAAAAAAGGAAAAATATCTATTTTATACTTAGTTACAGCTTTTGCAGCATGCAGTATTGTGAAAAAGGTGTCTTTCTACTTCAAAAATGCTTCCCACAATATTCGTACTTTGCAGATGAGTTAGGGCTTTGATTTTAACTTGGGGGAAAGGGATTGAAAAATACTGAGGCACCAGAGAATTTAATAATTCTTTTAGCTCTCCTTCATAAATTAAATTGGGATCTGCATATCACAGTGTGGTGGGGGGGTTTAATCCCATAATATGTATATGCATACCTTATGTTCATTTGCTTAATGCATCATGCATATGCTTCCTCATAAGCGCTTTTCTAAAGAACCTAATTTTTCTATATCTC
Source organism: Grantiella picta (assembly GCA_013397955.1). NCBI lineage: Eukaryota > Metazoa > Chordata > Aves > Passeriformes > Meliphagidae > Grantiella > Grantiella picta. Next base: position 862,789 of record VZRM01015739.1, read on the forward strand.
CTGAAGCAATTAATTATTTTCGAGAAATGAGTTTAAAATATGGTTCTATTAAGTCTTGACAGATAGACATGCCACTTTAAACAGGAGTTGACCTTCAGAAGTTGCTGAAAATACAGTCTCAAGTATCAAACCTTGAAAATACACAAAATCACCAAAAGCAGTGGTTCCAAAGTCGCTGCAGGCCTGTGAAAGTCTCGGACTTTAACCTGTTCCGTGTTACTGCTGCTGATTCTAGGAGAAGTACCAATCCCTGCATAAAATCGCTATCAGAGTTGTGTTGGAACCTACTTTTTAGTTCTCTATATTCTGAAGCATTTAAAACAAATTCCTCACTTGAAAAGCAAATATTCAGTAGGATCAAGTTGCCGTAAGAGTAAGTAAAAGGATATTAATTTCAATAGATGCTGATCAAACCTCTATGTAAAGTGATATCAGCTACTCCACTCTCTCTGTCACGTTTAGCATGTGACATCATGGTGCAACTCTGGTGTCACAGTTCTAAGTATTGCAAAAACCTTGCTTTCATGTAGGGAATCAGCCTTAAACACTTAAGCTTCCTGGGCAGATACTGTTTCCCAAACAGGAACCACAAGGGCTAGCCAATAGGTAAACAAAAGTTAAAAAAAACCAATATATGTGTCCTGTTCCCCAGGTTACTAAGCAGAGTAAACATCTCTCTCCAGTTCAGAACCTGAAAACTCTCCTGAACATGTCAGCAGAGAAGACAGCCAGAAACTGAAAAAGCATCTTACCTCCTGCATCATAGTCCTGAAATTACAAATTAATCTCCTGCCTTTCAGAAACCCTCCCAGAATAATATTTTACTGTCTCTATCTCTCTCCTGCCAAAACATTGAATAAAGTCTTTAAGAAAAAGTAAGGTAAAGAGCATGACTGTACAGCCTATTCAATATTCAATAGGACAGAGATTCCTGCTGTCCAAGACTCTGATATTTCTCCTGTACCAGTCCAGAGCATCACTTCCATCTCCTCTTCAGCTGTGCTTGGAAGAGAGCAATATCTGTGGTTATTAAATTTAATGAAAACTGCGGTTCTCTAGACTTTGCACAATATATGCTGCACAAAAGCCTACCAGACCACTGCCACAAAGAGGTTGATATGGTAACATCTAATTTTTGTGCTGAAGTGAGATTATGTGTTAAATGTACAAGGAAGATAAGAGAGTGTTTCCTGGTGCAGGAAACCTTTAGAGGAAGAAGCTAAAGTAATTGTGGATTAGGTCCTGTAGATTAGCATTGAACAGACCCTGGAATGCCTCCCAGATGAAAGCAAATGTTTCCGAATACTTACATTTTCCTGATTGCTTTCAGGTGGACAAGGAGAAGAGAGGATATAAAAATCTCTCTCCTCTTTTGTGTCTGTGTATCCTACATATCAACACAGCAGCAAAGCACAGCTGCAATCTTGTGCTCCCTTGTGTTGCCATTCTTTGGCATGCCCACGTTGTTCCAGTGATTCAGAGTCTGCCTACATTTCCCTTGTGATTGGTCCCTCATAAGAAAGAAAACACAAAACATCCATGGTTCATTTGAGGTCTCTTATGTGTAATTCATTAACAAAAGCTTTAGAGCTTTGTAAAAATGTGTTTACTGGACTCAGGGAAGATGGCTAACAGCAAAAATGATTCTGTCTTTGTTCATGTAATATTCTCTGGGTTGAATTTTAATTATTTATATGTGCTTGGCTTTTTTCATCCTTCTAACTGTCTTTTTTGTTTTTCTCACAATAGTTGAGAATTTGTTAATATGATAGCTACAAATGCAGTAAGTGTTATTGTTGAGAGCATGTTACTATAACCCAGGAAGTACAAATTTTTTGTCTCGTCTGTTCAGGAAGGTCTCATGGTCTTATTTCCTGTACTTACAGTCTCAAGGTGAGTGGCAGAAAAAAACAATCCCAAGGCTGTCTGATCCCACTAGTGCTAAAATACCCAGAGTCTCACTGCTCTCCAAGGCTTCTGTCTCAGTCAAGCATTGTCTTCTAGTCACAATAGTTAGGCCACAATTTGTAAAGAAAACTAAATTCACTGGACCCACAATAAGTTGAGAATTTAGGGAGAGGCAGGGGGGAGAAGGGGAGTGTTGGGGGTTTTTTCTTTTTTTTTAACAGGCAATTACAGCAAATGTATTTGAAATTTTCAAGAAATAAATAATACCAGCTTGAATACATATATTAGCAATTATTGAAATTGACTATACATATACACTATATTATCAGCTGTAGAAATTACTTTTTTTCATTTTGGTAAAATAACTGAACCTTATTATCATCACCAAATTGATAAAGTATGTTTCCTGTTTTCTCTTCTGAAGAGGTTTGGTGTCTTCTGATGTTTAGTCACAGGTGTGCCACTAGTACAGACAGATATGAACAACTATAAAAATGTGAAAGCCAAAGAAATAATTTACTTAATGAAGCTTTCTGAACAGAGAGAAGTATGTAAAAAATTGTAGTATCATCTAAATAATTTGTTTGTCTGGTGCTTTGGACGAAACAAGTTGCAGTACAGGTTATTAGAGCTGCATAACAGAGGCTAGAAATGTAGACACAATGCATGGAAATGGTTGTTACAGCAGAGACTTGCACATCATTGAAGTGATTCAGCTAGAGTAATGTGATAGACTTTGGGACAGACACTGATGAGGTGAAATTATGCTTCTTTATCCTGTGATATCTCATGACTCCTCTCTGTGAAAAATCTCATAGAGAAACTCTGGCCTCAGCACACACCCAGAACATGAGATGTCCTCCAGGTGTGCCGTAACCATGGACCCTCAACTGGTATTTCACACAGAAATGCCACTTTCTTCTCAGCCATGTTGCCCCTCAATTCATAAAATTTGAAGTGTTTTTACATCATGCTGTAAGGCAGTTGTAATTTCCATTTTTCTTCCGCTGCATTAGCACAGCCAGACATTTTTCTGTCTGTGAGGCAGTCCTAGCCCACCTTCTGGTAACATTATTTATTGTTTGCAGGCTGTAAGCTACAAAAGCAGTGCAGTTACATGGTTCATCAGGATTTGGCTGGTTTGTCCCTTGTGCAACATACAGCCTTAGCACATCACCAAGCAGAGCTTGGCTACACCAGTATGTGAACAGTCTTCTTCATCTACAGTAAGATTACTGCAACAACAAATTTGTTGGGGGTTAGGAAGACACTTTTCAGCCTGAAAAGATTCCGGTTTTTTTTTTTTTTTTAAACCACCATTAGGGCATATGTTAACAAGAATGCTATGATTCAAATCCTGCCTGTCAAGCCAATGTGATTAATATGAGCTAAACCTTGAGATGGGCTGAGAACTTGACAGTATGATTAATTACATCTTGCTAAAATCAGTGTTTACAGTATTCATTGATTTAAATTATTGCATTCAGTACCTTTCATGAATAAAGCAGGATTTGGCCCTAGATATTTGCTCCTAAAAATAAAATCAAATGCAAACAGATTAAACTAAGCAACATCCAAGCTGCAGAGCCCAAGATAGACAAATATTTAAAGGTACAAATTGTAACTGTGTTCTGCCATTACCCTAAACCATTGTGATGTGATAAAAATGAAATATTTTTGCCCCTCAGTTAATCCTTCCAAAGTGAAAAATAAACTAAAAAATAAACTAAAACATGTTGGAATTTAATTTGACAATATAGTGAAAAGAATAAATATCTCTATAAACAGGTAAACACAGGGCTCAGCCACCACCATTCCAACATTATCAGACTGTTCCTGATGAGAAGCAAAAAGTCAGAACTTCCTCAGATAGCAAGATCCCTTCTGCAAGCAGATAGACCCATACCAAGCTTTCATAACATCCCTGAGCTGCTGGGTGCATTTTTTACAATTAAAGATTTCACCTTTTCAGCCATAGCATTCTGTTTTCTCAGATATGTGTTGCTTCTGCATTTCTATTGCATGGATCTCAGATTTTATTATTTATTACTCTACAATCATTTGCCTTCTATTCAGGCATCTAATGGATTACATGCAAATACATGTGAAGGAATCTAGGAAAGTCTTTTTATTACCTGTTGACAAACAAAGGAAATAAATATTTATCCTGGAATGGAACTGTAAACATAATCAACAGCCTTATTATATGATTGCATGCTAGCCATCCTAGCAGGAGAATTCAAATCATTATACATGCACTTCCCTTTAATGATATTTTGAGAATTTTTTCAAGTAGGTACACTTTAAGAAGTATAGAAGGCAATACATCTGTTTCTTTTTCTTAAACAAAAAAAAAACCCACACAAAACAAACCAAATTCCCCCAAAACACAGCTGTTATACATCAAAGTCAAGCTTGTCATAGTACATCATACTAGAGATCCTCATCCAAACAGGACAACCCACTGTATTCTGGAGGAATGGTCACATGTCTCACCATATGATTACAAAAGTGGATTGGAGTTTGCATTTAGTATTGATCCAGACTGAATATTTTTGTGTACACACACACACCCCGCCTTATTCTCCTGCTCCTTTTAAAGAAGATAATTCTGGTTGGTACTGGGCTTGAGAGGGATTTCACACCTGAAGCTTTTTCTGATATCCTTAGGCTTACATTATATACTAGAATAGATGTGATGTAGTCCTGGATTGATTTGGTATTCACAAAACTGTAAGCTATAGAGTCTAATAGAAACTCACTAATATTTCTGCATCTTCTCTGAAATTACCTAATTTAATACAAGTTCGATGACAGAAAAAGGTTCTCATTTCACACAAGATTCCTGTAGATGGTTATTCAGTTTTAAGAATTTCCCAGTGGCTCCCAAATATTTTAGAAACCAAGTAAAGCCCTGCGATATTTTGCCTACAGTTACAGGTGTAGTTTTCGTCAGATAGTGCAATCTTTCCAGAGGTGATAACTCACAGCAGTTCCTATTCTTCACAATGACTTTGTGCTCAGTGAACAAAAGGTGTGTGGCATTCTCTAATACCCTTCTTAAGGATGCAATATTTTAATTAAACTGAGAAAAAGGCTGGAATAAAGTCTGTGCCTCTAGCTTAAGTATGGAACACTTTGGAAATATTTCAGTGAACAAGAGTTACAGTCAGCTGGATATAAGAATTTCATATTATATTAAGATTTAATTAAGGCCATAAGTAGGAATAGAATCAGGCTGAGGTCTAACCCTGAATATTTTTATTGGTACAATATCTTATGTTGCTCTTGAAAGTTACATTCCTTGTGGTCACAGGTCAAAGTAGAAGTGTAGCAGACTATATCTGTCAATAGTAGCAAGAAAGGCATCACTCACTTTTGGAGTAAACTGCCTTATATCTTCCCAGCAATTGAGCAGGCCTGTCTGCACAAGAGTGATGAAAAGCCTAATATATTTATTGAAAAATTAATAATAAGATCATGTTATCCCTTAGCTCATAAAAGAAACATTTTCATTTAGTTACAAAAGAACTTGACATATTTCTATATTTGGGAAGAGTGAGCAAAAGAAAACAAGGAGAAAAGGGCAGAAATATGCAACCTTTTATAAAAAAATCAGGGTAAGGTTATCCACAATGAGTTCACTTATTTGTCAGTACTTGTTGTTAATCAGGTGTATTCAAATGCTCGCATCTGTAGCCCAAATGTTTTCTGTACACGTGTCTGCAGGGATGCAAACATGTACATGTACAGGGATGAGAGCTTACACATTGTTTTACAAATCAAATCTCCACCTATTTTAGAATAAGAGACAGCCTTTCTCTTAAGGCCATTCACTGAAGTAGTTAGACAAACTTAACAGATTGTTTGGACAATAAAGAGACATTACCAAAAACAGGAAAAAAATAGCTTCTTAAGACAGTGCCGGAATACCCATTAAGTCAAAACAAAATGGCTTACTATGTAATTTGTTAGTAACATCAGGAAATAACATATTCTACAATTCACATTTACTGAGACATAAGAATTGCCATTTTGTCCCCAGAAGAGACAAATTATGTTTCTCTCTAAAAGAAGAAACCAGGTTTGACAAGTACATGGCTTAGAGAATACTCAGCTTTCAGAAGTGGCTGAAGACCCAGAACTACAGTTTCTTCCTCTGCCTATCTTCTGTACAATCCAGTCTTTCCATCTACAGCTCCTGGGAGTATTAAGATAATTTTCATGTAGTTTCTATATGCACTGGTCTGATGTGTTTGTGCAGTGGAAAACAAGGAAATAAAGTGTCAAAATTCACTACCTGTACTATGCCAAAGCTGGATGAAAACAAAAAAAAAAATGTATTGTTATATAACTACTGCTTGATAAAAAATGAATTTTGGTGAAGACAGAAGTCCAGCTTCTAAACTGTGTGCATTAAATAGTATTAAGCCCTTGCACTGACAGGGTAGTAACAACAAGGCTAGGTGGCTACAAACCATTACTGAAGCTGGAAAAAACTCTGACATAAAGAAAAAGTAATCATATGCAGTTAAAATAGAAAACAAAATCTCTTTATCCCCTCCATACTCCTTACCCTGACAGTCACAAAGAAAAACAGTTCTTATATCACTTTTCAATGTGTCTTAAAGCATTTCTGTTTAAAGCATGGTTCACAAGTCTCCTTTCCTCCCATGGTTTCTTCTGAAACAGGGGTGCAGAGTTATGTCACAGCACTGCTCTGCAAAGAGACAGGTGGACACAAGCTTTGTCCTGAGGCAAGGATATGCCAATGGCTCCTCCAACTCCATGGACTCTGCTTTAAACTGCACAGGTTTCAAAACCTCAGTGTCTAAGTGCTTGAATCTTGTTGGTGGCTTTGCAAGTGGGAAATCACAGCAGAGCAGAGAGGAGTCCAGTGTAAACTAACAGGTTATTAATATTGGTGAAGCACAAAATATACAACTACAGAGAAGATATGCAAGCAGAAACTCCACTAAGACTGTGGGCTCAATCAATTAAAAATGAGATGTATACCTGAATAACATCTCTCCATTTCCCAAAATATATTTTTCCCTAACAACCCAGTATATCTTTGTTCCAGCACTTTCTTGGAGCCCATATAATTGGGTTTTATGTGATAAGTCTCTGGAGGCTGTATTCATCAGGCTTATATAAAGCTAGCAGAGTGCCAAAGAACAATCTAGCCAGCAGTGTCTTTCTATCACAGAAAATTGGGATGAAATAGACCTCAAGATATCATACACTCAATTCTACTAGGCAATTCCCTTCTGGCATTCCTGACACCAGTTTCTCTAACCTAAAAGCTACAAGTAGAGGGAAAATATATTGCCCTCTAAGACAATCTCCTCAAGGGCAAAAAAAGTCTTTGAAAGCTTTGTAAATAGGCAAAAGAGAGTACACGCAGTATCTCTTTCCTAAGGGAGAGTTTTAGCTGTCTCTCATGACCTTTCCATAAACGTACTGCAGAAATACAGTTCAGGTGGCAGGTACCATGAACAAAATATAGAATTGATTAAAAAATCATAGTCAGAGTAGTCCTTAATGCTTCACCAGCAAACTGTAAAAATATCTCAAATGGGTCTTTACATTAATGATTCCGAACCCTTAAGTAGACTGTGAACTTAATATGTTTGTTTGTGTGTGTATGAAGTGGAAAAGATTGCACCCACTTTGGCAGAAAGAAAGCATGTAAAATTATCTTGACAAGTCAAAGAAATAATCTGTGCACAATGTTTCTGTGAGAATAATGAAGTGCAAAATGTTCAACTGGAAGACCATCCATGCAGCAGGTTTGCAGGAAAGGAGCAGGGGGTAGAATGATAGATTCATAGATCAAAGAGGCTTTAACAACTTTTATTTTTCCAATATGGCATAATCTGAGTTATGAACAGGACTATCAGCAGTCAAACTGACCAAGGACCCACTCGAGTAAAAACCTTACTAATGGGAATACTCTTCTCTAGGCACCACAGTTTAGAAACTACTGTATTAGGGGAAAGATTTTGGAGGAGAGTAACAAGAGCTGGTAACAAACAGTTCAGGGTGTTGGGGAAATCAGAAATGATAAGGGTCTTTATTTAGTCAAGACACTACATTTCAATGAGAAAATTAATAAATATTTCCCTGTGTCTCCTGGATGTATGACAAGAGCAATAATCCTGAATTGCATATAGATAAGATATCTGTGATGGTGTGGATGGCTAACAGTGAGAGTGTATTATGTAAGAAATAATGTAGTATCTTCTAGAAAAAAAAAAAAATTTGACAGGAAAATTTCTGAAAGATTTCCTGAGATTGGGAATGAACTAGATAATCTTAAGAGGTCCCTTCTAGCTGTATTCTTCCTTGTTTGGTCTAGGAGAGCAGGATATGCATCTCCTGTGCTGAACTAGTTTTAGAAAACTCATGACATATCCTTAACCAATATATATAATGGCTCTCTGGTTTAGGTCACTAATTTTCTGCTGTGGACCTAATCTAAACAATGCATGTCATTCTTGTTATAGTCAATACTGCTGTCTCTCACTTGCCTCTCCAGCACAACGTAGATTTTATAGAAAAACCTATGTTTCCTGAGCTACCTTATGTTTTTCTCCCTGGCACATTACTGGAGGGAAAACTCCTTTTCCAAACTCATAGGGGTTTCACTTTTAATTAAGATTTATTTTTTAAAAAATCAAATACTGTTCCTGCCTTTGTCTTTTTTATCAGCTGCTCTGTGGGAGTGACATAATTGAAAGGTCTATTTAATGGCACATGTGACACAATTTTGAATTCTATTTACAGGCACACAAGGACAGATAGTTCTTCATACTCAATGTTTCAGGATTATGGTGTTTTGCCAATGGCATATGATGCAAAGTGAACAACATTGTGTTTGCGTGCCTATTGGAGCACAACGTGCAGTGCAGCACAATGCAACATGTGTCAGCTTTTGTCTGCTGATGGCAATGACCCCTTGAGCCAAATTCATCAATGTCTCAGAACAATAGATTTCTTTCTTTTTGATGTTTCTAATTTAGAGTAACAAATGTTTTTTATTTATTTCAACTATAGTGAGGTCTGGTAATAGAGTTGGACTGATACCCACAGTAAACAAAGCTGTGTTCACCCTTTCTTCCCTGCTATTCCTGTGGAAAAGCTTTAAGTTAAAAATATTTTAAATATGGCATAGGTAATCTATATGATTAAAACCCACTAAAATTCTTCTCTCTCCCAGCTATCATTAGAAAATTATCTTCATTAACATTTTTCCCCCTCCTCTGTTGGAAAATGCATAACATTGCTGGGAACAATAAGATATACAGGAATGATCCATAGTTTGGCTGAGGGAATGACACTGCTCATTACTTCTTTCAATTTCAAGCTTGTCATTCTCTCTGACTTTCATTGCAATACTCAGTAACAGAAGTTTCTTCAGTTGCTGCTTAATCTAACACCTTACATCTTCAGAAAAGCATTAAAAAATTAAAAGAACCTAAATTGAGATATCTGAAATTAGCCTTCAGCATGAATGGGCCAGGCAAGTCTGAAATAATATATATCAGAGGATAGATTATATAAAAAAAGCTTAACAGACCCTGATCTTATACACACCTCAAATTGTCTTAATTTCCAAAAATGAATGAATCTTAACAGACCACTAAATCAAGACAACGTCCCTTTTATATCTCCAGCTCACTAGAAACTGCAAATGCCCAAAGAGGACAAGCTGGCTGCAGCAATCTTGCTAAGTATCTTCTTCAACCAGGACTGTGGTAAATCTTGTATGTGAAAAATGCACACATCTGTGAATTAGTGAAAATGTAGAAATAGTTTAGTTATCATGTGGCACGTCAAAACTTGTTCCAATTTGTCCTTGTGAGGCTCTAGATTGTTTTCACTGCAGGTTTTCATGCTCCAGAGGCACATCCATCTCCAGGGGTCCTCTAAGACTGTTACCAGATGATGAATGGTTTGCACACCTTGTGGGTTAACACAATGCTTATTCTTCAAAAACCATTGACCCATGGAACCACACAATGCTTATTCTGTAGGATCAGGTTAAACATTAGCCAAGAAGAAGAATGGGAGAGTAACCAGCCTAGCTATGCCAGCTTCTCTCCTAACTTTGAAAGTAGTAGCTCATCATGCTGTCAGGTATGGCTTTGGGGTCACCAACCACCAGTGACCACGAAAGAGATCCCCAGGACAGATGTGCACAAAGGGGAGTGAGCATACATCAATGATTTTGAGGAAATTATTATCATATATATGTTCACTCCAGGAAAACAAATGAAAATGTATGTGAAATATAATATATGAACAGGAGTCTTTTCTGTACTCAGCACGCACAGAATTTCAGGGCAAATGGCCCCCTGTGCATCTGGCTGAATAAATAATTCCTTCCTCTTAATGTTACATTGGTGTTAAAGAGTTTTACTTCACTGATTTTTGGTAACAAGACCACCACAGTCCTCTGGAGTGAAGCAAAGCCCACAGGTGAAGCCAGCGAGAAGCAGAGAGAAAAGTACTTCTCTTTGAGGCCTTCAGAGGTTACATTTCTAGAATATGTCAGTTCATTCTTGCCACATTGCAGAATTTTCCCTGTAGAAGGTCTTCTGACCATAACCACTTAAGGGGAAAAGAAATAGACTTGTGCTATGCACTCTCTCTCTCAGGTAGGTTGCTCTGTACATGCATGGAAGAAAACATTAAACTTTCTTGCAATCCACCAGACCTACGTGACCTGTAAATCCACTTTGCTAGGGTATTGCCTAGGTGAGAATTGTTTTGAAAGTTTCTAATGCAGATTAACACTCTGGGCTACCATTTATTCAGTAATTCAAAACCAAATCCTGAACATATACCATTGTTCCAGACCCATTGTTACTCTCTTGCAAGTTGCATACTCTTTGAATACGTTGGCATACAAAAGTGTGTGCTAATTAATAGATGCTTATCACAACGTGATACACATCATCAAATTTTTTCATTGTCTTTGATCCAACATTCATTGGCAGTATTACAATGCAGAGTAACTACTCATCATATTACTATCCTCCTATGCATGTTAAAAATTTGCATAGTGGCAAAGCATTAATTTGTTCACAGTTGGGGTTTCTATATACTGATGTCTTATTTGAGCAGTTTAAAGCAAAAATTGAAATCTTTCTGCCAAAACTTTTCTACATAAATTTTCTACACCCCCAAGTGACGTGTTAGCTGCCTTGGAAATAATTCCTTTTTGTAATGAGCAGGGGGCACTGATTCTTTTAGATCATAATTCATCTCTTCCATTTTTTTCCTAATTTTTAGCCAAAGCCTGAAGGGAGCCTACAAGAAGGATGGAGAGAGACTTTCTACAAGAGCATGTAGTGGCAGGAAAAAGGGGAATGATTTCAAACCGAGAGTAATTTAGGTTAGATATTAGGAAGAAATTCTTCACTACAAGCGTGATGAGGCACTGGAACAAATAGCATTTGCAGCTTTTCTGTATGAGAGCTAAGTGCTTGATCTGTTACTACTGTTGTGAGAAAAACACATTCATCCGCAGGCCCTCTCCCCACCAAAAATTAGAGGCAATGCCCAGGAAAACTGTGATTTTTTGCACATCAGAGATTATCTCTTGTGCTCTTGCCTTAGATCTACATATTCTTTTAAGAAGACAAAGGCAGACAGAGCTCCCTGGAGGTAGAAAAAAGAGAGGGCTTTGTTCTTCTACCTGGACCTTCTCAAACTCATGTGTCATCTCAAGGGGAAGCTGTGCCAGCAACAGCATCCTTTGGCTGACAGAGGTGGACTGCAAGTCTTGTACAAACCCTTTTTATTTCTGCTCTGCCCTAATTTGTTGGTTTGTGCTTTCTTTATTTCAAAAGAATGACATTTCTAGTGTTTTCAATGAAAAACAGGATCTTTAGATTATAAAAACGTTTTGGTCTTCCACTGGGAGTTCACTGTAAGGAGAATATCTGAGCAGATCCATCTTAGAGTTAGCACCAGATTAGCCTTCCGTCCAATTCTACAAAGTAATATCTCTTCATTGTTGGCAACAGTCACAAGATACTTCCCCATCACTTTGCAATTTAATATAAAACATGAACCTCAAACAATGTCATGGTCACATGCAATCTGAGCATGGTGTACTGCAGGTACTTAAAAGAGGGTCAGTGCAAAGTGAAGACAATAACAGCAATAAAAAAAGGATGCACATAGAAAAATTATTAGAGGAGGAATAAAGTCAAAGGACAGGTATTTATTTCTAGGAGCTATAGAAAAAGGATTTATTTAGGGACTCTCTATTTTGTTTTTTCCTTTTGACAGTTTTTAAAACATGAAAATTTTCTTATTACTTCAAACCCAAATAGCAATTTCTAAATCTTATGAGCAAGAATCTACTTTCATATCACACGTATTTTTGTTCCAAATCTGGCCTGCATCTGCAACTTCATCTAATTCAAACAAGCTTAAAGAATGGAGAACAAAACATCAGGGGAAAGTTCAGTTATTAAGAAGAATTTCTTTACTGTGAGGGTGGTGAGGCACTGGCTCTGGTTCTCCAGAGTTGTAGATGCCTTGTCCCTGGACGTGTTCTAGGCCAGGATGAAAGGGGGTTTTACCCAAACCATTCCATAATTTCATGATGAGCCTGTGATCAGCAGAAATAGGAGGAAATCATTCCATCTTACTTACATTTTCAAATTAATGTCTTTTATAAATCAGACCACAAAATATTGATGTTTCCCTCAGAGAGGGAAGTGCCCTCTAAAATTTCAGAGGGGAAATACTCAAAACATGCGAATTATTAAAGACTGCTAGTACAGTCCAAGTCCAAGCAAAACAAACTTACTTTTCTGTTTATATGTTTGCTGTTATTGCATTCAGAGAAAAAATAAAGCTTGTAGACCTCAAAACCATTTACCAATTTATGAAAAACAATATCTGAAAAACAAGTTGGAATAATCTTCACGCATTTTCTCATGTTTCTATCAAAGCAAGATGATAGACAGAGAGATGCTTACTGAGTCTGTTGCTGCAATGGTTAAAATCATATTGCACAAAGTGAGAGGGCAGTTCCTAATCCAGAACAACTGGGCATCATGCTCAGCCTCCTTTTCAGAGTGCCCTTGGCAACTTGGTAATGTCGATATGGTTCTCATTGTCCTGAGGGTAATAATGAGCACTGAAAAGGTCCTCTCCATCCCTTTGTTTTAAATTCTGGCAAGGAGATTGTAGCAAACAATCCAAGGAAAATAGCCTTTTAATCCACTGCATTTTTGAAGTGAACATCTAAGTGAGACTTAAATTTTTAACTCTTTTAATTCTACCACCTTAATCATGAAAACACAAAGACACAGACGAACTTTCAACACCATACTAGTGAAACATTGCAGACTAAACCTTTTGCTTTTCCTTTTTTCCCACAGTCTGATGTGAAGCCATGCTGATACACACAGTGTTGTGGGTCCCTTTTATCTTGGGTAACCAATCCAAAGCTTAACTTAGCACAAATGGTGAAAGATGTTGCACTAACAAGTGAGATTTACTGGACCAAACTTTGCAGCATAAAAACTCCTTTCTTTAGTGAACATGAAAGAGTGGGTTTGAGATAGCCAGAAGTCTGGTCTTCGAGATCAATAGAACAAGTAGCTGCAGCCCATGGCAGCCTGAAGCTAATAAACCACCCAGCCACCTTCTGTGGTTGTTGCATTCCTGCTCCTGAAGAGAAAGAGGACGTTTCAAATTTTCTAGCATTACATGGAAACGAGCTGCATGGCTTATATCCCACGACTTATTTTATTCTAAGCTAGTACCAGTAGCCCCATGCTACTTTACATTACAAAAATGGAGAACCAGGAAGCCAAACCCACCTCTCAGATGCTGCTCTCCAGCAGTGTACCAGAGAATGGGAACAAGAAGGTTTTATCCTCTTTACTTATAGTGTTTAGGTGATACAGCAGAACAGTGTACAAACATCCAATTCCTATAGTGACCCAAGGAACACTTTGTAGAGTGTGAAATGTTTATGGAGAATACACTGCATATAAGGAAACCAAATCTTAAATCCTAATTTGTCACCAATGCTAAGATATATTTATCTATAATTACTGCTAAGTATCAGACATTAATTGAACTGGTCATGGATAAAAAATCCCAACAGGACAAGACAACAAATGGACACATACCACAGCATTAGTGTCTGACTGTACAGGACCCTGCAGACAAGGTGTTTCCCAATGTCCTTCTAGAGCTGTGACCCCCTGCTGAAAATCTTTTGGGAATATCTTGCTCAGTATCCAGCTGGAAGTGGTGGAACCTGACTGTTGTCACATTGCCACATCACAACTCTAAAGCAAGGCTAGTATAAATGGGGGCCACTAAATGCCAGGTTTATTCAAAAACTGCGTCTTTGGAAATGGAGAAATGCTGGTGTTTCATTGCATAAACGTCATGAAAAAATACAGGTGATTCTTAATGATGAGAGAAATACGTTATGCTAGAGGTAAAAACTTGACCAGGCACACAAGTGAAAAAGTAAAACTAAATCCTCAAGTTAAGTTTGTGTTTTATTAACAGTCAAGTCATTGGAAATAAATGCGCATACAAAAAAAAAAAATCTCAGGAATGTCCATATGAAGTTATTGCAGCAATTCTGGTAACAAAATCAACTAGCTAATCAAAGCCAAAAATTCCAAGTTATGCTGTCCTTAGAAAGAACCTTGCCTCTTCTTTTGAAAGCCCTAAGAAGAAAACTATCAAATATTAGAGGAAGGCTGCATGGCTGTTGAGCAATTTTTAATAAATATCCGTTCTCATGCAGTAATTAAACATGCTTTATTTTTGTTAATTCAATTTTTTTTTGTTACAGTTTTCATTCCCAGAGGATACTAAAACATAAACTTCTTTTACTGTGAGAGTTAAGTGATTAAAAAAACACCTTCTAATAATCACTAGATGACTAAAAGTAATGGCAGTATGCATATTCAATAGCTAGCAAAAGTCTGCTGAACTTTCTTTGATTTTTTCCTGTAAACAGGTCAGAATCCAAAATGATATGACATCAGGCAACAGGCTAGACACTCAAGTCTAGCCTATGCTAAAAGGCCTGGTAGGTTTCCTGTCTGTTCATTTGTAGAGGTTGTTTTTGTTACCTAGTTTTATTTCCAGGATGGTAAAGCTATGGTATAGCCCAAGGCCTGCCACAGCTTGTCAGACAGCAACCAAAGGTGAACACAAAGGTGCCTGAAGGCACACTGTAGAAATAAGCCCTTTTCCAAGACAATTGTGAGACAAATCTCCAGATTTTTGTTTGTCTTTTAGAAATCACCATTTAAGTAGCCAAACAGATGAGAGGAAAAGAGTCCAAATTTACAAGTTGCTTTACCTTGCTGCCACAGTGGGAGCTGAAAGACAGTCTAAGAGCACAGGGAGTTACGACTTGACAGAGAAGGGAAAAAAACCCAGTTAAGATAAATGCTCATAACCATGTGCCCATTGCTAGCTAAGAAGCCCACCTATTTCTCATCATCCTTCCCTTCCCTTCCCTTCCCTTCCCTTCCCTTCCCTTCCCTTTTGTCTAAAGCACATTAAATCAGGCTTCAGTATTTTCTGAAGAAAGCTGGATGCACTCGTAATTCCAGCAACCTTAAACAGTAACAGAGCAATTAAATCGGCAAACTGTGACAGCCCCTGCAAGAAATTGTAGTGCTTAGAGTGCTGCCTAACGAGCCTACACAGGTGGAAAATTTCCAATGGTAATTACTTCCTATAGAAAGAACAAAGTTTCTGTCTTCTTACTAACCAAGAACTCGAAGTTTCCTTTCCAAAGTAAGTTAAATTAAAATCCCCACACAAATTGCAGCAGACAACAATGAAAACTCCTGTAGATCCAGGATTAATTTTATGTCAGATCACATATACATTCATCTTAACTTCCATTTGTAGGCAGTGGAAACTGTCCAAGACTCAGTGGTAGTTTGTAGAGACTGCACTTTAACCAGGGTCAAATTTCGTTATTATGAGTTTCTTTCTCTCACATTACCTACCCTGCTGAGCTATGCCAGACAACTGTGGTGGAAGCAGGGCAGTGTGGTGAAAAAGCTTTCATTTCTTCCCAGTCCAAGCCCACTTCTATGTATTAAATAATTGTTTTCTCCAGAGAGCTCAGAGGGTGAATTGTCCCATATATTCCCAGAAGGAAGAAAATGAGCCAGCACTCAGGCATCTTTTTCTTCTTGATTTTTCCAATTTACTAAGAAAGAGATTGCAACGGTTTAATAATTTTGAAGAACCCATTCTCCCTTACAAAAGGTTTCTCCTCTTTCATAAAATTAGTAAAAATAAATAAATGTTAAATATATATGTCTATATATTATATTACATTACATTACATCATATTATATTGTATTACATTTTATGATATGATATGGTATGATATATATTTCTATTCTATTCTATATAAAATCAGAACACTACTATGTTTAAAGCTCACTTATGTCATAAATCTTAGAAATCATAGAGGAAAACAATCACTGGAATTTTTATTCAGCTTTTATTGCTTCAAAATTGTTATAATATCTGCAATATCCTCCATATAAATGACCTTTTTTACTCCCCCTGCAATTCTCAAACTGAGGTATGCTGCAATAAAACATGCTAGTTAAGCATGAGAATGTGGCCCTTGTGAGGTATGCAAGTAAGAAATACATAATATGCATTTGTTTGAATTACATGCTCTCTGATGAATGATGAACAGTTTTAACAGAAAAGTAAGACTCTGGTGTTCAGTAGACTACACCAGAAACAACAAAATACAGGGTTCTTCATAGCATAATAGCAGCTCATCCACACACTACACCTGCTTGCTTCCTGGAAACTGATAAGCAGATAATCCCTTGAGATCTAAGTCAACAGCAAAACTTACCAAATAACAGGAAAACCCACAAAAGATTACTGAATGCCCAAATATTTGTTCATACACTGCTAAAGCATGCGGGGCAGAATTTAAACTGGTCTCTTGATGATTATCAGCTGCAATACCTAGTATGATCTGGTTTGAAGATTTAGGGCTTGACAGATCTTAGATAACAAAACTTGACCTTCCGGGCTGAAAGCCCTAAATTGTTTGAATTTCTGCATACTTCTGCTTTCCTGGGTTATAATTCTGTCCATGGGATATTTAGTAGCTTCCAAGTATTTTGACTATGACAATTTTACATTTAGAAAAATCTAGGAAATATGCTAATGGATTTTTTCCTCACATAACTGGTGAAATGCACCTAAAAGATGGTATGAGAGAAGTGGTGGAGATTAAGAACAGAATCACTTAATCTCAGAGGTACCTGAAGTGTCCGAGGGAAACAGCAGGAAATCATACTTTTATTTTGAATTCTAGTTTCTACTGTTTGTAACTTAGCGTAATACATGAAAATAAAAGCACTTGTGATCAAAACCAGTGCTATTTAAAAAATATAGGACCAGTACTATTTTTTTGCCCTTAGTCAGGATAACAAATTGGCAGGACTACAATTTTCTACTGTTCATGGTAAAAAACTTCAATGCAAGGTGAGGGATGGGAGAAGGAATTGTATCTGCCACTAGCCTCACAGTTCAGAAAGAACTGATTACATGAAATGGAAATGGTACGCAGTAGCTTTTGGCATCCTTTTGGTAATGTGGCAGATCTCAATAAAGAGAGTGACAATTTCATTGAAGTATGTGACATGGATGTAGAGAGCTGTATTTTGCATCCAAGTCCTGGGCCACTAGCATATTTGGGATGTGCTTCATAGCACCTCTCATATTATCAAATATCTTGTTATAGAAAAAAGAAAAGGTATTATTTCTTTAGTGAAGAGCAGTACTGATTCTTTATCCAGTCCAAAGTCCACTTTCAGTGAAGCTGCCAGAAGAAGCAGAGGCACATTACTCTTGTGGGGATAAATTTCCAGAGATGTGGCTCTCCGCGAACATTTTGATTTAACATATGGCCACCTTTTTGAAAGTCGCAATTTTTCCATGTGTTTTGCGAAAGCACAGCAAAATCACAACTCACAGCAGTTTTGAGTTATGCTTCTTCAGAAAAGAAAGAAATTGCTGTTGGCTCATAGAAAGTTTTCAAATACAGATGCTTTTCCTGGAGCTTTGACAGCAGAGTTCTGCCTCTGAATTGTAAACATAGCTGCTACTTTGGCCATCAGAAATTTGGTTCAGAAATATAAATACTTTAGAATAAGATAGTTTTGAATTATAATACCTTGTGAGTTATTGGAAAAGATGCAGATACAATTGGAATCCATTCTTTCACATATGCTCACAAACCACAGCCACAGTAATTTCTTTCCTGAAATGCTTTTAAACTCACTCCAGCCATTGTTCAGTGATCTGTAGGCTCTGCAAAAAAGCAGATGGTGTGCTTTGACCATTGCTTATTTTACCAGCCAATTTTATTTCACTGTTGATTTATATCCTTAGCCTGCTTGTTGCATCTGCTCATTTCCTGAGGTTATTCTGTAGTAATTTTCCAGGGCAGGGAAAAATTATGTATTATGTGTGGATGGTGCCCGCACAGGGTGGCTGCACCCCCAGTGCAGGGAGAAGTTAGAAACTAAACATTGTTTTGGTGCCATGGGCTGTTTTCAGTCACTTGAGGTGTAGATTCAAGTTTTTAACCACTGTAAATTTTCCCCAGTTATGAGACCCAGTGGACAGAAGAGTGCATTTCCTTTGGTGGATTTCAGGACAAGGTGCCTAAGGAGCAGCAGGAACAGACTGAAAGGTAGCCCACATAGCCTTCCCTGGGCAATGAAAAAGGTGAAAGGACATGGGCAAAGCTAAGGAAACTCTTGACAGTCCTCTCAATGGTACAAGCAGTAAGAAGTGGTACTGAGGAGCCACATGTATGTGCTTCAGTGTTTGATTCTCTGCAAACCAAGAGATAATATGAGTCCTCTAAACCTCATCTCTGTTGTTGTAATGAAAATGCTGTGGCTTGCTGTGAAAATATGTTCAAATGAACAGAGAAACTCATCCCAGTTACCTATCCAGGGGCAATTGAAGCCTTTGAGTACAGAAACTGTTTTGATTTGAATTGGCCCATTCACAGAAAATGAGGGGAGAGTACTAGGTAATAACACCACAGTTCAGCTTCCAAATTGTAGGAACAAGTATATAATTTCTGGTTTAAATAGTTTTTCCTAGGCACATTATTCCTGGGAAACCAAACCATAATTTTTTTAATGTCTCTATTTTATCATTCAGCTCTGTTTTCCCATTACTTTCCAATACCATTTAAGAATTGGTATACAGACACAGAACAGCTGCTTCCTTTTGATTAGTCTTAACTTATTTACTTATAAACAAACAAACAAATAAAAAACCTTCCCCAACACATCAGCTTTGATCAACATTTGCACTACACTCTCCTGCTAGTCTTCTCAGTCTGTAGGTCCTCATTTTCTTCTGTATGATCTGTGCATCAACTACATCACACTATCATGATGAATTGCTGCCCTAGGGATCAGCTATACCACTTGTACATTCTAAATAAAGAAAAGGAACACTTCTGAGGTGTTATTTAAAATGTAAACATTTTGGAAATTGCTGGATGAAATGAGCTGAATTTTTAGCTGAATTTTGAATTTTTACCCTGTGTCTGCTGAGGTCCTTGCTGTGGCATTACTACTCCATGAATGGACTATAAAATGCCTCAGTTCCCTGACACTGCAGCCTGGAGATTGTCACATCCACATATCTGACCTGGCAGTGTGTTCTCACATTGCCCCTTTACGAGGAACAAGTTCAAGGAGAAATATCCATCATGTTTTGGAGTGGCAGCCCAACAGTCTGGTGGGTGAGAAATGATAGAAGCAGCCAAAGCAGCAACAGCTACCCCATGAGGAGCAAAGTAAAGGGTTGCTGTTGTAAACCAGAGCACATGTCAGCACTGCTCTCCCACCCAGTCAGAGCTGAGATTAGAAGTTGCCACCTGATGCAAGTGCACAAGCACTCAGAGGATGAAAAATGGAGGGACATGCCAGATGGCAAATCCAGCCAGGAGAAACCACTGCAAAAGCTACCCAAGCTGTCAGCAGTCAACACACAAACTCTGCTTGAGAGCTCTTTCCCCACTTTTTGGGGCATTTGGGTATTTTGGTTTTTTATTGTCCAGAGCTAGCATAACAAAGCCTCACCTTCAGTTTCTTGCAGATATGTCTAACAGCAACAAGAAGAGTGACAAAGAACCTTATTGCTAAGTAACTCTGCTAAGTAAAAACTAGCAAAAATTATATGGAATAAGTTACTAATGAAGCTTCAGGCAGGGAAGGCTGGAATAACTGTGATCAAAACAGAAGGAATATCAACTAGACTACAAGCAGGAATACCAGCAATTAGTTGGAATTTGACCACACCCTTTAGAAGGATCTCAGAGACCTGTCCAAGCCCAAGGAGTCTGTGTTTGTGCAGTGACATGCACAAAACTGCTGTCACAAGAGTTCCTCCAAGATGCTCTATAGCAAATGGAGCATCTGCTGTAGGCTGGGGACTAAAGGGAGCAGCTTCAGAGTAGTGAACCACAGCAGTTCTGCCAGAGAGTACTTTGTAACTCAGGAAGCAAATCAACATGGTATGAGGTGTGGGGTCAAATCACTTTGTGAGTAAGTGAAAGACTATTCACACTGAGTGGTTGATGAGAGAAGGCCACCAGCTTCCATTGTTTTTGAAGAGACCGATAGAAGAAGCACCCAGAAGTGTTTAAGCAAAGGAGAGATACATGCTGCTGAAAGTTATCTGCACAGAAGTTCAGTGGCTGAAGAATGACAAAGGTTTCAGAGCCTGCAGACTAAGACAAAACTGAGCAGAGAGCTACTGCATATCTAATTTTGGGCTTCAACACTTCTAGAGAAAGCCATGCACATAAATCCTTTTTTAAACATGGCCCTCCCTGTAAAAAAAAAAAAAAGGCATCACTATAGAACGTCATCTGTTTTTTTGAAAGTTTTAGTGTTTACTTCTGGTGTGTGTTACAAAATTTAAGCCAGAGAAAACTCCACAAAAAAGAGCAGAATGCTCTAGTGTAAAAATAAATGAGACCAAAATCTGCCCCACAACCAGAAATTCCCGTGGAGATTGAATGTTCTTTGACACATTATGTAACACATTGCAGCAAAACATTCAGTTGTTTCCGAGACTCTAAACATTACGAAAACAGAGTAATTTTTTAAAAAAGATGAAACAATGTTCTTTATGGATTTCTAGAGTAAATTTTTATTCATCTGACTACTTGTATATGGTCAAAGTATTCAAAGTAGAACTGGGTCACTTCATCTTTTGTTTCAAAATAAATGTCCTTTAACTTTTTTCTGTGAAGGATATAAGGTTGGGATAAGAGGAAGATGAAAAATTATCACCAACTCTTTGAAATGTAAATTGCCTAATAAAAGATTATCAGTGATAACAGTTGATTCACAGAATGTGATGGTGCATCATGGAAATGATTTTTGAAATGCTGATGCACACAAGCATCTAAAATAGGTTTTTATTTCTACAGCAAGTCCAACAGATTTTGTCTTCCCCTATTTCCCTTTTCAAGTATGTCAGTGCGGGCTAAAGTTGGCAATTTATTCAGTATGAAAAATTAATGACTTTGAAAGAATTTGTAGGTGATACAGAGGTATGGCGTCTGCAGTAAACAGGAAAGAAACCCTACCTTTATTGTTCTTTGGATTTTGATTTGTCAAAATTCTAAGCAGTAAAACAAGTTTGCTAAAATTCCTGTAAATTTTTGGAGATTCCAGATTATGTTAGCATTTCAGGATTTCAGACACCTATAAATTAAGGTGGATTAGGTGGGGAAAAGAAGGAAGAAACGGCTTTTAAGAAACTTTCTTTTTCAGATTACTGTCAGGCTTTGTGATATTATCACTTTTCTTATAAAATGATACCAGTGTGACCTGGATTTATTGTTAAAGTGTCTTAAAATTGCTCTTAGAGACCGAAAATTGCACAGAAATAACCTCTTCAGCAATTTATATTGATCTGCTAAAACAATCACCCTAAAACCGTATTATGGCAAAATTCTACAATTTGAAATTTTCTCAGTGAAATCTTCTGTGGTCCAGAAGCACAAGTGGTATAAGGGACATAGTGAAACTTTACAGCAGTACCCTCCTAAAAAATCTTTATTTTCTTACCCAGACTTCTGTATTGTGTATTTCTGGTGCTGAACTCCCCAGTTTGAATTGGTACAAAGCAGATGAAACAGATTCATTTTCTTCCTAAAATGAGGGAGTTCTGGTATGCGTCCTGTCTGTGCCTCAAGGTTAATTTGGTCAAATGGAATATGTAACCAACTGCTTAACATGTCAGAGGGTCCTCTGCTGTCTCCTGCCTAGAGGAAGGTACTACTGCTAGTCGGTGGTTACAGAAAGCAAGATGCAAGTAGTGCAGAAACTCCCCAACCCCTCATATCACCCAGAGTAAGCAAAAAACGAAAGAAAGAAAGAAAGAAAGAAAGAAAGAAAGAAAGAAAGAAAGAAAGAAAGAAAGAAAGAAAGAAAGAAAGAAAGAAAGAAAGAAAGAAAGAAAGAAAGAAAGAAAGAAAGAAAGAAAGAAAGAAAGAAAGAAAGAAAGAAAGAAAGAAATTTTAAAAAGCACCAACAAAAATTAACCCACAACGAAAAAAAACCCTACCAAAATTCAGACTTTTTGAATAGGTACTACAGGTACCTGATACTTCAAATAAGTCAAATAACTCATACACCTTAAATAACTGGTAAAAGTGCTACAACAGCTTAAAGAAAATTCTCAACAACTTGTGAATAAATGTTGATTGTATATTTAGAAAAAAATGACTGATGATTGGCTTGCATCCACACTGAACTTGTCTGTCTGTGAAAGTTTCAAGATTGATAGTTTAATGTACATTAATAAAAGAAAGGGAATGTGTTTCATATCTGTATGTCCCTATGTCACTTCTTCAGTCATCCAAAACTCTTTTTCATGTTCTTAAGACTGTTTTCCTATATATTTGAGTCATTTATGCACTATACAGGAAACATATTCTTAGTTAGAAAGAAAAGTCTAGAATTTCTATTATTGCTACCTATTATTTCTATTATTGCTGCCTAATTATAGAGGCTATTCTTTGGCACAAAGAATGAATAAGCCTATTTTGGATAAACAAATTTTACCTGATTTTTTCACTTGCTTTCTTCTACTATAATATGACAGATACTTTCACAGAATTTCTATTACGGTAATTTGTTTTTATTGTCTATAATTTCATCTTGCTTTTTTTCACTCACTCAGGCCCAATGTTGTTGTAACTAAAGGTTTTGGTCATCTCTTCCTACAAGAAAAATCTTTGCTCAACCTTGATGCCTATTTAGGCCTCCATTTAGGAGAGACAGGAAAGACATGGACCTGTTGGGTCAGGTCCAGAGGGGGTCATGAAAATGATCAGAGGGCTGGAACACCCGTTCTAGGCTGAGAGTGTTGGAATTGCCCTGGAAAAGACAAGGCTCTGGGGTCAGCTTGTATTGCTGCCTATCAATGTATAAAGAGTTCTTAAAAGAAAGGTGAAAATAAGCCTTTTACAAGGCCTGTTGACACAGGACAAGGAACAGTGGTTTTCAGTTGAAAGAGGGTAGATTTAGAGTGGATATTTTTTTTTATTTTGGTATTTATTTATGATGAGGATGGTGAGGCACTGGAACAGGATGCACAGAGAAGCTGTGGATGTCCCATTCCTGGACGTGTTCAAGGCCAGGTTGGAGAGGGCTTGGACCTACCTCATCTAGTGGAAGGTGTGCCTGCCCATGGCAGAAAGTTGGGATAAGACGCTCTTTAAAGGTCCCTACCAAGCCAAATTGTCCTGTGATTCTATAACTTCTTACTGATAGATATAGTTCTTACAACAGGATATTGATTTTTTTACACAGACCACTCTGCAAGAGGAATCAAAGGGGTAAGAGCCAGGTTTGTGTTTCTCATTTCACATTTTTTGCTCTGCAACCATACCTCCTCTCCCCTGGTGCTTCCAGTCATTTTGTGATGCTTCAAAAGACGTTTTATTCTAAGGCTGTGTCAAATGTTATTTCTTTTCTGCCATCCTGTCCTTTCATTGGTCTTTCATTCCAGCCTTAGTTCATTGCCTTTTCCTGGTAACCTTGACCACTTGCAATGGTTCTCCCCTAATCCTTTAAAGTTCTGTCCCACAAAGTGCTCAACTCTGATGTCCAGCTTGGGGCATGATCAATACAGTGCAGTTCAGCCTGTAGGAATGTATACTCTGCTCAAATGCTCAAAGTGAAATGCCTTGCTGGGTTGGGCAGCCAGAGTCAGTCCCATGGAGACTTATACCCATCTTTCATGGAAACCACAAACAGCTCAGAGGAGTTTCTTCACTTTTAATAAACCTAATTGGAAACTGAGTTGGTTCCAAAGTTCATCAATCATTCTGCTCACTGCAGACTTGCAGCTAAGAACAACCCCTTGAACTAGCTACCCGAGAAGGCTGAGCATTACAGCTTGTCATCCTCACCTAGAGTATTTTAGGTGCCTTGAAATCTGCAGCCCAGCATGAAGACAAGAAAAACTCTTTTCCCCTTTATCATAAATACTCAAAATACAGTGAGTCTTCTCACTTGCCCTGTGGTTATTTTTCCCTGGGTTTTTTTGTTGTTTTTTGGGGTTATTTGGGGGGTGGGGGGGGTTTGTTTGTTGTTCATTTGTTTAAACAGGATGCCCAATAACCAACATAAAGTGGGTATTAGACAGTTAATATACAGTAATTCTAGCTGTGGTATGAAGAAAAGTTGAGGACTTGCAAGCCCTTAATTTTTCTGTTTCAGTAGGAAGTCAGGGCATCTTAGTTAATGGCTAAACTGCAACAGTACTAATCATTTCAAAAAGAGCTCAGAACTGACACACCTTTTGTTTTCTGCTTCCATGGGCAGATAATGGCATCTTAGCCAACTTCCAAATAACACAGCAGAAAAGAAATTGCATCTTTATTCAGCGTTTCTACAAAAAACTGATGAAATCTCACAAAGAAATGCAGCCTTAATAGGTATATAAGTCTTCATTATAGTGAGCCAACCTGTTAAGAATTTCTACCTAAAGGCATTTTCAACATCAGATTTTCTCTATTAGCAAATGTTGACTTTTTAATGAGATCATTGCTGCACTGTCTGGTGCTGCTATTTCAGTTTGCCTCTAATTATAAACTCAGTAGGTCACAACACAGCCTGAGGGAAGACCCCCCCACCAAAAAAAAAAAAAACCAAAAAACCCAACTGACAAAACAACCAAACCAAAATGAATAAGGAAAAATCCACAGAGAACCAAGTTTATCAATAGTCCCATTAAAAATATCAAGTACAAACCCAAGGCTTATACCTTGGCTGAGGTAAAAACAGTTTTAGTTTTATTTTATGCTGAAAGAAATACTAATATATCCCTAGACTTATTAGATTTAAACCTTGCACACCTTGGGGTTTCACTTGCAGAAATACAGTGCCATCCCCTCAAACCTGCAGCACAGGAGTTCCAGTTTTAGGAACATCCCTGTCAGTCTTCCACAGCGAGAAGGAACGACAACACTGGTACGTTAGCATTATAGGCCAGATGGGAAGTGTGTTTTTGAAGAGGATTTATCAATTGCCTTCACATACTTTGGTTCATGCCAAGGAGCAGGCTCAGACCAGAACAGCTATATTCCTTCTGGATGATGCTGGGAAGTTAAATGCTTTCCACAGACTTATCTAGTGCTCTCCAACCAACATTCAGGTCAGAGGATGAGGCTAGTGCGTCTTTGAAACAACTTCAACACCGCCTCCAAAAAAATGTCAGTGTGCTAACACCAGCACCATGGCAACAACCTTGTTAGCTCCTAAGTCACGCTGCTTACGAGCATAGACTGAGCTGAACTGTAACACGACCGCAAACAACTGCAATTCTGATGGCATAACTACTGCACTGAGAAGGTTTTCCTTGACCTTAAGCAGTTTTTCTGTTCCTCTGGGAAGCACTCGTAAATTTTAAAAATCAACTCATGAACAGAGCTTCCTAACAGAAAGAATAGTTCTCCTTGCAACTACGTAGTTAGCAATAACAGTGAAAGTTTGAAAGATTACAGGAAACTATCATTGAACAACTCAGAGCACTGTTTTGCCTAAACCACAAGGGGAGAGGGCAGAAAAGCAGGATAAATTGATTGTGAATACATTTAGATTGCAAATAAGAAAAAGATATGTAACTCAAAAAGGAGTCAGAATTTGAAAGCATCCCAGAGGTTGTGGTTATCACAATTTCTAGCCAGTTCAAAGGTGGAGCCTGATTATATTTTTAAAAGGATTAGAGAAATAACTGTCTGTGAATGCAGCATATTGCGCTATGTGTCCCAGTCAATCTCTTTAACTCTGATTTTCTCCTAAGCTACCCAAAAATGTGTACTACAGGTTAGTGTGAATATCATGAAAGATGAAGATTTGCTCCCACCTAGATCCTGTGGTATCAATGCCTTAGTAGGTGAGGATCAGCACTGTTCCTTCTCATCAAAGACTCCCTTGAGGCCTGGAAGGGAAAGATGAGACAGTCTAAGCAAACTGAAAAGTCCCCACTCTTTGTCGTGTAGCTGTTTTCACTACCTGCCAATACAGCAGTAGATGCTTATGTTAAAACCTTCTCTAGTTTTTATGGAAGATTGGCAACCAAAATTATGTTATTTTGGCAGCATATATATACATAAGATTACATGGTTATCGATCTTAACATAATAAGACACTAATTTTTACGTAAAAACACTTCTAGTGAATGTGGCAAGAAATACTGTGCATGCAGCCAGAAATGTATTTACCTGCTGGTAGTCAAGGCTTGCGAAGATAGATGTAGCTGGTTGAAATTCACAATTTCCCACTCTATTCAAAGGGCTGATAAGTGTTTCACAAAAAGGATAGCCTACAACACTTGTTTGTTTGAAATATAGAGACAAGTGAAAGAGGGTCATGCTCCCTCACCCTTACTGCAGAATTATTAGTGTGCTATTCTGGAGATGGGAGTGTGGTTTCCCTGGGGTACAGCAGGGCCCAGCACTGTCCTGGCTGAAGTCACAAAACTGATGAAGTCAGAAACCTCACTGTCATCCCCAAGTAGCACAACTTTCGACACATTTCCGCACAGCTTTTGCTTCCCTGCAGATGTTTCCCTCATAGCTCATCTCTTATTACTTACCACCAACCCTTTATCAGGGGCTTTTCTTTAGCAGTGTCAGGCATTCAGCTTGGCTAGTGCTGCACAGGAAATAGTTCTGATGTCAAGCAGGACAAGTGGTGCAGGTGGACTATCCTTAAGTAACAAAAACCAAAAGGTTGCACATTTATCATCACTGAGAAAAGAAGGTTTGACACAGCAGAACAGAGGCTACTTAAAACGCATTTAAGATTGTCTTGTACATTCTGTCATCTTTGTTCTGTAAGCTCCAATCATGAAAATTATGTGTACTTGGATTCATCCTGAGCAAGTATAAGTTTCTGGTTTTTCAATTTTCTCTAAGACATCTCTCTCTCTTTTTTTTTTTGTTCAAAAAAAAAAAAAATGTTAAAAAGAACCCAAAAACCAACCTGTTAGCATGACATGAATGTGATGAGAAGTAAACCTCATTTGTATAAATGCCTATCAGACTTCAGATTTAGTTACCAGGCACTTTAACACAAACTATTTAACTGACAAACTTACACAGTCACTATAAATGGAAAGAAAATGAGAAATGGCTGAGAAGGAAGAAAAGATGGCTCCAGACTTTAGCAAATTCAACACTGAATTCTGGTAATGACTCCATCCATTTAATTGAAGCCAGCTTATGGACTGGGGCCATGTTCATCATTTACACCTGGAAATAAACTGGGAAGACAAGCTGCAAAACAAAAATCAATGGAAATTTTATCCTATATATCAGTGCAAATCCAGAGGAATATTGAGTGACTTTGGTTTCAGGATGCCCACAGATTCTATTTTGAGAGGCTCACTCTGTTGAGAGCTGCCACAGAGGCAATCTTTTTTCCATCCAGAGAAAACCCGCTCAGTACCCACAATAACAAAAAAGTATATAGAAAAACACTTTATTTCATTTTTGGCATCAGGTGTTTGAAGAACAGAGTTCAAGGGAGTAGATAAAGCTTCCTAGTTATATTCAGATTCATCATTATTAAGGAGACTATAAAAATAATTCCAGACTTACCTTTAGTTTAACCATTCAGAGTTACTTCTTAGATCTCCAATGGCATTCCCTCAAAGAAAACTTTTCAAACTTAAGGACAGAGGGAGAGATGTTGTCCTTCGTCCTTTTCTTCAACTGAAGCTTTTATGAAATAAGCTTAAGTATTATGATAAATACTAGGCATAGGGTGCTGGAGTTATGGAAGCTGCTGCAGAAGACTTGCTGAAACCAGTAGCCTATTGATCTGATGAACGTATAAAATGGATCTTAAAATACTCCCTATGTACAGGCAGTGAGAAGTCAGAAAATTGCTGTTAATACTGCTTTCTGAAAAGCATTTGTCAGCCGCAGTAATGATTGTTTTATGCAATGTCTATCAGTGTGACAATACATATTTTTATCTAGGTTTTGTTCAAAGATGGTAGTAAAAAGAGGTGAGGATTTTTATCTGTGAGAGTGGTGCCCCCTACATGCCAAGACTTAAAGTCAAAAGATCTGCCAAGTGCCTCAGTAAAGTTTGTTACTTTCCCCTACATTTTGTTTTGCACAATTCAGATTGTTCCCTTTCCAACTGTGCTTCACCTACACCTCAACTTTAAACAAAAATTTTCAATTTTTCTGCCAAATCTGACACAACAATTCAACCAACACATTAGATAAAATAACACTCTGAGCCTATGGGAAACCTTTGTAATTGCTGAGCAAAATAGAAACTTAGAGGAAATCGTGCTTACAATACAAGCAGAATATTTTGTCAAAAGGAGACTTGGAAAATTAATAGCTTATTGAGATAAAGGAAAAGAAGTACATGTTAGAGGTTTGATATTCAGCTCACAGATGTGAAAGTTGGCAAATTAGAAATAAACAGAACAAGATGATCACTCAGTGGACAAGAAGCACAAGGAGTAATTCCTCCAAAGAGCAATTTGCAATAAAGTCAGTAGGTTCCAGCAAGTGAATTTGGGATTCCATATTGTTAGTGAAGGTTTTGACAGTGAAATCAGAAGAATCTGAAATTTGATGTCTGGAGGCCTGGCATTCCTCTCAATTATGCCTGTTTTTACTGTAACGAAATTACCTTCTTAGAGCAAAGATCAGACTATTGCATTTTCTGAGCCATCAGCAGCAAGAATATCTCTGGTAAAAGTGAAATATGACTTTAGAGTAGATAACACTCTATATGTATTATTATTAAATGGCAGGTGTTTACTCCACCATAAATTTAATTTACATCAGCTGTGGCACATAATGGTCATTCATATCCAGCAGTGACCCAACACTTCATGTTTGGTGCCATTTAGGACATTTTCAAGACTACAAAGAGAGGCCAAGAATTGAAATAGGAGGAAGTTTATTACTTTCCAGCTCACCCCTACTCTACTGTGAAAATTTCTTATCTCACCTCTGGGAGAAACATCCAGGTTGTTGCTGTAATAAATACTGTTTTACAAATTCTGGATGAATTTTAGGAATTTAGAGTAAATAGTATTTTTGTACTCCTATTGTCTCATATTATTTTAGTTTTAAGGGTCTCTATGAAGATAAAAGGCTATCCTATTACTAAAATTCAAGCAGCAACACTATTTCATTGTGCCTAACATTTCCTAGAGGTTGCAAGATCTAGAAACATATTTTGATCTGGAGTCTGATACACGAGACACCTGCATTAAGTACCTCAGCGGCAGACACCTCCAGTGTGTCTGGAGAATGACCTAGCAGTGTTGCACATTGTCATAATGTTATACATGTTAATGCTTTCTACACTACCTGTTAATATTTTCTGCAAACGAGACCTGCAGATTGAGGCAGGCTTCAGCCTTCTCCCTGTTCAGTTCTCTCCTTTGGAGGTAACATGAGCTGATGCCCAGAGGTCAGTTCTGCTCCCCAGCAAGAACACAGGGATGCAAGAGAGTGAACAGGACTGTGCTCACACATTAACCTCTTCCTGCACTAACAAAGCCCAAACACATTTGCCAAGACTTCAAGCAGTTTGTTGTAGGCTGCTCAGCAGGAATGCAGCAGACTAGGATGCTGGATCTGAACCCCATTTGGATGTCACTTTATAATGAGCAGAATCTAAGTAGTTGCTAAAACTGGGAAAAAAGGAACCAAAATACCATTATAATTTGCCTCTGGAAAGGCAAGCTGTAGCTGCAAGTTTGTGTCTGACAAATCACATCATGCAGCATATTTGTTTTTAAAAATCTCCAGATCTAATATATTTCTAATGAAGGACAGTTTACAACTTTCAACAACTTCTGTCCAAAATTAGAAGATTTCCATTTTAGTGAGACAGAAGTACCTGTGGCTCTCAATAAAATAAAATAATAAAATAATGTCTTTCAATTTCAATCACAGCAGTCATGAAATAAAACAATGCTGGTACAGAGTTGTCTGGTACTTTCCAAACATTTTAGAAAAGAACAGATATGAGGAAGAGTGAAGCAAAGCCAAAGAAGATATAAGACTGTGTCAGGTGCAGGTGTTCAATATTTGCAGTTAGGGTATTTAAGAACGCTATTTAAAAGCACCAGAAGAGGGACAGGGAGAGAGAAATGAAAAGAAGATATGTAAAATAGGATCATGAACACTGAGCTCTGAGATTACAGGGCAGGAGGAGGTGTCCCATGTCAGGGCAGATGTCCACTCTTCATCCTGTGGAGATGAGCCCATGCTGTAGCAGTTCATGGAGGACTATATTCTGTGTGAAGAACTCATGCTGGAGCAGGGGAATAGAGTGAGAAGGAAGCAGTAGCTCTGTTACAGACAGAGCACAACCCTAATTCCCCATCCCCCTGCACTGGCTTGTGGGGAAAACAGGTGGAGGAGTGAAGCTAAGCCTGGTAAAGGGGCTAGGGAAAGACACTGTCTTAATTTTTGTCTTTGTTTCTCACTGTCCTGCTTTAATTTTAACTGGCAATGAATTAAATTGATTTTCTGCAAGCTGGAAATATTTGGATTGAGACAGCTCTTGGTAAGTGATCTCTCTGAGCTCACCTTGACCCCTGAGCTTTCTCACCCTGTGCTCTTCCTCTGCCTTGGTGGGGCAGTGAGAGAGCAGCTGTGTTGGAGTGTGGCTGCACACCAAGGCTTGCCCACCACAGTGACCTACTGAAGGTCACACAACAATTCACAGAAGCAGAGCCAAGAACAAAAGCTGCCCCTCTGCTTTTCCAGCCCAGTTTATGTCAGCGCCAGACAGGTCTCCAGCCTCTCTCTGTAGCTGCAGGAGAACAGCTCAGTTCACACGGAGTTCACAGGAAATACCAACGAGGTACACAGAGTAGCCAGCGAGAGCACGGAGGCTGTGACTGATCCCTGACATCAAAGGAAGCACTGCCCTGGCACACTATAGCCAGGGCTTAAGAGACCTTGCAGTTATTTCAGTAAGTACTTCGGCACTAGCCACGTCAGGAACGTTTCATTCAAATAGCATCTGCAGAGTGTCAAGGCAAGTCAGTATAACATTACGTTATTTTTGCACTCAGATCTGTTATCTGCAGTTTGCTGTAAACACCCAGCTGTTGTAAAAAGCAAACCTTACACAACAGAGTAGAGAAAATTTCTTTTTTTTCTATTGCAATTTTCACATGGCTTCTAAACCGTTGCCATTCTCTGACTTAGGATACAGAAATTTTTAATTTTTAGGACATACAGTTGAAAAGCTTTTTCAGTTTGAATCAGAAGAGACAAAAAATTAACCACAAAATATATTTATGTTTACAAACAAATTTATCTATAGATATATTGATGTATTTAGAGTAACTATAATGGAATTTCACCAATATACCTAAAGCAAGTATTTTTGTGGAAGAAACCCTCATATTTATACTGGATTTCTGAAATATTCCAATTTGTATTGGAAAATGTTGCATTTATACTGGGAAAAAACCACAGCTTTCTTTTTTTTTGTGTCTCTTCTGTAGCCATTAGCCATGCTAATTGTATCCCTTCTGATTCAATACACTGACAACAGCCCCCACAAAATATCCCATCACCATCTGTATGTATGAATACACACAGGGCTTCCAAAAGAGCTTGTAAATATCGAAATGGCATGGACAGGTGCTCCAGTCCAAGGTAATTTTTTGGCTTTTTTGACCTGTAAGAGCCACACACAAGGCCAAAATAAGCATGAATCTACTGAGCTGCAAATGGTCAGTGACCACATCAAGTGTCTAATTGCTTTTCACATTTCTATGCCAGCAGAGACAAAGCCAGTTACTCTGCTAAGCAACTTGTCAGGCACTTACTATGAACATCACGTAAGTTCAGGGTCTGTTTGTTTAGCACACGTTATGCCCTACTGTTGGCACACAAATGCTTGAACATCTTTTCAACGTGCACAAGTGGTAGCAACTTATCCCATGGTAGACAACAATATTAAAAAAAATACAATTTTGGACTAAAATTACACTTCTATGGTACAAAGCCAAAGTGATCAACTGTTTCAGTAGTTTTCCCTCATGCATGTCTGGCTGTATTTCAAGGTTTTCCAGGCTGCTTACAAAAACAATATGTCTTGCAATGGCAGTAACACTTGAGAAGAAAATAGAAATCTTGCACATTTTCCTTTTGGCAAATAAAAATTGCAACTTAACATTTACAGAGGTAGTGATGTATCAGTCACCTGCAGTGCAAGGCTATTACCAACAGCAGTGTGCTGTCACACGATACTACACCAACAGAAACTGAAAAGATATCAGAAAATTTCTATGTGCATATACTGGGATATGTAATCAGGACATGTAATCTCTCTCACAATTTAAATATTTTAAAATACATTCTCAGCAGATTAACAACCACAAATGTAATCTCAAAGCTTTGATCTTGTTTGAATCCTCAGGCTACAGAAAATCTTTGATTTTGTACCTCTGTATATGAGCTATGAATTAGAAGAGGCCATAGAAAAGTGGCAACAAAAAGAAGAGAAATTTGGCCAAGATAAGCTTGTGCTGAGTTTACAAAAGAGAGTGCATAGGCAAAACTTAGCTAAGAGAATAATGTTGGAGTATATGCTAATGTGTTGAAAGACATCTAAAGTAAATAGTGATAAAGTTTTTACAGTAAAAGTGTAAGGAAAGGCATCAACACTGAACCCTGTAAATAACCCAATTATGACAATGTCATCTGATTTTGAATTTAAACCAAACAATATTCATTACCCAAACACCTCTAGCAAAAATGTAGATGTTGCTCTTTTCCATTTCATTCACTGAAGTTCTTACAAGGTGGTGTTTCGTCTTGCTCTTCACAGGTAAAAAGGGTGGTGGGGAAAGCTTTCAAAATTTCTGTCTTTACTCCTTCGAATAAAACATAAATTGCATGGGGGATCATAAAATAAAGGACAAGGTTTTCCATGTGCCACTTGTGTTTTATCAAATTATATTGTGAATTCAGATGTGACTCTATCCCCTAGTACAGCTATAATATAAGTGCCCTCTGGTCATTATTTGAAAGTTAGTATCTGAAGTTTGAAAGACGCTGGTGATCCAGTAAAGCTGTAAATTAATGTTTTTATTTGTATTGAGAAGTACCCCACAATCCAGCTAACCCTGCTCACCTCAACGTGGAATAGGAGCACCCATTTGGAAAAGGAAAGATTTGTGTTCTCAATGAAAGCATGCTCAAATTAAATGAACATCAGTTATCTGAGGATCTAGAGAAGCTTGAAGAAAAATCAATTGATCGATATTAAAAAAGGGTAAAGAAAGAGTAAAGAATGAGTAAAATATAATCTGGTTCTCTCTTGTTTGAAGCTTTTGCCTCAAAAAATTATTCCAGACCTAAAGTGCATCTAACTAGCAAACTCTGTCTCCCTAAGGACAAGATAATTTGTCTGCTTACCTGTTGTGTGACTCTTTATCAGCTCACAAGGTCCTCTTTTGGTACATTCTCTTCCAGCTGTTGGGGTCAGTGAGACTGACCTTGAAGGGTCTTTCTTGCTCCTAGGATGTGGTGACTGGCCAAAGGCTGTGGCCTTCTGTATCACTCACAGTCTTCTTGCCTGTGCTTGTGTCACTGCAAGAGTGGGAGGGAGTGTGAGGCACAAGACCTGTGAGTTTATTTCATCCACTCACTCACTCACTCACTCACTCACTCTCAATTTCCAGCTGACTCACTATCCTGTCACTTCAGTTGCACACATTTAAGGAGAGTAAAGCAGCAGATGAAGAAGAAAATAATTATTTGTACACAAGGCTTAAAGCATAAAAGGAAATACTAATACAATCTTCCAAGACATAAAACAACCACTCTTAGAGTCAGTCAGCTCTTGCTACTAAGAGGAACTGAGATAAAAACAGAGAGGAACTTCTGTGCTTACAGGAGAGATACCTGACAGGAAAATAGCTTATTGAAGAGGAGGAGACTGGCTATAGAAACATTTGCATGACTGACAGCCTGGAGTGCCATTTTCCTTTTGATTCCTTTTCTTTCTTCTTTGCACCTGGATAAAAAAAATAATGCACAGCTTGTTGTCTTCCTATGCCAAAGAGATGATGTCTATTTGTGTTTTAACCCAGCTAGAACAAACAAGCCCTTCTAGGAATAAATTTCTTATGCTCCCTCTTTCTGTATTTGCAGATTACTTTTGTATTTTACAAAAACCATGCCAAGTTTTTGATTATTTCAGGTTTACAAAAGAATAGATCACATAACTGCAAAACTTTCTCTTTGGAATAAAACTTTAATTCACCTTTTGGTAAATCTGCATTTCTGTCCCTTTCACTGAAGAAAGGTCAATCAGAAAGGCATTGTAACACTGAATATATTTATTTAATATATTTGTCCAATACTACTCAGTAAAAGGCAGTTTTTGTCCTTTGTCACCCTTCTTATGTTACATGACCTCACTGATTTTAGTGGGTCTTCTTAATGAATGGAAATTAATTTAGTGGGCAGGTAGTGTGAGCTATGTAGAGCCTGGCAGTGAGTAGTTATTTAAAGCTAAATGTTGGCTTGAGGTCCAGAGGACGGTCTGCCATTCATCTCAAATTCAGCTAATCAAGCAGAAACACAATCTTCCCTTAATCAGCTATAGCTAAAAAGCATTTCTCTTGAACAAGAGAAACAAATTACCTTTTTTTTCTCAAAAAATTCAGTTAGTTCTTGACTATCTCAACAAGTAAAGCTTTTATTCATGTTATTCTGGATTTCACTGAGTTTTGTAATTTCTCTCTTCACTTAAACATGCTTGGCATGAAGTCAAATCCTGTCAGTATTGAGCAAGGTGGAGCACCATTACTTTTTAGATGAGACAACAGAAAACTTCGTGATGGAAAAAACTGTTAACAGAACAGGGCTTAAAAACTCTATTTCAATAAGTCACGCAGACTTATTCTACTTTTAGTGATCATAGGTTTTACTTCCCACAGTAATTCACAAATGCATTTCTCCATGACTCCAGACAATTTTCTGTAATTTTTTAGAAGAACAAATTTTGTTTCATTTTTGTGGGTACAGTTTTTCCAGAATGAGAAACAATTACTAATGTTGTAAGTTTGGTCCCTTCTAACTTTTCATTTTTTCTTAGTTACCTGCTGGTACTGCCTTTTGAAAGAGTACTGGACATTCAGGACATGCTCAATTTCATGTCTCAGCACACATCTTTGTTATCAAGGGATCATGGCCTGCTAGTGTTAGGCTGAACATAATTTGAAGGGAGATGAATATCACAGATGGCCATGGAATCTGCACATGCAAATCAGGAATTAATAATGTCATTTATATCTTACAGTATACTTTGAAGCATTATGGATTACTTTGCAAAGATGCTTTGGAAAAGACATCAGGAACACAAAGTTCACAGCTTGCTATTTTAGTCCAGGACCTCTAGTTCTGACAGGACTGAAGGGAGTGTGATACAAAAACATTTTTCAGAGTTGTGGTTTAACCTGGCAGGGAGATAGGCTCCATACAAATGTTTGCTCACAGGAGGAGAATTTGGGGGGGAAAAAATTGTAAAGCTGTCTAGCATTATGTCATATGGTATGTAATATCCCTTTGGCCAGTTGGGATCAGCTGTCCCAGCTGCATTCCTTTCACAGCTTCTTGTCTAAGTCTGGGCTCCTAGTTGGCAGAGCAGGAAGAGCTGAAAAGTCCCTGAAGTAAGCACTGCTCAGCAACCACTAAAACATCACTGTGTTAGCAATGTTATTCTCATACTGAATCCCAAACACCGTGCTATGCCAGCTACTAGGAAGAAAATTAACTCTATCCCAGCTGAAACCAGGATATCCACATAAGAAGTATGGTGAACAAGCTACCCAAAGAAGAATCCCAAATTATTTTAAAGAGAATGCAATACATGTAATACTCATTTGAAATTATGTTACCAAATTATGTGCTGCATTTCTTGTAAATGCTTCTCAGTTCACAATTCTTTCTGGGCAAAAGAGCTTAATTTTGAAATTAGTACCATTCTGCTTACTCTTTTTATATGGTGAGTGAGGTATAGAAGCCAAAGTAGAAGAACTGAAAAGAATTGAAAGAAGTGGTACGATCACAGGAATAACTGCTGTACTAAAGGGAATTTGATAAAGGGATTGAGAAATGGACAGAGAAAGGAACATACAGCTCCAAGAATGTCTTGGTTTTCCATGCAAAATCCAAACCATCAGACAGTTTCAGAGAGCAGTTTGCCTAACCTGCCCATCTACAGAGAGTCAAAAGCACCTACAATTAGAAAGTGTCTCCTGTATAAAGTGTAAATAATTCCTTGCAGAGTGTGTTGATTTCTTCCCGTCTTCTGCGGAGGACTTAAGAAATCATCACTATTCCCTCACAAGACATGATTTGTTCTTGAGGCAGCATTGCCCAAACACATTCTCCCCGTTGCTCTCCTTGTGACTCTGCACTGTTCTTCTTTATTCAAAAAGCAGCATATCCTCTAGCTGAGTGGGTAGCCCTCCCAGAAAACCATCATTATTATTTCTCCTACTTCCTTATAAACTCAGCAGTGAAGTGCCACAAAAGAGTGTGTCTCTTTTTAAGGCTGTCATCATGTTATTTTTTTGAATGCTTGACTGCCTTTTAAACACTTTCTGATCAGTGATTGAAATCAGTAATGGCAATATCTGTTTAGACAAGGTCTGGGAGAGATCACCAAAAGCACCTCAAGACGTTTGAGTTTGATACAAACACATGAAAATCACTCAGACCATAACTGATTTCTGACTCATTATATTTTAGGTAACTGTAAAGAGTGTCTTGTAGAGTACTCTAAGACTTGGTATGAAGGCAACAAAAGCCACATCTTGCTTCACCTTCCTCGTCAGTTAGCCAGCTACTTTGACAAAGAAGAAAATAATATTATACTGACTATCAGGTCTTAAAAATATTCCTGCTGGCTTCATTCTGTTGTTAACTTTTTTAATTGGCTGATTGAATTTATTTATCACAAGATTTGTGTTTTAACAATTGCATTACCTTTATTATCAGATCTTTCCAAGGATCAGAGTTAGGTTGATCAGACAGTATTTTGCAAGTTCATCTTTTGTAAAAGATAAATGTTATGTCACAGTTTTCATGAAACTGATTAGGTAACTAATTCTTAGTTACCTAATCAATGACAGGAAAGAATAGATCTTCCACAGGTAGTGGCCTTCTTTTTGCTTTTAATGGGCAGAAAAAAAGAGAAATGCTGGTGGATTGTCGGGTTTTTTTGGTAGTTGGTATTTTCTGCTGATAGATAACATATTTCTATGATTAAACAATGAAACTGTTTGGGCATCTGAGTCACTATAGCCATTAAACCTGACAAAGTGTATTAAACCCTGGAATAAAGGAAATAAGCTAATCATCATCTAAGTTTGACTACACACACGTATAGAATACTAAACAGAAGGCACCAAACTGATGTAGTATGTTTTTCAGCCTTCTACTCAGCAAGTTACAGTGGACAAATCTCGTGCCTTCCTCGCAAGTGCTAGGGAAAGATCATCACCTCTGATCCTGTGTTGCTCTGCTGCATGCCTGCTTTGGCATGCCTGTGGATCCGCACACCACCTATCCACCCTGGTACTCCATGGAGTGGCTGCTGCACTGTTTTTCTCTGGCTTTACCAGCTGCAGCATCCAGGAAAGGACAAGGAGAACACCACCATTGTCAGTGTGTTACATACCAGGGCAGTTGGAAAGGAACCTCCTGGAAACAGTAAACCAGCAGCAGCCTGGCTCAAAACCTGACAACGCAATAAATTCAAGAAAGAAGATGATGATGACAATGAAGAAATAAATTTATTTTAAATGAAAATAACAAGCTCTCTGTATATTGCTGTGTTCCAAATTAACCTATGAGGAAAAACAGTGAAGGTTTATTGATGAACAAAAACACCTCTATTCAGTGATGAATAGAAATTAAATCTAGGGAAAAAACTCTTCATTCAGGTAAACAAGTAAAGATAAAAT
This sequence comes from Grantiella picta, assembly GCA_013397955.1. NCBI lineage: Eukaryota > Metazoa > Chordata > Aves > Passeriformes > Meliphagidae > Grantiella > Grantiella picta. Next base: position 901,306 of record VZRM01015739.1, read on the forward strand.
TCTGAAAATATAATCCTGTAAAGTCAGATAAGAAGCAATCTAATGTGACTATACAAATCTAATAACACTTCTCCGACAAGGAGATGCAAAAATGAGAGGAAAACAGAGTTAAACCACAGGTCGAAGGAGACACAACTACCTTCATCTAACTGAGAGCAAAGACATGTTGAGAGAGAGACAGAGTGAGGGTAATTGGAATAAGTTTGGACTATTTAAATAGAGAAAGGAGCAAGAATTCATGAAAAAGCAGTGAATGACTGGCACAAGAAGAGGTCATGTATATTACAAACCAGATAAAAATAATTTATTTCTTACAATGGTAGACATTTGGGTCAAGAAGCCACAAGACGGAAATTAGCAATCAAACAAAGAAAAAAAATAAAACCCCTGCAGCTAATAAGAACATCCATAGGGTTAATAACCAAAAAACTAAAAAAGAACAAAAACAAAACAAAACAAAACAAANAAAGGGAAAATAAAAAAAAAAAAAAAAAAAAAAAAAAAAAAAAAAAAAAAAAAAAAAAAAAAAAAAAAAAACAAAACCCCAAAAAAAAAAGGTGGACTCCTATTTTTCTGGAAAAATGATTACTCCAGTAAATACCCATTGATTAATATCTAGCAAGTTTCCTTAAAACCCTGATAGTAGCTACTACAATAAAAAAGACTACATTGGATGAATTATGAATTATTAATCTAGTCCAGAATGGCAATAGCAGTCCACCATAAGAGTAAACTCATTTCTGTCCTGCTGTTTGTAGCATGCTACTCTGGATTTTTTTTCTGGACATCACCACTCTCAAATATTTTTTCTATGACTTTCTTTTTGGTTTTAATTGGATTTGGTATTGTCTTAAAAAATAAACAAACAAACAAAAACAACAGCTGGCAAACTCTGTTTAAAACTGGCACATGTAAACATGTAGTGATGTGGCAAAGCCAAAAGTGTTCCTGTATTTTTATCCACTGTATGTCTGCAAAGTTTAAATGTACCAAAGCTGGCATTTGGAAAAAAAAAACCAAATAAGGCAACATGCAAGCAGGGACACAAATGAAAAAACCTCTATATTGGCCATAAGTTGTGGCAGCAGATGAATAAGAATTCTTCCTTCTCATCCCAGAAAACTTTTCTGAGGTGTCAATGTTTTTTCTCAGAAAAAAACCGGAAAACTGAAAACAAGCATTCAAAGAACAGTCACAACATTAGAGAATAAATGAGATCAGAGGATGTAATTGCTGGTTAGTTACACCACTTACCCTAGATGATCCTTCATACTGATTCATCTGATTGCTCTGTCATCCACCCTGTCCTGGAGGAGGAATACTTTCATCAGTAGATTTTTGTGGGTAAGGCAACTCTTGATATTCCCTTTTGAAGGTATTCCTGTATGTCAGTATATATTTTGTTTGCATGGTGGGTCAACATGGGAAGTCTCCAGTACCTCTGATATGTGCCTTATCTGCATTACAGAGAATGATGGTTTCTAGCAGGTGTCTGCCCAGGGCAAGGGCGTTGGGACTAAATGATCTCTTAAATTATCTCCTTCCGACTCAAACTTTTCTATGATTCTGTGAAATTAAAAAATACATGGAAAATGAGGAATTTGTATGTGTTTAACTGCAGAGGTAAAGTGTGACCATGTGTTCGTCGCCCATGATTAATACCAAAAGTAATTTTCATTTATCCATTCTGGTTCTAGCCAGTCCTTTGTGAAAAGGAGCTACAGTCCCAGTCTTTCTGTCTGTCTCTTGCTTCCTGCTGGGCCTCGTCAAAAAAAGCATGGGCCAGGACAGGGTGACCTCCTGACGCCCAACGCTGTTAATGTGTATCTACAGGTTCTTGTTCGTATGTTCTGATAGGTTTCCAAAAAAAACTAATCTCACCATCTATCTAGCAGTCCCTTACTTTGTCACCAAAAAGGACTTTTTACCACCTAATCTGGATGGTACTTGCCATAGATTTCTGTAGATTCAATCCTTTTGCACTGCTGTAAAGAGGGCAGAAAAAGCAGAGAGAACCCATTTGTAGCCAGTCCTTCCCCTCTGAACTTTATTTGAAAGACATAAAAAGTAAAAGAAAGACACAGTGTCAGAAAGCCGTCAAGAGGTGGGAGAGAATAGGAGCCTGAATTGTTCTGACTCTTACACAGACTCCCAGCCCAATCCCACCAAAACTGGGCAGGTGGAGAGAGCAGGCCAGAAAATTTAGCTGCTTTAAAACCCAGCTATTCTCTCTGCTGAAGCACTGCTACCATGAAGCACTGTGCCAAGAAAGACACCAGTCAGGCAGGATTTTTTCACATTCATTTAACAAACGCTTTTTGGTGTTACTTGCACCTCTGCTGCCCAGAGGTTAATCAAGAAAAGCAGGAACAGACCTTGTTGTCAGCATCACTCCATCACTTTCACTTCCCCACCTTCCACCTGCATGTCTCCAGGTATCATATCCTGATGTATTTCCTTTCCCAGCTGAGAATTGACAACTGGTATAAGACAAAACCTCTAGTCTCTTTGCTTTACTGGAGAAACAGCATTATGGGTAAATTATTTTTCAGGAAAAAGATAACTTTAGGCAGATGTGGATAAGTTTTTACAGAAAGGCAAGTAGCCAGTATCTGCTGTGACATCAGACTGAAATCCCTACAGCTCTTGAGCCGATGACTGTTTCCAAGACAGACAGCAGTGCAAGAAAAGCATCTCTGAATATCAGTCAATATTTATCACTTGAAAGACAAATTTGGTCATACCTTGAAGCCAAGAGAGGAAACTTAAAATGAATCTTATAATTTTCTTTTCAGTTGGAGAACAGGAAACACAAATGATGAATTTCCAATGAGGATCTAAGGCGTTACACTACTAGAGGTTTTTAACTGGTGAAATACTTCCATATGGCTGTAGTTACATGCCACGGGAATGATCATAAATAAAGGCACTTGAACACTGCAACAGCAACAACCAAGAAAAGCATTCTGATTGTATCAGCCATTTCATCCAGGAGCAGCCATACTTCACCACCACTTTACAACCTGCCTTTCCTGACTCCCAGAACCATCACTTTGGTTTCACTGAATTACTAGAGCCTCTTAACAGCAAATTCCATGCTCTGAATAAGGTGTTTACTGCCAGTCCAGCACAGGTTCTAGGCATGTCATGAGTCTAAACTAGTAGACATGCTTACGTACACAGATTAATAGAATTGTTTGGGTTAGAAACAACCTTGAAGATCATCCAGTTCCTAACTGCTTGCATTGACTGAGCTTTAGTTTTCTCTGCTGTTCAGAGAATTAAGGAAATTCCCATTAGGACTCCACCATACAATTGGGACTACCAAGTACTCCTTTTGATCAATGAAATACCTACCAGGAAAAGAATGCATTTCGTTATAACCTATGTTATATGTTTCTAGTTTGTGTTAGAAGCTCACATTAAGCAGAAACAGCTCAGTCCTGACTCCTTTACAATTTCTTCACCTAAGGTACTTGTTTATGCTTCCAAATATAGCTGACCCAAAAATAAAAATAATTTTAAAATTGTTTTGTGTTTAAAAAATAAAACAAACTCTACAGTGATTCGTCCTCTATTTGTCATTGTTTTAATTACTATGCCTAGTCCTACATTAGCTGATCCAGCACTAGAAACCCAAGTAAAGGTGATGTTAATATTAAAAAAAAGAGGAGAAGGAAAGAATTTTTCAAAAGGGAACTACTACTGTAAAAGAAAGTATTTCTACCATCTGGGAAGCATAAAAAATTGTATTTGTCTCCTTTTTCTACAGCAGATATTATTCTTGCACCCCTGGTAGTCATTTTGCTAGAAGAAGGACATTCAAGAATATTTCCTGATGCTTTTACTCCTGCACCATGGAAAGTTAATACAGATCTCGCAAAGACACAAAGAGCCTAAGTCACTTGATGCAACTGGGTTGCTAATCCGAGTGTGATTTCAGCAGAAAAGAAATAACAGAGGACACAATACTAATAAACAGACCTTCAGTATCTCAAGATCACCCTATTAAATGATCAGTGTAATCTAAAAACCTGTTACCATCAGGTGAATATCAACATACAGTTTAGTTAATGTAGATCAGCTGCAAGCCAGACAATTACAGACATAACAAACCACAGAATCATACAATTATTTGGGTTGTAAGGGACATTAAAGATCATCTAGTTCCACCCTCCTGTGCCATGGGCAGGCATGCCAATTAATGAAATTGCACATCTGAGTTCAGGATTGAATGTGCATTTTTTGTATTGAGCTGTGAGGAGTTCTACATGCATAAATATACAAAATTCTTTTTAAGGAGGTCAACATTACTCATATTTCCTCCTTGCAACTATATCTAACATAGATTACAAACTTCTAAATATTTCTAATAATCTCCCCATCAGAGCCAGTTGTTTCACAATAGGTCAGGGCATGCATGCTGTTTACTTTATTGTCACCAGACTGGTTAAGCTGATCAGTGAAATTTTAATCCATACATGAATGTGCTAGTTGTACTTCAATTCCCATTGGGAAGTAGATGTACATGGGAGAAATTTTCCAAGTACAAAACAATCCTAAAACAGAGAACTGTAGGTCCCTTATCAACGTAAATTGTGCATAATAATTAAAAATTTCAAAATGGATAAAGGGCTTAGAAATGAATTTTAAATTAGTTCTGATAACAAAAGCACTTATTAAGATATTTAAATAGCTTTTTTATTATTGTGTAACTTTCTTAAGGTCAATAAGCAATCTGTTTTCAGAGCATTTGAAAGCTGCCAAAAAATTACTTTTTCTCTAAATTTAATGATACAGTCAGACAACCAAACAATTGCTGGCATGACAGTCCCAATCAATTGCAGCTGACATTAGTTTTAGTCACAGATAGATAACTTTAGTATCTATCTTCAGAACTAATTTTACACAGAGAACATGAGAAAATACCTTCTGGATTTGTTTCCCAGTCACTCCAATAATAGCTGTTTCATGGCAGGTGAGGATCACAATCACAGGGTAAATCTCATCTCACAGAAGTCTGCTGAAGAAGGTGAGATTCATACATAAGAAATATGGTGGGACTACAGAATTAAGCAAAGTACATTCAACTGAAAGAAGACTACGTGGAAAGGGAAGGAGGATCACTTTCTTTGTGGATGTTAATCCTTCCTTATTGCTTTGCTGAAGATATGTGGACTGTAGGCATCTTCACCTCTTCAGCTGTGGCACACAAAGCTACACATGGAGTTTATTTCACCACAGTGTCAGTGCCCATCTCAGTACTTTGCCTCACTTTCTGAATTTATTTCTCAGATCTAAACTAGACATGAATTAGTCATTAAAATCCAGAGCCACTGAAAATCAAGGAAAGACTCCAAATGCAGTGGACTTTGTGCCCGTAACACATACCTCATTTCGTTCACGTGATTCTTACACACCATTTTGGAGTTCTGGAGGATACACAAAAGACCATATTGTGCTGTGGTTAAGTGAAAATTTATCCATGTGATCTGCTGACAAACTCAGATACTCAGAGAGAGAAATACCTTATTTTCATTTGATGTGCAAAGGAATATGGGAGGTAAACACGGAAACACTTGGGGAAGACTTTAAGACCCTTGATATCGATGCAAATTTGACCTGAAGAAAATTCTGACGTCCATTTCATTGTTTTTCAGGAAAGAACATTTCTAGTATGTGTGGCCACTATGCATGTATGTAAGAAAAAGCAGCTCTACCTTCCCTCTTCAACAGATTTTGCCTAGCAAAGTGCCATGCTGGAGCCACGTATAACAGAGATGACAAACTGTCCTTCCTGGCTTTGCAATTTTCTGGTAACCTGATGCTGCATTCACTTGTTAGGCATTTTTAACTGCTGTATGCCATTTCAACAAACCTTCAACAAAAACTCTGGAACAGAGAAAGTAGAAAAATGCAATTTCAAATAGAACCATAGAGAAAAAAGAATTTCTATGCTCTCACTCTTGCTATCTGTAGGCATCAATTTTGATTAGCAAACTCAAAATTTAGCATAGGTAGAATTCAAATCTCCCTATATTTTAAGGGCATGTGAATTAGGAAGTTACCACAAATCTAGTCCCTCTCTTTACTTCAATTGTGTTTATGCCATTTTCCTGTCTAAAAGCAGATGTTGTCAACAATGGTTATATCAAAGACCTTTCCGAGTTTAATATTTGCAAGCTATTCCTTTTTTTGTTTTGTTAGGAGCTTCTCTTGTACATATTAATTACTTCAGACCTCTGCCAACATATGTTAATATCCTAGCACAACCTCTTTCATGGGAAATGTCAAAGATTAAATTCAAATGAAGGATGACATTTCAGTTGGCATACTTCTTGTATAATGGTTCTTTATATTCTAGAAACTTCAGCTGAGGAAAAACATAATATTGAAAGAAAAAGAAAATGTTCACTATTTGCATAAAATTATTAGGTCACGAGATTATCTTTCCAAAAGCCAAAAACAAAAAAAATTCTCATATTATGAAAAATACCAGAAATTAAATTTAACTCTGACTTTTCTTGCCAGGTGCCAACAGAGAACTGCCACAAAAATAATCAAATATATCTCATACTTCTACCATTTTTTCCCCCTGATTGCATGCTTGGGCAGAATGCATTAAAAAGCACTTATGCTTCTCCTAGAAAATATTTGCTGCTTTGGGCTAATTGCTCTTGTTAGCAGTCTTCTACACAAGTGCCAGGAAACATTTGAGGGCAGACTGTTTTGCCAGGGAAGGTGAACCAGTGCTGACAGGGGTGCCACAGGGGTGGCAGATGCAGCAGCCCACTGAGGATGGCACAGGTCCCCACTGTACAAGTGAGGACACTGATGTGGGGCTAGGAGAGTGACAGAGGGCACTGAGGGACTTGTGTCAGCCACACCAACCCTGGAGATGAAGCAGGTCCAAGATTAATGCAGGTAGCCAAGTCAGCCAGAGTCAAAGTAGTATGGGACTAGACACAGCATGGTTGTTAATGTAACTCACGCAGAGACCAAGGAGCAGACCTGTGCTCAGAAGCAGATCCTGAGAGAAGAGAAGGCTGGTGTACTCTTCTCTTGACACAACAGTCAGGGAGAGGAAGTCACCAGGACTACTGTAGATGGTAGAAGAAAGCTATAAGAATAGAGATGATTATTCGCAGACCCGAGTTTGCTATATGAATAATTTGTGGTTCTGTGGAAAGCATTTTGGTGATCTTCAAGTTGAAGAATACTGATAAGCACTAATCTGCAGAGAGTTTTTGATCGAGTACTATCTTTTGTGGTCTTCTGCATGGACATGTTATAGCCATACAGACTACTTTAATGTTTCTCTGAATTGAAAAATACCAGAGTAAAAAAAAAAACACAAACCCCCTCAATAACCAAAAAAATAAGCCTCAAATTAAAATTATAAGTAATTTAGATTTGCAACACCTTAAATACACTTAAAAGAAATATCGTTGCGATTCACTCAAATGAATGATCCTTTTCTTTGGCTGTTTTTCTCTGGAAAGTCTTTGTGTTACTAGTACTGTATTTGAGGGGAAAATCACAAAAAAAGAGAAAAAGAGCTATTCAAAGTGTTAAAAATTATGAAAAAAATAGGAGCTTGGTGTGACAAAGAAGGACTTATCATGAGACAAGAGGATTGAAAGACATATTTTTACTGTAATGCCTTAGACTTATGGAGTAGTAGAACTAGCACTCTGATGAACTGGAGGCAGCTGTGGGAGTAAATAACCCTACTGGATTTGTCAGCACAGAAAAACAATTGACCATACATAACATCCATGTGTGAGCCCTAGTAAAACTGAAGAACTACACAGTTAGAAATTAATATCCTGAATATCATGACCATTCTATATACTCCATCAGCCAATTTTCTGGATTTATTAAGTCCCTGGATGTTTAAGCATAACTTAAACATCACTTGGTTTGTTTTCATAACATACACTGTATTTTTCCTCAGTGTATTTTCCTAATATTTGTAGCCTTGTCTTGGTATCCACATAGCATACAACAAAAGAGATGACATTTAGTTTTCATTGGCTCTCAGCAGGCCTCAAAACTAGTCCCACTAGTCATTTTCTAGTAAGTTGAGCAGTGACTAAACTCAAAATACAAAAGCTCAAAAGTTCTGCCTTACAAGATTTGGGCGCTCTGTAAAAACAACTTAAAGTGTAATTCTCAGTCATTTGTCTAGGATCTTCAGGAAAGATAATTAGTTGCATACATGCAACTGAATAGTGGGTAGAAGAATCTGAATCACAATACAAATTTTGATAAAGAACCACATAATTGTTACAGTGATAGCTCAGGAAGCTTCTAAAATATGTAGTTAGATTAATCAAATACCTCATATATCTTATTTAAGATCCTGATGTATATATGAAATGGACTATTAGTGCCCAGGAACCTTTTTTTAGCACTTTTCTTGTCACTGTTTTAAACATTTTATAATAAGAAAATGTATAATTTTTAATAATAAATAATAAGAAAAACCTTATTCACTTTTCTATATTTGGTCTCAAAACAGCATACAGTCCCTATATTAATTTTAACTGTCATATATTTGACATAGCAGAATTTTATAGATTAACATTTGTATGTGTTTTCTACTACCATTGACTGTCCTTGTTCAGCTGATATTAATAAATTCTACTGTTTATTGAGTTTGATGCCTGCCTGTTTTTAGAAGACAGTGATCAGTAGAGTAGAACTTCTGTGAGCAGCAACACCATGTTGCAGTCAGAATAGCAGTGAAGTGATGGTATTTATTTTTTAAAGACCATTTGCCTTTGATACTCCATTCAGCATTACATTAAACTAGGTTATCTGTGTAATGAATCATATTTGTTCATCCACCTTTCAGCATGTTTACAAGCCAAGCATCCAATATTGCAACCAGAGAACACACAAATGCATTTACTTTTCATAGTACATGAATAGGATAATATACAAGAAATCCCTTATACGCCTGAAAGGAAAAAGCAGGATGTAAATGAGCCTTAGGCCACAAAGCAGAACAGTAGTGCTGGGCACCACTGCCCCTTTTGTGTCTGAACAGGTCTACTCAACTACCCATAGCTTATTCCATCATCAGAAGGGAGAGGCAGAGCCTCCTCCACTCACCTGGCCCCACATCCTGGCACGCAGGCAGGTGGAAGTGGTTGATGTACAGCACCTGTTACACCATCACCAGTGGCACCACAACCTACAACCCCCAAACACAGTCTGGTAACATCCTCTTCTCATGGCTCCTTGAGGACTATCAAAATGTCAAGAGTCTCCTGTGAAAGGTGTCAGGAGAGTATTTATGAGTCTGCAGAAGAGGACTGCACACCAGAGTGGCTTTTGTGGGCACTGTGTGCCCTCAGGCAGCTCTGGGACAGACTATCCTGGGCTTTGCAGTTGGCTGATTCTCTTCAAAGCATGCATGCAACTGAACACAACATCACCCCAAAAATCCTCATTTATGTTTCTAATGTATTATTCCCAATATTTCATCCGCAAGTAGTATTCAGGATCTTAGATTTACTTTGTCCTGTTGTTGGAGAATTATTTCTTCGCATTGACTTTCACTTTGACCAGCATTCATTTCCCACCTCTCTTCTCTCATAGTGATTTCATCGTTTGGTCTTTTGAGCTCCATCTCCCTACATTTTCCTCAGGGAGTTTTGCAGCTGCAGCATATCAATAATCTTACAGAAGATGCTGCATGACTGAGTCACAACTATTGCTGAAAATCAAGGACAAAGAACTGAACTGGCTGATAAAAGTAAATGCAGATTTCCATTCTTGCTTTATGAGCAAGCCAACCAAATGGATCATCGTCCAAAAGAAAGTATTTAAATTAACTGGCAACATCTAAAATAGAAGCAAATAGGAATATACTGATCTGCTAGAACAAAAATAGAACAGAACAAACTCAGCATCTCATCACTGTATGCACAGTCTGCAGAGCTGAACATTTGAGCTTACTACTTTCATTCCTAAAATAAAACGTACCTCAAATTCACATGAGAAGTGATGGACCAAATATTATATTCTTGCCATCAATAATATTTTTTCGGCACAAAGACTCCTTAACACTGTGAAACCAAGCTACAGCATCTGTATTTTTCCTGTGCTATTAAAATTAGAGGAATAATTAATTCAGTGGATATTGAAGAACTTTGATCAGAAGATCCTATTCCATAATTAGTAAAACATCAAACAAACCTTTTAATGAGGTTGTTTGTGCTCCCTGTTTTCATTTGCCTTGTTTCAGACTATCAAAAGCCTTCTCTTCTTTTCCTCTCTCTATTTCACTTAAAACTGGTAAATTTTGAATTTTAACCTGTACAGAGAAATAACAAAAGCTGGAGATGTAAATTACTACACCAACAGACACTGTTTTTAAATACAGGCAGACATTTAGCTACAACATTATATTTTCATAACAGAACATTCTCACAATCATAAAAAATAGTAATTTCAATTCTAATGGCTGTCACCCCTACAAGCCTTAGACTATGAATGTACCAGTCTCAGAACTGTAAATTCGAGAATTTGTTCATTTACTGTTTAGTTTTCACTAGGTAGGAGTACAAATATCATGTTGAGAGAGTATCCATTTTTGAAAAGCTAAAGAGATGAAATTCTGGAACTTCTCATGAGTTATGTTGATGACATTTGTATACATATTGCTGTATATGAGGTCCTGAGGATGCTTTTTGGAGAATTTTAAATTCAGCACTGAATAAGAGTAGGTGCTAAAGGAAAAGATACAGTCTTTTTAAAATGAAATCACAAAAAAAATTCTATGCAATCAACTGCATGTATCTCTTTATGTATAAAAGATTTCTGTGACCTTAACTCTGGCAGCACAATGCATCCTTCTCTTGACTCTTGCATATTTTGAATGAAATATGTCAGGATATGTATTCCTGTGTATCTGTCCAGTAAGAATTTTCTGTTATCACGTAATTCTGCTATCACATTTACAATTCAGAAAATTGTAAAAAATTACTAAGTGTTGGGAGATTAGCAATTCACTAATTATGAAAAGCTTCTGGAAAATTAAAAATATTCAGGATTCAACATGCCCTTCACTGACATTCCATTCCCATATGAAAAATGAAAGAGATTTAGGGGAAAATGTCATGACAACATTATTATTTTGTAGGACCGAGGCACAAACTCTTGTAAATTATTAGTAATCCGAACAGTTTTATTACAGTACTGTATTTCCCATTGTATTTTAGCTATAACTGAAATACCTCAAAAAGAGTTAAACTGATCAAATCTCAGCTCTCTCCCACCAAGTAGAAAATTTTAATGGTTGATTACTTGGAATTTTGATTCAAGAGTACAGATTAGTCTGATGGAACTAAAAAGTGAGCTGTGGTGCATTTCTATGAGTTTCTTTGTAATAGGAAACCAACACAAAAACTGGCTTTGGCTTCGATTTTGTAGAGAAATCTGAAAATATTAAAATTTCTTATATTCCAAGTATATGTTCATTTGGGGGGAAAAAACCAACCTTTACACTAGATGCAATTCTGACAAGGTGTACACACACAGATGCACGCAAAGTTATAAAAAAAATCAGTAAATTAACCAAGCTCAGATTCAGCTAAGTGCAAATAGAACATCATCTAATTAGCAAATCTTCTGCTTCCTGTCCAAGCAACTGCATAGGAAGGTATTGAAGACTGAACCAATTGCTGTTTGCAGTAAGTTTTGTGAAATAAAAAAGGTATTTTCTCTACTTGTAAAATATGCCTTATTTAAAGTGATATCTCTGTTCTGTTCAGCATGCTGCTATGGCAGTTACAAATATCTTACACTTTTGTCCTCCCACTTCAACGCTATAAAAAATAAGCTCTAAAGTGAAGCAATCTTTTAACTACAAAATTTAACTAGGCGTGCTTTTTTTGTGTGCTCTGTGGAACCTTATGATCTGACACAAAGAGAGAACACTATTTATAAACCACTCATTTACACTGTATTTATAAATGTCCAGGGGAAAAAAAGCAATAAGATGGTTTTCTCACTTAGTTTTAAATGTGCTTTGTGAGGCATTTTTCCCTAATTCATCACTTATCAGAACTGCACCAAATTATATTAGTTTAATTTCAGCCTATCATTGGATCAGTTCTATTTCTTGTTGATTTTTATTTACTACAGATAAACTATGCATTTACCTCAGTAAGACATCTGTGACTGTTGTGTTTATCTTCTAGTTGCCCCAAAGGAAACACCAGTGATCACTGATTCTTTTGGTACATCTTCTGCCTTGAGATAAGAGTCTGGCAGTTGCTTTTAGATCTATAGGTTCTTTCTGAATTGCACATATGCTTTGTAAAAAAGCTGTTCAGATTGTCTGTATCTGTGCTGCCTGGAGCAAACAAAACACGTTTCTTTAGACAGTGCTTCTGCCTGACTGCCCACACAATGAGCACAAGACTTCTTCGTTAAGAGAATCAGTGTGTCTAATGAACTTCACTTTCAAAAGCCTATCACAGGAAAATAGAATTACTTAATTAGATATCAGAATGTGTATTTAGATGAGTCTTCATTCTGCCACCATGAAAGACTAGGCCAGGTTAGGATTGTCCACAGTGATGTTTCCGGTGATACTTCACACTCATGCAACTGAGCTAATTCTTAGTAGTGTCTATAAGACACTAATAGATATTGACAATTACCCCAAAAGTTTGCAGTTTTTCATCAATGTATTATAGTTAATGGTGTCCTCAGAACAGTATTAATTAAAGGAGAGAAAGTGTAAGAAAGCTACTAATTAATTTGGTAGAAAGACAATACTTTTTTAACCCTTGTATGGAGAGGAAGTAAGAAGGTAAGTAGTATTGTTTATGGTTAAGAGCTTTTTTTGATATCCCATAGTGCACCAGTTCAACTATATTTGTGAGGACAACAGCACATAACAACCACATCCAACTCTGCTAGGACATGAACTGATTCAATACTGCTCTCTTCAGAAGTCTTTAGAATGATTATTGGACAAGAGACAGAATCAAAGCAGCAGTTTGTGGAACTTCAATTTTTCAAGTGGTTTGCTATATATGATTTTTACCTAGGTAAAGTTCTTTCAACTGTGTATAATCAAAGAAAAATTATAGAGAAATCGTAATTTCTTGAGAATGTGTGAACCCTCTACACATGATCATTTGCTTTGATTTGCTTTGCCGAAAATTAGCAAGTCTTTCAGTTGAACAGCAGGAGACCATGTTGTAGGTATGTTGGAGGTAGTCCCCTAGCTTACCAGAAATTTATAATGTATTGGGAATCTGTATTGAATTTAGGAATTTATCAATGCCAGCAATAAAATTTACAGTTTTGGAAACTGTTTTAAAAGCTATTGCAGGAATTTTCTCTGGAAGAGGAAGAATACAGGAACTTAGAGGAGCTGCCTGTGCTGCTGTTAGTATGACAGTCCCCACAAAGAAAATGCCTTATAGTAACTTTTTGGTTTGTTTTTTTTTCCTAGACATCACTGCCTACTGGCTTTATCAGACTTGAGACACCATCATAGAACACAACACTCACAGAATATTTTCCCAGGAAAATTTAAAGAAGATATATATGTGCAGCTTTATAAATACATATGAAATCCAATTCCATTTAAAGACAAAATCTTTCTAGACTATTTGAGGAAAGACAATTTCTATACATTCAGAAGTAATCATTGACAGAAAGAAGGTGGTTTCTTGTTACTGGTCCTCTTCAATTTTGTTCCTTTTATTCATTTTTTCTTTTTTACTGATATCTAGTTCAGATTTAAGTGAAAATTATTAATCTTTTTTCACAATTCCACAAAAAAAATTTAAAAGTGATATGAATTCATGAATAACAAAGCAAACATACAATTATAAGCAAAAGGTCTCTCTTGCCCTGCCACTAAAAGAAAAATCCATGATTTCTGGTTATGCAACCATTTTTTTTTTGTCATTTTAGGTTCAGTTTTACACAAAACCAGTAAGAAAGTGTTTTTCCCACTTACAAATAAGCAATAATTCTAGAATCTCCTTTATTCAGAAACCTCTGGGTCTTCCTCTAACTACCCCTGAATTTTGTTATATCCTGATTATTTTTGAGTATAAGCCTGAAAAGTTCTCTCTTGCAAAACAGCATCTCTGAGAGCAAAATCCATGTCAAAATAGACGCAGCAAGGGGCAGCAAGGACTGTTGCTGTTGTTGCATTTCTTTTGTCAAACTTAAAGAAGCCCATTTAGGACAAAGCTGAAGTTATGCACCTGCAAAAATAGTGTCCTCTGGGAGACAGCAAAAGTGAAAAAATCTGCACATGACACGGTAAATAGAGTTTTAATTCAGAACAAGACAGACACAATATTGTTCATTATATCACACTGTAATAGATATTAGTTCAGAATTAGTGATATTTATATTAATCCTCAGGAAATCCCATCTGAACCATACACTGGCTCACAACAGTAATAGCTCACTACATTTTAATTTTTGAGGAAATGCATTCAAACACCTTCACATTTCCTTCTGTATGGCCCCAGTGAAAAAACTTAAAAAGTGAGAACACATGTATTGCTAAGCTACCACCTTGCTCTATCAAGTGTCCTCTTTCTTTTCAAACAGAAAACTGCTATTTTTCACCCACTAACTGGGATATTGTGGTAAATATACTTAGCAAGGGTATTGAGGCTGTGGATCTGATAACAGTCATTGAAGGCCCCATGCCTCTCAAGAGGCTTCAGGATCACAGCTGACCTAAGGTACAATTTTTACTGCCAATTGCCACATCTTCTTTCCCTTTCCAAACTCTTTCTCAGTAGTCATAAGTGCAAGATACAGCACAGAGATGACTATACTAATTTGCATAGTGCCTCAAATGAAAACCAGGGTAAAGCCTGAGCTCTGTGAGTAGTAGTACAAATAATATTTATTCAGTGCTCCCATAAACTAACTACATTTTTAAATAGCAGCTAAAAAAGGACAACATATCAATTGATCAAACTTACGTTTAATGCATAGCCAAATGTAGCAAAACAAACACACTTGTATTGAACACAGATTTATGAACTGAAGTCACATAACATTTCTCAGCTGAATGACTTCCTACTCAACAAGCTATCTAAATGATATATGTGCCCTGTTACTAAGTAAATTATTATTCACCATATCTAGAAGTAGCTAGAACTTGTCCCCTAGCACTCATTCATTCATTTATGTTAATAAAAATGTTAGGCTCTCACATTGACTTTGGGCATCCATTACACACATTCATGAACTCCTATGGTTATAAAATATAATATAATAAAGAGAATTAACTCTTTGTAAATTTATTCAGTCTTTAGCCATCAATCATACAAAAGAAAAGTAGAAATATGTGGTAAATTCTAACCTTAACTGAAACTTCCAGAAAGAATCAGTTACAAACAAATACGTAACACAGACGAGGACCAATTTAATCCATAAACTAATTTATTGGAAAAGTATTGTCATATTTCAATAGTATGGAATTCTACATTATAACTGCCAGCGATTCTTACCGTACTTACAAAACCAGAAATCTAAACAAAACTGTTGCATCAGAGTGAGCATTAGTAACCTCACTCAGGTTATTAACATGTAACCAACACACAGAATTCAGGAGTTTCTGCAAATTTTACTCCAAATACTAGTGATTGGATTACAAAGTCCTAGTCATTTCCCACACAGACAGTGAAATATTTAGAATACAGCCTTTTTGCCACAGGCGTAATTTCTGATTACTTAGGTAATTGAAAATTTTGTCAGAACATGACAAGGATAAAGCAGCAGTTTCCACCACAATAGAGGTACCAACCTTTTCCCCAGGAAAAAACAACTTGAAAAGCCATTGTGATTAAGAGAGTTACATTGGAGACAAATGTTTACCTCTCACTTGGAACTAAAACATTCGAACCTCTGTACTGTTTTGGTTACTCCTTGTTGCACAGAGAAATGCCTCACCGCATCCATCCTCAGAAGAGGACCACAGGAGGTGCTGAGGGGGGCACATCAGATGCCCCCTTTTCTTCCACTGCCTCTGCTTCAAACCTTCTGTCATAAATGTGTAATCCCCACTCTTCTACTCCTGTGACCAGCAAGTTTTGAACAACTTATTGTTTCACCACTGCCTAAGGGGTGACGGAAAATTTGATGTCTCTTTGTGTTATTCAGTTTGCTTTTCATAGCTTAGATTAAGCCCGCAAGTAAATAGGCAAAGCTTAAAAGCGGGAAATGCAAACAGAGTGTAGCTGTCTTCCTAGTATCCTACAATAAATTGTGTTAGGATATTCTCCAACCTACAAATCTCCTCTGTGTAGAATACCATTAAAAGAGAAGACTCATATCTGTCCAAATATTTTCTTTATAGGCCATGTCCAGAAACTTTTGCAGCCTTCCTAGGGCAGCAAATAAAAAGATTTTGGTAGAGAGGCATTCACTGAAAGGAGGCTCTCTGATTTGAATGTCTACCTTCAGAAAATTTCTTCTGTGTCATATGCGTTGTGATGTGATCTACCCTATCAAAAGCAATGTAGTCAGTCAGCAATTATGTGAGGATGTTTTATGTCAGCAGGATAGCATAGTAACTATCAGTAGCTAAGGCTGTACAATACATAACGCTTGGAATAAGCAATATCTGAGCCTCCAAGTCTTCTCTACTTCAGTAATGTGTATACATTATACGAATGAAATATATTATATATATTTATATGAAGGATTTAACTTAATTTAATTTAATTTCAATTTTAAAAATGAAGATTTTAGTAGTGGTAGTGACAAACTCTCAAATTATATATGTGTTTCTGCTGCCTTATAGCATTCGGGTAACCTAATAAATTTCTTTAAATAGACCCCAAGCAAGTTCTTTGAAGTTCCACCAGTTCTACAAATTTTCAGCAGGTCATGAACAATACAAGTACAACAAAATTATTGCTGGGTTTTCAGCTGGGCACCTGTGGCAAAAATGTCTGAATTATGTTCAAAAATATACTTAATGCATTCCTGTCATGAACTCCACATTAGTTAGCTTTGAGGCACCACAAACTCAATGTGGCAAATTAAATTCTTTATTCTAAAAATTAAAATTATTTCTGAATTTTTTTCATTACTTTTAAAATGCAGCTTTTCAAAAGGTAGAAATAATTTCTTACCTTCTTCTTCCAAGTTTTTGGATCTTTTGGGTTATGAAAATATGTCAGGTTTTCCCAATGTTCAACACAACCATTGTGCTGTTCACATGATTTGTGCACACCTCACAAACATACACTATAATAAACTAATGAACTCAGAATTCCTATCTAGTCGAATTCCTACAAATATGCATTATAAAAACAAATTAACAAACCTTGAAAGAGCAGTTTTGTTAGGGAACAGAAATGAAACCTACATTTAAGTATTTTAAGATTTTACTTTAACTTGTAGGAGAAATCTTTCTGCAGAACTAGGCACTAAGTAAGAATTTGGGTTATATTAACCTGAAACACTTTGAGATCCAGATTCAATCCAATTTGTTTCAATTTATGCTATATTTGTTCTTGCACATGATGAGCTCCTAGATAAAATCAGAGCTCATTTTGAATGTACCATTCAAAATTCAAAATCGGATAAATCTGCAAGCCATATGACATCACCAGCAGTTTTGTCCAAAAATTGCAACTTAATTCCAAGGAACTACTTTAGGTGCATTTCCTCACAGAATCACAGAGCCATAGAACAACAGAATCACAGAATGGGTCTAGTCAGAAGGGACCATAGTGGTCCAGCCTCCCAACTAAAGCATCCTAGAGCACATTGTGCAGAATTGTATCCAGATGTTTTTTGAATACTTCAAAATATTTCAAAATCAGGAAAAAACTGAGGATGGATGCAAAGACATGAAAACCAACTATCAGACCAAAGAATTTTGAGAAAAGTTAAACTTTCCATTGCCCCTCAAGTGAAAATTTGGCATCAAAATTGTATATGTTAATTTCCATTCCCAATGTTTATGTCTGCTTAACACTGGATACCCGCTGTAAGAATCACAAAACCACTTCTAAGAATGTGATGAGATACTTCTAATCAATGGTATTAAAAACGTGCTACTATGCATAAAGGACCCCTAGACAAATAGAACTTTCACAGTGTACGCCCTAACTGCCTCCTCCTAGAAGTGTCTGATTTATGTCATTAAATATACTCAAGTACATTTAAATGGTAACATTTGGTAACTTATGCTTGAAAAACCTTTAGTGGTAGCTGCAGCATCAGCCAATGTTATATAGACAATTACCACACACACTACTAGTGCGAAGACACACACAAAGTATTTAATAGCTTTAAAACCTTTTACTTAATTGAATCCTTGCAAGACCTTGTAAGCAAAATATTATAATGGCATTGAACTTCACCCCAAAGTTACTGATATATTTCTTGTCTGAACAAAATGTCAGAGTAGTAGGCAATACCTGGGTTGTAACCCCTGGCTCCAAACCCATTTCTCCCATGTCTAGTTCTCAAAAGAGTGTATCGGTCGTGGTTAGCCAACCTTATTCTTATCAAAAGCCTGACATGACTGTCCATGCCAGTGAGAGATTAGAATATTAATGGTTTACGAGTCAAACAATTGACCATTTGCAGTAACCACTCAGGTTCAGAGTAGGTGCACAACCTTCACTAGAGGCTGTAGATGAGAGTTGAACAAGATAAGGGGAGAGAAGCAAATCCTGCAAGGAGTGACAGTGCTTTTTATGATGCCAATGTCCTCACATCAGTGGTTCAGCTGTGAAACTCCCCTCCAGGGAAGCACCCTGACATTCACACATAGGCCTGAAGGTATTCATTCCCATTCCCAAAGTGTCCAATGATCCACAGCATTCCATTATTCAGTGTGAAACTTTCTGCCATAGGGGAGGCACTTGGCTATTCTCACCAAGCCTGAGCAGGTGACAATTCCCTTTGGAGACTATCCTGCCAGGCATGTTGCAAAAAGGAAAACAGAAGGCAAGTCTTTCATATTGTATGCTTATAATAAATTAGAATTGATCTAAATTTCTTGGCTTTTTGCCTCT
Source organism: Grantiella picta (assembly GCA_013397955.1). Classification (NCBI taxonomy): domain Eukaryota; kingdom Metazoa; phylum Chordata; class Aves; order Passeriformes; family Meliphagidae; genus Grantiella; species Grantiella picta. The sequence goes on from VZRM01015739.1 coordinate 920,352, forward strand.
TCCCACAATTGTCTGAATGGATTTAGTTTGTTATTTCATGATGCCAGAAAATGGAAATCATTATATTCTAAAGATAACCTTTATGAAAAAAACACATGTTTTCAAAATATTCCCATTTATGCAAGACAGAATTGAAAAACAAGCAAGCAAACAAAAAAAAACCCAAAGCTACCAAACTGCATAATGCAAAAAAAAAAAAAAATCATAATCATATGAGAGGACATTAAATTAAGGCCATGAGATTAGACTGATAACCACCTTTTAATGGAAAAGTCTTTCATTTTATGATGGCAGGAAGAGATAATATTTGCTTTTGGTGAAAGACTAAGATTGCTTGACAAGAGACATCTACAGTATGCATTGTATTTTTGTTCTTGTTTAATACCTACGTGTAAGGGGAAGTAACAGAATAACATATTATGCCAGTTGGTGTTTAAATATGCATTGCACATAATCCTGCTCAAGGATGTATCAAATTTTACTTTTAAGAATAATTGAAAATTACACGATACAGATTTGAGAGGAAGTAGTAACATTATAACATAATAGGCAAGCATTTTAATACAGCTGCTACCATTACTTCTGAAATGTTACAGTTATTATGAATATCTATATTTGAAATTTTCTCAAGACCAAGAAAAAGGCTGAAGTTTAGCAAAAATGTTGGGAATAGACAGTTATTTATTCCAAAAGGGCAAACAGTTGGTTGTGTATATTCTTAATTAACAGTAAAGGCAGTTCACATGCTGCACATGGAGAAGTTTATGCAAGAAGGAGGGAAAATCTTGATATTTTAACTCTTATCTTAATTCAGACAAAAGTGTGAATTTAGTTAGTCGAGTGTTGCTTGGAAGTTTTTTCATAATTACCTTTTTATTGAAAGAGAAAGTTTAATTGGAATAATTTCTAGAAATTGTTACTAATAAGAAATTTTTTTCATTGTTCCAAAGTTACAGTTAAAAACGAATAATTCTAATTAGGCATAACATTCAACCTTAATGTTTTTCTTAATCATTACACATTACATCGTCTCTCATCTAATAGTAAATTCATCATTTTTTAGAACAACTTTAAAAGATAAGAAACTAAAGCTCAACCCTGTTTGGTAATCTGGTTGGGAAAAATACGCATCCCTGGAAGAAGTTAAAACCCTTTCATACGATACAGGTCATTATTATCAATAATTACAAGCAGCATTAGAGTCTTTATTTGTTAGAAGCACACACCTCACAGAGTTTGTCTTTAAAAGGCTGCACTCACCACATCCTAAGGTTTTCTATTAGTAATTTATCTTGTATTTTGTATAATTACATTATGCTAATAATTTTTAAATCCTCTTTCTGTCACAAAAGGCCTATAGCTTCCTGAGGTTGTAGCAAAATATCAATAGGTTCATAAGTATATATATTTTTTATACACACACACTTATATATATACATGTATTTTATCTATATCTATTTATCTTTCTAGATTGATATACACACACTTGAGCGTACATATATGTATAAAAATATTGCCAACTCAATCTTTATCCACCAAAAGACAACATGGTAAGTTGAAATAACTGAAGACTAATGTCTCTGGCATTGCTCTGAAGTCAAAACAAAAGATAGGAAGATGCTAAAAGTAGTCTAAAATGGGAAAATACACTTGTCATCAAGTTAGACTAAAAAACCTTGGACTTTTGGCACAGACTACCCAGCAACTTGCTACATTTTTTTTAAAAAGTGCTAATAACTGGGACACTGAGTGGAAAACATGCTACCAATCAGTGTGATATGAAGAATTAGAGAGGAATTTCTCCTCAGATCTAATTGTATATAGATGGACATTCTTTATCTGTTATATTCTGTGTCAAGAAATAAGCAACATCTGTGTGAAAGAAAAAATTTGTGATTAAACTTTTGGAGCATGAGTTGAATCACAGGCACCACGGCCTGGGAGCAAAGGGAATCAACTCAGGGATCTCCAACAAGTTTGTTGGTTTCTCAGGCAGAGGAGGATTCAGTCTGGCTATTCCTGAATGACTGCTTATTCTGGGCTGAATGAAAACAGCACACTGAGCCCTTTGCTCCCCAGTCCATTCTTTGTTCAAAGCAGAGCAGAAACACTGTATGTTTGTCACATATTTTTTCTGACTGGAAAGCATTTCCTACCCAGAACTAATTCTAGATGAATAATCTTGTTAAAAGTTAATTTTTGCTAATTACAAAGCCTTTGTACATCTCTGGCTTTTTTTCTGAAGAACTCTCAAAATTATCTTTTGTGTTTTCCCCAGCTAATTGCGTGTTTTAAGCAGTGTGTGTGATCTCTACCATGTATCATTTTGAAACCATGTCTTGATCTCATAGCAAATGAAAGGATAATAACCTGAAGCAGTGTCATAGTTTATGAAAGTTATTCCCAATTTAGTGCTCCCACTGAAACATGAAACCATGCTCTGCTTGCTCTCTCCTCCCGCCCTCCTCCTATCTCTAGAGGTGGCTGCAGAGGAGAATTGGAGGCACAAAAGGTAAAGATCCCAGATTGAGATAAGAATAATTTTTTTGAAACATCAAGGTAATAAGAAAACCAAAGAGACTAATAACAAGGTCTACAAGACGAGAATGATTCTCAGGTTATTGCTCACCCTGCAGAGCCCAGTAATGTGCAAACCACTGCCATGCTTTGTAACCCCGAAGAGACCCCTTCCCCCATCCCTGGAAAACGACATGAGGTGGAATAGAATAACCCCCCAGTCCTAGTCATGCTCCCTCCTGGCTACTGCAAAAATTAGCCCTGTCCTGGCAGGAACCAGGACAAGCTCCTTCATCCTGAAGTAACCTATCTTTCATGCAAAGAGCAGAAGCACTGCAGTATTAAGTTAGTAATGATTCCTCCTTTTTAGAAAACCCGGTGTTAGCCTGATGATGAATATTAGAAAATTAGCAATTAAGTCTGCTCCATGTAGTATTTTTTCACTTCAGCTTGCACACACAGTTTAGACAACTCTGCTCATTATTCCTGTTAAGGCAAATGGGTGGCTGGTTAGACACTATAGATCAGACTCTTGGTCAAAGCTGGGTATCCAAGCAGATTAAATGGCGTCCTCACATAATCAGTGAAGTTGCTATCCCTGAATTGAATTGAAACATTCTATCAACCTATTCCACAACCTGAATCCTCTATTGAGAATACATATTTTACTCAACATATTGCAGAAGGAGTTTTGACTCCTAAATTTACATGGTTCCAACTAGATTATAAGAGCATTATCTTGTCTTGTAAGAAAATACAGAAAATACCTTAAGATATTACATTTTGCACAGTAGATCAACGGTGATAGTAATTTTCATTTAATTGCTTTGTGATTTCTCATCTCTAAAGCAATTTAAAATAGAAATATATGGTATCTTTTGTGGATGGGAAAAAAAACCTCAGTAAATTCAGGCAAGGTTTGATGTGATAGTAAAAAGTGCTTTTCCTAAAAGGTTTAGAGGGTCTTGTTGGAAAGAAAACAATGGACTCTGGGCTACCATTGCAATGTGGTTATTCAAAGACAGGAAGGGGCAGAAGAAATTACATCACAGATAAAAAAATATAAAATTCTCACTCACTATGACTTTATCCCTTCTAATGCACATTATAAAGAGAAAAACAATAATTTTTAAAAATGGTACCCACCCCACTTCTTCCAAAAATGGCTCCTTGGAGCTTTCATTTTCTTTGAAGCAGACAGAAACAACCACAATTTCTGTCCAGGGAATGTAATTCACTATCATAGCCAACAATTCTGCTTTCAAGTAGGAATAAAATAGCTCTCATATTAAATTATTGCTGTCATATTTACTGCCTGACAGTAAGAAGCCAGACAGACACGTGAACAGACAATTGAGGTTGTCCTCTTAAGTATATAGAAATCATACTTTTAGTTAATGTAAATAGTTACATCAATGAAACTGATAACTCTTATATCTAGTCTTTCATTCCTCTGTTTTTACCTGAAGATGTAGGCCATTAATAAGGGCTTCAGTCATGACGGAACACTTTATGATATAAAAGTACTGTAAAAATAAACAGGCTTTTTTTATGACTCTCTTGAGTGCATTCCAAAGTTGATGCTCATGTGTGAGCTGGAACTCAGGACAACAGAGACTGAGAATTTACAGTTAATCCATTGACCATCCAAATTCTACCCCAATTACAGAATTAGTGAATTCCTGGTTGAGATGCTATGGCTCTTTTACTTCAGTGTTCGATGTCCTTGAAATGTCTCAGGTTATTCAACGTAAACCACAAAGAAGAGGAACTCATAACACTATGTGAACACACATTCAGGATCCTTCCTCAAGAAGTATACAGTCTAAGCACAGTTCCAAAGGCAACCAGAGCAAAAATACTAAGAAAGAGACCACACAGAAGCACAAAATAGCACCTCATCTGCTGCCACAACATCTGCAAACACTTGAATGACAGTATCCGAAGGATGAGAGTGAAGGAGGGTTGCAGACACTTGTAGAGATTTCCTCCCAAATATATACAGGCACATGAGGGAAAGTGCAGTTCTTTTCTTAAAATAAATCTCATAAACTAATAGAACTTCTAAGAAGACCTCTTCAGGTGCAAGGTATAATTTTTCAACACCAATTAGTAAATAAAAGATAAGCAAGGGAATATGAGCACTTTGGAAGTGAAGATAATGTGGTTATGGTTGACATTATAAAGAAACATCTCAGAGAGATAAAAGTGATCTTTTTTCTTTCTGCACTGCTACAAGGACTGTTTCTCAAAGCCAAAGATCTGTTGCTGCAAGCAAGTAAGGAGGTGATGGCCTGAATAAGGATTTCAACTGGGTGGTTCCATGAGAAAAGGTATTCTGTAGGAAATGTTTTCAGTACAGGCACATTGGATGTCAGAACCTCCAAAAGGGTGAAAGGAAAACAGCTGTGTTAAAGATAAGGAAAATGAGCTGTAAAGAGAGCATTTATGCTGTACCTCATCAGTATGATGTCTCAGTGACACACTGCACAGAGTGAGAGATGAGGGAAGAAGTGGAAATTACAGGACTGAGTCAATAGTTTCATAGCATCAAGGCAGAAATACAGCTAGTTATCAGAGAAGGTAGAAGAACAAGAGTTGGTAGAATAAATGTCTAATGCAGTACTAATGAGACTGAAAAGAGAGCAGGAGCACAAGTTTAGTCACCCAGAGACACGACACAGACCGCAGGAGAAGATAAGAATGCAAATTGGCAAAATTGTTGGGATGTAGGCAGAGACCCTAAAAGAAAAAGAACAATAAATAGACAGAGTCTGCCAGAATACTCATGAAACAAAAAAACAACATGTAGAGAGCTGAAAGGAGATGAGAAAGGGTCAAAGGTAAATGTCTATATGTCATGGAAAATGAAATACCAAGTGACAGGCATGGTGATAACCCTCAACTCAATAGGATGAGACAAAACTAATGATGATCAAAGTGGGAGCACCTGGCACAATAAATCGGAAATGAAGCTTCATAAGTGAGCATGAGAACTGAATTGGGTCTTCAGGCTTCATAAAGAAGATAAAGGTAAATCCCAGGAGACATGTGAATCAACACTGAAGCTCAATGTGTAGAACATACAGTCTTAAAACAAAACAAAAACCTCTTAAATCATGCTGCCCTGGTAACAGTGGGGGCAGTTAGTATCAGCACTTTCAAAGAGGGTCTAGTGGGCTGACCCTGGCTGAATTCCAGGAATCCACCAAAGCTGCTCTATCACTTCACAAATGGACAGAGGAGAGGAAAATATAAGGAAGGGTTCATGGATTGAGTTGAGGACTGGGAGAGATCGCTCATCAAATACCAACACTGGCAAAACAGAATTGAATTTGGGATATTAATTGAATTTATTACCGGCAAATTCAGAGCAGAATAATGAGAATACCTTCCCCTCATCTGCCTCTCATTCTCAGCTCTGCTTCCCCACCTCAGAGGTGCAGGGAGAGAGGGAATGGCAACAACGGTCGGTTCCTCACACATTGCTCCTCTACTCAGGGAGAGGAGTTCTTCCCCTGCTTCGTTTTGGGGTCCCTCCCATGGAAAAAAATCCTCCAGAAATTTCTCCAAGGTGAGTCCATCCCGCTAGCTAAGGTTCTCCACAAACTGCTCCAACACTATTCACTCTTCCACAGGGTGTGGTTCTTCAGCCCTCTCCAAACTGTCTGTCCCCTCTTCTCTGTCCTCTGTGACAAAACCTCCTCCAGTGTGGGTTTCATTCTCCATGGGTCTGCAGGTCCTTGCCAGGATCCTGGCCCAGCATGCATTTCCTACATGTTCACAGCCTCCTCTCAGGCATCCACCTGCTCTGGCTTTGGGCTTCTCCATGGGCTGCAGGTGGTCCTCTGCCTCATTGTGGTCCTCCATGGGCTGCAGGGGCACTGCTGTTTCACCATGGTCTACACCAGGTGCTGCAAGGGAATCTCTGGAGCACCTCCTGCCCCTTCTTCTCCACTGACCTTGGTGTCTGCAGAGCTGTTCCTCTTACATGTTCTTACTCTGCTCTTCTCCAGCCACAATTATAAATGAACAGTAATGTTTTTTCTTTGTAATTATGTTATCACAGAGAAGTTACTATCATTCCTGATAGGCTTGGCCTTGGCCGGTGGAATACCCATCTTGAAGTCATCTGGCAATGGCTCTGCCAGACATGGGGGAATCTTCCAGCAGCTTCTCACAGAAGCCACCCTTGTAGCCCCACCTCTGCCAGAGCCTGGCCACGTACACTAAAATACTCAAGGGCTGAACAAGTTCGTAGGCAACTGCATCCTGAAAAATACTAATGGAAAAAGGAAGGATGCATGCTCTTTAACGTCATCATACTGAATCCATGACACTCCTCCAGTGACTCATTTGAAATATCAGGTCAAACCTTGAGAAGATAGTTTTAATCTGATGCAACTGAAACACAAAGCTTCGGTTTGTGCACTACAGATTATTTTTCTGCCAGTTTAACTTCGGAAAATGGCTTGATTATTGTTTTCTGAAGCTTTTAAAAGAACAAATAATTATAGCCTGAATTTGAAGGTGGCATAAGAAACAGAGACTTCAACAACAGAAGCATTAATGTGATCAAACTGCATCACAAAACATCATCTGGCATAGAAGTGAGTTTGTTCTTTTTTTCTTTGTTTTGCACAGCACCTAGCCAAAAGGGACCTTTTTCATCTGTCTGATTATTACTGTATTTAATCACATATACATTTTGCAAAACAATTGCTGGTACAAATGTTAGTTTTAGCTCATTCACCTCAGAAGGCTCCTCTTGTCCATGAAGGAACTGAAGACAAGGGGAGGGAGATAAATGTTCTGGTTTCTGTGCAAGTGTGTCAGTACAGCTTTCAAGAAATATTAATATATGCTTACCCAGTTTTCAGGAAGAATTCCAGAAAATTAAATCATGTACACAACTGTAGAAGACACAGTCATCTATCCACTGACACAGGAGAACAGACACTGCCCTGTGACATGGAGATGGGACTCTGACTACGTGTTGAAGGCATAGAAATACAAGAAAAATTAAAGGACAATACTAATAAAGACAGGCCTTGAGAATCCTACCCTAGGATGTTTTTATGCAGCTGTTAAGTCAGTCTTCATTACACAAATTACTGCAGTCCTTAGAGGCTCCTTGACTCCACTACATCAAGCCCAGTTCCCTGTGGTTTTAGTCCTCTGTTTGCACAGATTTTTTATCCTTCAAGTATGGAAGTCTTCCACAACGTTTGCATAGTTAAAGTGGAGGTTTAAGTATTTCATGGATCAGGACACTGGTCCATGAAATGGAAGTACGAAATCTCAAGATCTTTCCATACCTTCCCCACTGATTTCCATCAATTTTACAGCAAAGAAAATAGAATTGCATATCTGATGAGCCAGTGTTTGCAAAAAAAACCAAAAAATTAGAAGAGTAGCACAAATTAGAAGCAGTTTGATAGTAATTTACAAGTGTTCCTAGCACAAGAGTGTCCAATCCATTGAAAATTCAGGACATCCAACTTTTATTTGTATCCAACCTCTTATTTTACCTCCTATACATGCAGCACTTTTTACAGCTACTGTGTTGGGTCCAGCCTGACATTGATTAATTTTTTTCTCATGCATCAAGGACAGAAGAAGACAAGGAAAGGCCAAATGAGTGCTGATCTGTTGATCACTGTGGGAAAATGAAGTGTGAGATCAAAATTTAGAGTAATCTCTCTTTAAACCTTGAGACTTTTTTTCATTAAGAAGTAAATTCTTACTGAGAAACATGAAAGTTAAATTTAAAAATTCAAATTCAATAAAAAATTCAATAAAATAGCTTAAGATTTGAAGCCATTCCTATGAGTGAGCAGTTTAAATTAAAGACTGTAAGAGAAATAAATTTCAGCAACAAAGCTTTAAAAATCAAGAACAAACATTTAGTACTCTAAATGTTTTATAAATTATGTAGAGGGATCTATACTTCCATAACTCCAAGACTGTTCATTGCTTTAGTTGCTACTTTTTGAAGGAATATATCTGTAGGTATGTTTGCGTTATTCCAATGATTGTTGTGGCAATGCTTTCCTTTTGCTGTTTTTCCATGGGCTCTGGCTCCCCAGCATTCCCAGGACAACAAGCTTCACTTACCAGATCCAATCTGACAGTGTCCAAATTAACACATCAACACTTCTGAACACTTTTCCTTGTCAAGCTCTCCAACTTCCTTACCCAGTATCTAGAGTAGACAAACAAAGAGAAGGGGAAGAATAGTAGAGCAGAAAAGGAACCAAAACTGAGGCATTCCTGAAGAAGTAAGAAGCTTTTACTTGTGAGAAGAGGAAACATAGGCTGAAGAAGCACATTCTCTAGATGTGCATATGTGTTTGAAACAATCTCTTCAGAGCTGTCGTATTCACACTGTGATTATCATGTTCCATTTCTTACTCTGCAAACAGACAAAATTTCTGGCATGCAAGGAGCGGTTTATATGTCAATGTGTACACGACTGCATCAGGACTGACAAAAATTTATCCAGACCTCTCCACAGAGAAATGTTCTGAGTTCTACACACGTGGAGAAGAAACTCTGTTGCATTTTAAATCATAGCATACCCAAAACATCACAGTTGTTGATGTGAATATCTATAACCAAGATGCTCGGTCTGTAAGTGGGATCATCCTGGGATTTTATCCCAAAGGCAGAAAAAATCATTGAATCATTTAGGCGAAAGTGTACCTCTAAAGAAAACTAAGAGAATGGTGAAACTAGAGGTTTAAGTGCGAAATATAGGAAAAGCAAAAAATAGGGGAAAAAAAGAAAAAGGCAAGTTGTTTTCCAAATGTTTTCTAAGTGCCTCAGTCTTGAAAGATAACTTACATTTCTTCTGTGTGGTTTAGCACTCAGCTGACAGGCATCATGTCTCCAGGGGATTTTAAGAATGCCATAATGGTGGCATCTATGTTTATTTTCCCATGTGCACTGAGGAAAGCTCACAGATAGGAAGATAAAAGCTCTAAAACACTGTCATGAAAATACGAAAATTCTGAAAGAGAACAGAGCTGAAGGAAGAACGGACACCTCAAAGCTGATTGGAACATGATTTAAGGAGTGTGACCAGAATGAAGAGCAAGAAAAATAATGCAGAAACAAATAAAAGGAAACAGGAAAGAAAGTGGCCTGAAGGAATATTTATAATAAAACCACTTTTGAAGTAAAATTTTTCAATTCAGTTTGCATGTTTCTGACCATGAAGAAAAACCCTTGCCACACATTTTCTAATCAGCTCTAATGTACAAAGCCAGAACATGTCTCACCTGAAAAAAAGCCTAAATCATAATCTCTTAAAGAAGCCAAAGCCAAGAAAAATGGTGTGTATTTACATTGCTTTTCCTGATTTTAATCTGTGCAGCATCTGTGGGGGCCAGCTCCTTCAAAAAGCTACACAAACCTCAAAACAAATTAAATACAATGTTAGTTTAAGAAGCATTATAAAAATCTAATATATAAGAATTCATAAGGACTGGCAGCATTGATATAAAACTTACTTGTGACCACAATTACTGGAGACAACAGTTCACAACAAGCACTTATGTGTATGAACAGGTCAGAAAATACAAGGTAATTTGTTACCTAAAAATTGTTTAAGCTCATTTAACTAAAGCCTCTTGCTGACCTAAAGCATTAACATATATTTAAGCTCTTACAAGACATTTGATTTGTATTATAATCAGAAAGTGGAGGATGTAACAAAGTTATTAAGAACAGATTGTCCTCTTGCATGAAGGAATTACAGTTTGTGTGATTTCCAGGAATGTAATAATCTTTCTGTTTTAAGCTCTGTTACCATTATTAACAGGTCAAGATATAAGGAAAGAGACAGAAGGCATATAAGTTAAGGTGAATATTTCATTAATGAAAGTGTATAGGCAGGAAGATGGAAAAGATGGAAGGAATATTCAGGTCTTCCTCAAATACTGTCAAGAGATTGCAAAGTAGAAAAGGAAAGTCTGCTGTGAAATGACCTTATCTTCTAGAACTATTTCTCACTCTTACAAGAAGGGTTTACCTTCACAGATGGCATGTATATAATTCTAGGAATATAAAAAACCCTCTCGAATGCAGTCAAGAACCAAAGTGAATGAAAAAATGTCCACTTACTTTTCTGTTTAGTTCCCTGCTTCACAGCCACATTTCTATTATATCAATTTCAAACTGTTATTTAGAGAAAAGTTGAGAATTTTCTCATGCAAAGAGGTTAAGATCCAAAAAACTAGCTAATTCAACAGACAGACAGACAGGTAGATAGACAAATAATGAATGGAAATATTTCCTTGATATCATTTGCCATTTAATCCCTAGAATTATCAAAGCAGGTTTCTGTAAAAATGTGAACACCAGAGCATTGGAGTCAGCTTAGCTGTTAGACTCGTTAATGTCAACTAATATACTACATTACTTCATGTACAATATTGGGCAGCCTGGTGCATTTTTCCCTGCCCCATAATATACTAAATGGACTATAAATCAGTACTTAAAAACCAAAAGCTGTGGCTAACCCGAGGAATCATACTCAGCATCTGTTCCTGGGATAGCAGTGCAGTTATAACCTGCCCTAGTACCTGGGCTGGTTCTTAAGCTACTCAGAATCATGGAAGTGCTGCTGTAACGCAGAGCAGTTACTTCGCAGTATGAGCTCCCTCACTCCTTAGCAAGCACAAGCCTGCCCAAGGGAGCAAAGGCCCCATAGCTCTTGTCCCTTCGCCAACCCATGTCTGAGCATTATAGAAACGCACATATATACAGGTTTTGTTAAGATCTGAGGCAAAATAATTCAGAATATTAACATCTTCACTGAGTCCAGGTCAGAGTATCCAGAACTTTACTGAATTTAACCCTCACTGAAGTTTGCAAGTACATAGAGAATAATATCTTAAAATATTCAGGCAAAGACAAAGCTGTAAAATCCTTACGCTAATACCATCCAAAAACCCATATATTTGGGAAAAGATCCTAAGGGCAGCAAACTAGCAGCACTACAGTCAGCATGAAGCAGCAATAACACATCAAGCAGCAGTTAAGTCTGTAAATCACAGAAAGATGCAAACACAGATGGAAAAGAAAAAGACATGGCTACCTTCCCTTCCAGTCTTAACAGTTTTCTGTTAAGACTGTTCAGAAATTGATTTCCCACAAAGCTCCTGAAAAGCTCATAAGCAGGAGCTTATATCAATAAGCAGAGTGATTAACACCACTGTCTAGTGCTTCAACACCAGCATGTTAAGTTCCCCATACTGCATAACAAAATCAGTCAGTTAAATGGGATCATGCACAAAACATTCCTTCACAGAAATATACAGTCAAGTAACAGTAATAAGAAACTAGTGACTCCAAAAAGAAGTAAAATCCCTTCACTAAAGGCAGCAGAAATAATTTTCACCAGTGTATTAATGCTGATATCTAATGAAGTTTTCATAATATGCAGAATTAAGAAACAAATTAATAATCTTACATAAGAAAGACACTTGAAAGAGTGGCACTTGAATATGGCCTGTGTTAAATGCTTTTACATTCAATGATATTCTCTTTCTACTATTACATGGAATTAATCTATTATTACTGTGAATGTTCTGTGGTGGGCTAGTTAAAACTGCATCATTTATTTCCTAAAATCTCAGAGCCACATAGGGTTTTCTGCCTTCTGCAGTAAAAAGAAGAGGAAGAGACCACACTATAAAACAACTAAGTAGATGTAATTGATCTCCATCTAACTTAGGAAAAAATTGAGTGGAAAAATCAGAAAGTTAACTGAATTTAGAAACTCTACTTTCAGTCTAAATCATTGCTACAAATGGTTTCTTGAAATGTTTGAGTTTTTTAAACCTCCTATTTCTAAAATAGATGCAAGTGTCCTTCCCAAACTCTGATAATGACTAAATTATCAGGCATCAGTATGTGCCCTGGCTACTAATGACTGTCATTGGAAGAAAGATTCTGCTGTTCCTGGTTCTTTTTAATTGGTCTTCATAGTACTTGCAGATGTATATATTACCTCCCAGCGGAGCTGGACAAATTATTTAAAAAGACAACAAGCATGAGTGTTTCCAAATACAACGAAAAGCAGCAAGAAACACTAGTAAAGTTACAACTGAATAAAAATCAAATAGGGAAACAAACAACAGCCAACAAAATCAATGGGCTTTGGGTCAGGGAGCCAATCATTGAAATAAATTCACTGAACATTACACACAGATAGTAAGAGAATTTATGGAATTACTTCGTGTGAAACACAATGAAGGAAAGTCCTGCTGAGAGGCAAATGCATATAAACAAAAACAAACTGACATAACACTAAGAAATCAAGTGCTTTAAAAAATTAAATACTCACAGATATATTTAAGAATGAAAATCACCGAAATACTTTCATCCTGCAGGTTCCTATATTTCTTCTTAGATAAAAGAGAAACTTATTTGCCCCCAAGTTAATGCATCAAATTCTGCACATCATTTATTTCTTGAAAGCCTCAAAACTTCACGGTAGTCAGACATTCTCCACCATTTAAATGTTCTGCTTTTCTCTGCATCCAGTACGTTTAACCATCTGATTGCAGTAGCACACTGCTTTCAAAGCCAGTCGTAGTGTTTTTCCCTGGCAGGTGCACTCCACTATGGCGAGAAAGCCAGAATACCTTTATGCAGCATCATGCCATACCTACAGCAGGAATTTAATATTCTCCCACTAAAAAATGCAAAAAACAAACAAAAAATACAGAAGACCAAGGCCATAAAAAGTTTTTAAGTCCAAATAAGACTTATTTTTGAGCCTTGTACATATTTTTTTACTAGACAATTTTGCCACAGAAAGACTTTTTCAAGTATCATCTACCTTTACTCTTTATGTTAACTTGGCTTAAGGACTGTAGCCATAATGCACAATTTTCAAATCCTGAACTGCTCTGTAAGAGTATCTTCAGAAGTCTTGTGAAGTTTAGATCAGAATAGGCCCTGGAGGATAACACCTGTCTTCCTGAACCAAATGTTCAGTCCTTCACTGCTGATAAACTTCAGACTAAAATAAGGAGGTTATTTTCATAGAGCAACTAATCTGTTTATCTTCAAACACACACCAAGCCCAAATTTTCTGCCTCTGGCTTACTGACTGAAAAGTAAGTACACTAAAAACATCCGTAATAAGATTCAGGCTATAACTGGGGAGGAAGCACATGTGCATTTTCCTGTTTTCATCTAGGATAGAGTTAAGTTACTTCGTAGTAGCTGGCACAGTGCTATGTTCTGGATTTAGCATGAGAATAATGTTGATAACACCCTCATGTTTCAGTTGTTGCTAAGCAGTGCTTACCATAAGTCAAGGACTTTTCAGCCTCTCATGCCCTGCCAAGTGAGAAAGCTGGAGTGGCACAAGAAGCCGGGAGGGGACAGCTGACCCAAACTTGTCAGAGGGACATTCATACCATATGACATAATGCTTAATGTATAAACTGGGGAGAAGGCTGGACAGGGCTGCTGCTTGGGAACTGGCTGGCCATCAGCTGTTGAGTGACGAGTGCATGCGAGGGGCTTGGTTGCCAGCTGGGGTTACACCACCACACTGTTTAAACCATTTCTGGTTAAATGTGAACTATAGTAATTTTGATATAGAAATCAAAAGGAGAAACCAGCATACATGTTAAACTTAGCAAATATGAGTGATCTCGTTAAGTTCACAGCAGACAATAAAACCCATGAATATTTGCAGAGTACAAATGTGAATCTGGGACTCACTGAGAACATAGAATACAGAAAATATTATAAAAGAGTGCATAAAAAAAGCTATTTCAAAGCTATTTGAATTCTAACTCACCTGGTAAGATCTGAATTCAAATTTATTTATTTCTTCCATATTCCTGGAGATCTGAATTAGTGCATGAAATACAGCCCTCTGCCTGAAGGCAGGCAACAGTATCATCTCATACTTACTCAGAAAACTTAGAGCACTGGAATTCACAGATTCTGGCATTGAAACAAGGTCTTTTTGCTTGTTAAAAAAGCACATTCATTTATCATATCAGTGTAAAGCCTGATCTTATCCCTTACCAGTGGAATTGTTCACTCATGTAAGCACTAAAGGGTCACCACATAAACGAAGTGGTTTAGGTTATTGTTTATTTACCCTTTTTTTTATTATGATAATTTTTTATTTTTGTAGTTATCTTGAAGTTTCTTCTATTGTCTCTTTTCTTCAAGGACAATGGCAGCTGGTACTTAAGACTGCTCAGGGACAGCAAATCTATTCAGAAAATTTTGCTAACGTAATTCTAGAAATTCAAGATGTTACAAGGTAGGGCTTGTATTCTCATCAATAAAATCCAAATTCAATGTTTTCAATATTCAAGACATGTCTAAGGAAGGCAGCAGAAGGCTGGTGTTTGCAAATATCACTTTACCTCTCATCTTTGTGATTAAAATCTGTGCAGCACTCAAAAAATAAGTGAGAAGAGAGAAAATAAATACACCTTAGAAAGCAACTAAATTAAAATATACTAAAATAAGTTCTAAATTGCCTTTTAGAACTATAATTATTTTTGTCAGTCTTAGACATTTTACATCTGATAAGCTTATCTCCAGGAACACCTGACACTCTTACTATTTTACTTTCCTGCCAAGTAAACCAAAACCACTAGTTCTGAAAAAATGATTGGCAGACAGTCCAGAGACAGGTGGTTACTTTGAAAATTTAGGAGATAAGGAGATTGATTTATGAATAATGTAGGAAATACAGTGGGGAAAATTGTGACCAAATGAGGGGAAAGTTATGTTTTGAAAAGCTGATCATATTAAAGGATGGCAAATATCTAAATACGTATTTACTGTTCACATTGTTCTACTATAGTTAGAAAAAATGTGTGCTATGAAATTCTATGTTTAATGGTTCATATTGTGTGAATTTGCTAGTATTGCAATTTTGCATTACAAATATTATATCCTTTCTCACCTAAAGCTGATTTAAGAAACAAGAGTCTTAGTTTAATAAACCCCTGGTTACAGCTGTATTATCCAGAAGAAAACAAATTTCATAAAGCTGCTTAGTCTGGGGAAAAAAAAAAAAAAGCATGGAAATTTTCACCTCATCAAAGCACTGCTTCAAAACTTCCTTGTGATCAATAGAAAACTCCAAGAAAGAAATCTTATTTATAGATTCACTAGCAATGCATATGAATCAATAGAGCATTAGATCACTTTAGTTTTGGCTACCAAATATTTTTCTTCATCTGACATAACTGCACTGCTAATCAGACCATGTACAAATGTTTACCTCTGAAATATCATCTCATAGACAATTTGCCTGAGACTTAGAAGTCTGTGACCAATAAGATAACTTTTACAGGGTAAAGTGTTTGTAAGTAAAAAGAAGTTTATGACCAAAGAACTAAACACACAGCATGCACAGGAAACCTTGTCTTCTTGCTACTTTCTGATTGTCTGTAAATAGTAGATAAGTTTGAAAAGTCTTTCTTTTCTAATGCTATAATTAAATTTATCAGGGCTGGTATATGAGAAAACTTATCTTCCTACTTTGATTTAGAATGCTGTATTGAGACATACCGTATATATATATATATATATTTAGGACACCACAAATTTTTTTTTCCATCGATTAAAATACAATTCTGTTTTTAATGGCCATAATAATTATCAGATTCTCTTTACTCTATTGTTTAAGCTTTTATAATGAGCACTGCATCTACATAAGTCAAGCTATTTTCACAAACAGTTCCAGTGCCCTGGACAAAAGTGAATTTTTATACCTGATGGGTCACAAAACAAAAAGATGACTTGTGAAACAAAGTTTGCCAAATGACAGAAGAAGGACAAGGACACCTTTTGGGTGGAATGTCCCCATGTGTTAATAGAACCAGCCCTGCTTTCTGCAGAGTAACCCTTCAGGAGAGCAGTCACAAGAAGAACTTGCATGCATGCACACTAAGCTACACACCCAAACCCACCCATGGGACCTATGCAGCACTTTTCACCTCAGCTGCCCTGCCAGCAGACATGCCCTGAATGGCATCAGAGGGAAGAAAAAGCTGGGTCCCGCCGTTGACACAGTTGCCAAACCTCCCAGCTCCCCACAAAAAGCATAACCCACACCTCTGCTGCATCTTTCTCAGTGCTCCATACACAGCAGTTTTGCAGGGCTTTATATTATCTACTATGAGAGTAACGAATGTCACCTCCTATGCATTTATGGAACAACTCATAAAATACGTTTGAAACTGAAGTTAATGGATGCTTTGTATCCCTGTAAAATTAGTGCCAAATGTAGAATCATGTGGAAGACCGTCTGAAATGGGTTTCTAAAGGCATTAAATGAGCAGCTGGCCACCTGTGCCAGCTTAGGAGCTGCTTCATCTGCCTTTGTTAAAAGATGAGCAAAGTTGTCAAGAAAAAGACAGTGAGAAGGCTGAGAACAATTTCAGCAATATATTTTGCCATATTTGAAAGCTGGGTACAATTTCAGGCTTTGTAATGTCCAGCGTTTGAAAAGTTTCTGATGCCTAAAACAGGCTACCTGAAACAGAGGCTAAAACCATCAGGTGTATAAAAAGTGGACAAATTTATTCAAGGCCTTCAAGGTACACTCGGGCAAGCGAAGTCCCCTTGGGGACTACACCCAAAATGGACACCCGGTCACAAGCTCTTCACCTTTTATAAGTTCTGTGCTATTAGTATATTGGTCCCTAATTCTCCAGTCACACCTTCAGGTGATGACACTGACTGCCCCAGACCTGGCTCCCCCATTTCACTGTTGTTTACATATTTCAGGCCCTAGGGTAAAAAATATGTCCTTGGATCTCTATCCAGAGAGCTTTGTTTTGGCTAAAGGTTCTGGGAATAGAGGTTTTTAGCATTTTGTAAGAAGCGCAAAACTACACAAAGTTACAGATACATGAAAAGCAAAAACCCAGAAATTATTAAGACATCAGTTCTCTCTTGTCTAAGTTCTAAACACTGTGTTCTGCGGAACATACTGAAATTAATCTGTTTTCTGCAAATCAGATATGAAACAAAAGCAATGAGTAATTTTATTTTTGCCACTGTCTTCCAAATCCTAGCTGATCCAGAATATTGTGAGTGATTTACTAAGTGTGCATTTATTCAGGGCAACACTTTTTTTCTTGTGCATACTTTTTATGTGCATGTCTATAAGACCACTGTAAGACACTAAACACACATGCTGTGGTAAATGATCCCCTCAGAACCAAGAAAGCATAAGCCAGAACTTGAAAAGACATTTTTGAATCCTGCTTTGGCTAAATTAATAGAGCTGAGTGTTTTTCTTTGTTCTTAACATAAACCCAAATTGCCTGTGCCATCATGATGCAGAACACTTGGGTATTACTAACTGTAATTGCTTACAGAAGAAAGAATTATCTGGATTTATTGACTTAGAGTACACAACACATGCCATCACGACATTTTTCTCAGGATGATCTTCAGATGTGTTCAGGAACTATCTGAGCTTCTCACAACATCTTTAGACTATATGTAAATTAATACAAACTCACAGAAGCCACAGCAGACTAGCAAATGTTGGAGAGGGGAGAAGATATCAACAAGCTTTGCCTCAGCAAGTATCTGCTCTGTCCTGTGATACAGGGCTAATTTCAACCAGAGAAATATTCAGATTTCTCCTTGCTGTGATTACTTGAAAAGAGAAATTGTACTTGAGAAGAGAGACTGTACTTGGTTTGTCCATCAAATGAAGTTTAACCTGTGAATTTCTGAGCTTTACAAGAATTCAAGACCAGGACTTCCACCAGTTACTTGGTTTTGCTAGTGAGATTTCTGTGGGGATGGTGAGGTGGAGAAAGGGATGTGTCACAGTCAATTCAAGCTGTTTACAAACCAAGGGAATTATGACTTGTTTTCATGAAAGACTTCAAAAAGCATAATCTTGTAGTACTATGTTTATCAAGTATACTTGGTTTTAACTTCTGACACCTCTTTGGTGTGTGCTATGAATTTTTCTAATAATTCTAAGGAAAAAAAGCCATAATTTTAATCATTCCTCTTTCTCATGGTTTTAAAAGGATAACGGCATTGCTCTGCAAACCTTTCAAGCCATGTCCTGAATTTTCAAAATACTTAATCCTTACTCAGAATATAAACATGCTGCTTTTAGGTTTCACTCTTTATGCTAGTGACTTGAACGGTGATTTATAGCCTCCCCCAATTTCAATTCACAGAACTGAGTATTTCTTCCAGCTTGCCTTCCTCTATTTAAAGTCCTCTTTAAATCGCTTTGAGGTAATACAGACTCATTATTTGTGAATGACTGTTACTAAAATCTAACACAGATTTAATTAAGAATAATAGGGAAATATTGGAGGAAACATACATACTAAATCTGCTCAGATGTTTGGAATCATAAAGTCATAAAATAATTTAGGTTGGAAAAGGTCTTTAAGATCAACAAGTCCAACTTCTAACCTAACACCACCAAGTTCACCACTAAACTGTGTCCCTAAGTGTCACATTTGTACATCTTTTTTACATGTTTAGGTGAGTGTGTTGATTTTACTTGGCCCAAGGTATCTTTAGCATCTAACAGAAATTTAAACCCTTCAAATGCTGTTGTGGTAGGCCTAAAGAAGCGTCTGAAGGGTTGGGAGAAAATGCACCCCTATGCTTATGTGTTGATTTTGTTTAGTCCAGGTTTTGCTAGTGGGTGGAGGGAGTACAAAGATGACTCCTGTGTGTCCTGTGTGAAGTTCTAGAAGGTTTTCACCAAGTCCAGTAGAGCCAAACTCGGATGGCTCTGCGAGTGATGGACATGCTGCCGGCCAAGGCTGGGCCAATTAGAGATGTTACTTATGCCTCTGTGAAAATGTATTTAAGAAGAAATCAAAACAAAGTAGTTACACACTTCTTTTCAGCTAGAGGAGGAAGAGTAGGTGAAAATACATGAAGGGAAAACAACATGGAGACACCAAAGTCCGTGAAGAAGGTGGGGAAGGAGGTGCTCCAGGCGCCAGAGCTGAAAACTCTCTGCTAGCTATGCTGAAGGCCGTGGGGTAGCACGAGGTCCCCTTGCAGCCCATGGAGTCCACAAGGATGCAGAAATCCACCCACAGCCCATGCCAGAGGAGCAGGTGGATGCCTGGAGAGAGCTGTGATCCAGTGGGAGTCTCATATAGAGAGAAAGGCCTTGTCTTGCAGCAGAGATGGAACAGCCTGGCCTCAGCTCGGAGGTCTGCACCCCATGGACAAGGACTCATGTTGCAGCAGAATTCGGGTGGGATGTTGCTCTTGAGATTGGACCCATGCCAAAGAAGCTCGCAGAGGACTGTGTCCCATGGGACGGATCCCATGGCTAAGTAGAGGACTCCTCTCCCTGATGGACTGACCAGAGTCAAACCACAACAGTGAGAAACTGTCAATATGTATTAGACAATTTTATACTTTCCATATGACAGAAAGATTTAAGCATAAAGCAATATTTGCATTTGTAATTTTTTCTCTAGACAGGCCATAACATTCTTAAATGTTGGTCAATATGATGACCATACATAAGAAGCGCCAGAAGGAGGATCCAAGGAACTACAGGCCTGTCAGCCTGACCTCGGTGCCTGGCAAGGTTATGGAGCAGATCATCTTGAGTGCCATCACATGGCACCTGCAGGACGGCTGGGGGATGAGATCCAGCCAGCAAGGATTTAGGAGGGGCAGGGCCTGCCTGACCAACTTGATCTCCTTTTGTGAGCAGGTGACCTGCCTGGTGGATGCAGGGAAGGCTGTGGATGTGTCTGCCTGGACTTCAGCAAAGCCTTTGACACCTTCTCCCACAGCATTCTGCTGGGAATGCTGGCAGCCCCGGCTGGGACAGGTGCACTCTTTGCTGGGTTAAGAACTGGCTGGACAGCCAGGCCCAGAGAGTGGTGGGGAATGGTGCTGTATCCAGGTGGTGGCTGCTCCCCAGTGGTGTTCCCCAGGGATCAGGGTTGGGCCCAGTCCTGTTTAACATCTTTAGTGATGATCTGGGTGAGGGGATTGAGTCCCCATCAGCAAATCTGCAGATGACACCAAGCTGGATGGGAGCATCAATCTACTGGAGGGTAGGAGAGCTCTGCAGAGGGACCTGGGCAGGCTGGATAGATGGGCCATGTCCAACGAGATGAGGATAAATAAGACCAAGTGCCAGGTCCTGCACTTTGGCCACAGCAACGTCCTGCAGCACTACAGACTGGGGACAGAGGGGCTGGACAGTGGTCAGGCAGAGAGCGACCTGTGGGTACCGATTGACAGCACCTGAACATGAGCCAGCAGAGTTCTCACATGGCCAGGAAGGCCAATGGCATCCTGGCCTGGTCAGCAATAGTGTGGCCAGCAGGACCAGGGCAGTGCTTTTTCCCCTGTACTTGGCACTGGTGAGGCCACACCTTGAGTTGTGTGTCCAGTTCTGAGCTCCCAGGTTCAGGAAGGATGTTGAGATTCTGGAGTGTGTCCACAGAAGAGCAGCAAGGCTGGTGAAGGGTCTGGAGCACAAGTCCTATGAGGAGAAGCTGAGAGATCTAGGTGACAGATGGTTCTATGATTCTGTGAATACCTCCAGCTATGGAGATTGGCCATAGTTTTGACTTGGAAGGCTTGCCTGATCTGATTTCACAGAATCAACTAGGTTGAAAAAAATCTTTGAAATCATCAAGTCCAACCTATGATCTAACATCACTTTTTCAGCTGGACCATGGCACTCAGTGCCACATTCAGTCTTTTTTTAAACACCACCAGGAAAGTGACTCCATCACTTCCTTGGACAGTCCATTCCAATGCCCAGTCACTCTTCCTGTGAAGAACTCTTTCCTAATGTCCAGTCTAAATTTCTTACTGCACAGCTTGAGAGACTGTGTCCTCCTGCTCTATTGCTGGTTGCCTAGGAGAAAAGACCAACCCCACCTGGCTTCACCCTCCTTTCAGGGAGCTGTAGAGAATGATAAGGTCTCCCCTGAGCCTCCTTTTCTTCAGGCTAAACACCCCCAGCTCCCTCAGCTGCTCCTCATGGACTTGTGCTCCAGACCCTTGACCAGCCATGTTGCCCTTCTCTGGACACACTCCAGCATCTCAACATCCTTCCTGAACCTGGGGGCGCAGAAATGGACACACAACTCAAGGTGCAAAAACAAATGATACAAGTGAATGGGACATAGAAAGCTGTCAGGAAACTGACTGAGCATAGAATTTGTACCAGGTTGCTTTGCAGTAAAAATTCAACCTCAATATTTATGCTTTGAAGGGTATGTTGATGGTTGATGGTACTGTTGCCAAATTTTTGAACTTTCTAAACACAGACAAAAAGTGGAGTTTAGAAAGGAGACACAGTTTATTCTGCCACAAACCAAGCATGCCAAGGAATACAAAGCAAGATTTTATTGACATCTACATAAACCCACTTATCTAGTACATAGTTGCAACCTATCTATGGCATAATTGTTTAGCTTATGCAACCTTGTGAAATACTTGTCACTGCGCCTGCATGGGCCTCTTTGGGGGTCTTTGGTGGCTTCTGGTTGACATGTGGGGAGGTTTCCCCTACTCAGTTTTGAGCAAAATTCAACTCAGTAAACACAGAACTCAAGTTTAGGTGCCAAATAAAGTGTGATCTGAGGCCAGATGCCACATCTTCTCCAACAATTGCCAGGCAGACCATAAAATACGAAGGCTTTTCATAAACATTAAGCAACACCTGCTTAACTCACCTGATAACATCTATTTGCATTCAAAAGAGGGGCAGAATGATAGGGGAGAACAGGAGAGAATAGGGGAGAATGATACCATCAGCTTCCATCTGCAACAGAAATCGAAGGAAGGGACAGGGACAGAGAATTCTGCTTAAAGGTATCAGTATTCTATCTCTGTCAACATTCACCAGTTTTATGTTAGTGGTCAGATTCATTTACTTCATGAATATTGCTGCTGCTAAAGAGAGGAGTAAGGCATTGTAATGTCTTCCACTGTTTATGTCAGAGAGAGTAAAGGAATCACACATATAGAAAGCAATAGTTTACCAGTATCTAAACTTATACTGGTAAAGACAGTTTGAAGAAGTTTAAAGACTAAAGTCTTTCTGTTCCTTGAGAAATTATAAAGAAAGGAAAGTGTGATGAACTGACTCAGCTAAACAGTTTTTTGAATGTCATGTTAACTCATTGGACAAAATTCAACTTGACAGACTTAAATCTTTCTTGCAGCTTCAAATGTGGTATGTGAGCATTTCAGCTGGAAATTTCCCATACAATATTTTTAAACCAATTTTTTGCCATTGGTATGAAGGCCAGCTAGCAACTGAACACTGCTTCTCAATTTCAGCTTCACACTGAAGGAATGGACTGCTTGTTTTCATTTGTGTACACTAGCCAATCCTGCTGAGTAAACCAGTGAAGCAAATATTTTTATCTACTTCATGCGTAGTAACATGCTGGGATAAAGATAATTTGCTGGCAAAATTTCTCTTTGCCTTTGTATTTGTTAATATTGTTAAGCAGAAATTTCTATCTACCTATGTCAAAAGATTTTTCCTCCTTTAAACGAATGCCTGTTGTACAAATGAGCTCTTATTTGTTTGGAAAAATCAATTAATTTTCTTGATTCATAATTCACAGCACACACAAAATAAAATACATACTTTTTTTAAAAGTCCCTGTTTTGTTCTTTAGATAATTTTTCGTTTGTGGCAAAAAATATTCCAGGTTTTCTGCTGGGATTCTAGCTTTCACCTTGCTTTGGGGGTTTTGTGTGTTTTTTGTCTGTTTTTTATCAATAAGTGAAAGGCAGTGGTAATTATTGCAACTCTGCCATTTTCTCTGGGATGACGATAAAAAATTTTCTCAAGAAAAAACCCTGACTAGTAAGGTTTAATCACACATGTGGAGCTGGGTTGCACAACACCTGCTCCTGAAGGCTCTTCAAAATACCGTTGCCAAACATTCAGATCTGACTTTTCTCCACTAACAACTGACAGACATTGCTGATTATGAGCTATTTTAATGGATACTCCAGTTCATATTCACTAATGTGTTTAATTTTCTTCTATAGCATAATTCAATTGACTTTGACTACTACTTTGACTACTGATAAAAATTATTATAAAGTGATCTGACATTTTTTTTTCAAGTGGTTAGTTTCTATTTCCTCTATTAAACCTCTTTACCATTCTGGTCACTTCTTTAAATACCACCATTTCTTCCAAAATCTTATGACATCCATTTTTAGGACCATTGTGTTACCAGCAAAAGAATCTATTTGGTTTGATAAATATGGATTTACTTTCTGCTATTACAATCTCTATCAATCTCTAGTAAATTTGTGGCTCAGTGTAATTCTTGTTTTCTTATTTACAGTGGCACTGTACATTATGACAGAAATGTCAAGAAATTCATATACAAGAATAAGTACTGGAATAATTTTTAAAGATTAGTTCTATTGCTAGAGTAATACCTGTACAACAGCTCATGCTGTGCTCTTTCATTCCAAAATAAAAATTTCTAATTAGCAGTTACATTACAAGAATGGTAGCAGCTGATCTTAAATTAGCTTAGGATGACTGTTATTAAATAAAATAATTGACAGAAAGGTTGAAATATTCATATGTCTACACCAGTACTATTCCTCTCTATTATTAAAACATCACCCCAAAAAATTAATTTTCACTTAAACATATAACAGATACTAATACACTTCTGCAGCACCAAATTTAGCCAGATTGAAAACACTGTGTCAACAGTCTAAAACCAGCAAGTAGCCACGCCCTTACAAGTGGTGAGACACCTGCAGCCTGGAACCAAACAAGCACATTCCTGCCATGAATAACAGAACTTTACTCCGTTCTCGCTAAAATTATTCTATCATTAAAAATTGAATTCTGTTTGACTCAGTAATTACATTCAGCATTTAAAGTCTCAAAGATTGCATATGTCAGGCTGGTGGAATGGGAAGACTGTGGGCCTTGCCATTCTTACATTTTGAAGGATACACTCAGCTTATACTACCCATAGCTGCTCTTTTGTGGGAGAAGGGTTTTGAGAGAAATCTGGCTCTGTATTCAGCCCAGAGCTTTCTCAGGTCCTTCAGGCAGCGACTGAGGCAGTGGGCTCTTTATAAATGCTCTCCTCAAGCAGAAACTCATCCAGCACACTGTAAAACATGTTGAGGTCTTTTGTGGAGCTAGTGTGCTAATTTTTCCTCAGTTGCATTTTGCGTTTGTCTGTGAATCAGAAAATAGCATAACATACTATGCAGAAACAGACAATTTCAGAAATTATTTGCCCTCTGGTAGACAATTTCTGATTCTTTTCCATCTTCCTAGGACATGTTTGCTAAAGAGAAATGAACTCATGTAGAGGTCCACAAAATCATTACACTGCTTGAGCAAAGGATATATGTGCTTTAAAACAGTGTTTCGGAGAAGCCAATTTATTACAACAGAAATTTAAAAATTCTTGAGACCCTTGGAACCTAATAAAAAAGAGCCTGTGATGAATTGCTGTGACAATTTACCACCTCCTTGCACCATCCAGGCTTCCATTTATCACCTGAAGATTTACATTTGTGCTACAGTTGAAGACTGCTAAATATGCATCCTTGTCAGTTGAATAAATTCACCCATTTAGAATGTCTTTGTCTACTGCAGAGGATTGCATATGGAGCTCTATTACCTGTATGCATTGGTGTATTTCAAATATTGCAGTCATCTGACACACCTGCTTCTAATGGAAGTTTTTTTTTTTCTTGGTTAATTTATGCAGAAAAAAGGAATCAATCAGTCTCATGCATTTAAAATTTGGTGAAGAAGATTTGCAACTGGAGTCAAAACAAGCACCTTGCAAAAAAACCCTTTGCTAAGAGAATGGTATGTGAGTTTCTCTTAAGCAGGGAAGCCTTTCCAGAAATCAGGGTCTTCAGAGCAGAAGCTACTGGAGAAGCTTTCCACAGTAAGGAATCAGACAAACTCAAATGCCTACGTTGCTTACACAGCAGTGTTAGAATACATTGCTTACACAGCAGCGCAAGCTTTCTTTTCAGATGCCTGTGCAGGTGCTCTGACATTACTGTCAGAAGAAATATCATGCTGATCTTCTGGACATCTGGATTTGAAGTTTCAGATTAGGCAGAAAACACTGCCACGATGCTGGGGAAACATGTCAGTATAAAGAAGACTGTATTGATCCACAAACTCAAAGTGGAGAGTCAAAATTGCAAATGCATTAGCTTTACTTCTGAAAAACAACTTCATAAAAGCTGACTAATTTCAGTAACTCTAAAACTTCACTGTGCTATTCTTCTAACTCACTTTCCCATCGTTATAATTAAGGTACTTTATATGTTCATTCTTTTGTCAATCTTAGAAATCTATCCAGATATTACTTTCAGAATTCTTCTAGACGTTTTAGGCTAATGGGTAGGATGTTAAATAGGTACAAGAGTTGCTACTGTTCCAGTAACAATGACCCAAAAAAAACCAGACTATTTCCCCTTAATGTGTCACAGTGGTCTATTTTGGTTTGAACTCAACTTTTCCTTAGTTTAGGCCTTTTTGTTTTCCCTTCCAGACTGATCTGACATTCCCGAGCAACTCTTCAGAGTGCTATGAAGAATACAAGAAGGCAGCAGGAACAGAAAAGCTATCATTAAAGGCAGTGAGAGTCAATGAAACAACAGCTGTTCAGGCACATTGTATCCTAATAATTACAGAGTAAATTTTCAAGCATATCTTATATGCAGATATCTAATTGAACAGTGACCTAACTGGTCACCTTTGAAAAGAATAATTTGAAAGACCACTGCAGCTAGTAGCTGCCTAGTTAGGGTTCTCAAAAGAGTATGAAGTAAAATTGTATATGGAAAGAGGCTTAAATAAGCAAAAAATGGTGAAAATTATTTATTATGAAGAAACTGATTAGCAAAGAAGGATTAATGACTTATAAGGGACATTAATGTGTGCCAATCTTTAAAGGTTTTGAATGCAGGCTTTCAGAATTCTACTTGTTTTTATTTTATATTCTCGCAGTATAAGGGCTTGTTTCACTGTAATGTCCAAGTAATGAATCTAATACCTGAATAAAAAGTCTGTATATGAATAAAAACTCATATCTTTGTATCTTTGATGGAAAGACTTAACAAATATATATTGCAATATCTTTCAATCTGTACTTTCCAAGTGGTGTGTCATCACCATTAATTATGCTAAAAAAAAATACAAATATTTTGACATAATAAAATTTTGTGCACATGACTGCCTGGTTATGGTCATCTTATTACTAACCAATCATTATTTTTACCTCTTTCCTAAAGAGCATAAACTCTGCCTAAGTTTAAACAAATGCCTGGTGGCAAAATCCACAGAAAATAACTGGCATTCAGGCTTCTAAAAAAGAAGAGTGCTTTACAGGCAACTTTTAAAATGTACAAGATGCTGAAAAGATTTGACATTGTCTTTTAGTATTTACCTCCCTCTTTATCAAATCATTGAATTATGCAAACAGGGAGCAGATTTTCAGCTAATGCCCTTTTAACCTTAAAAGACAGACAAAGAAAGCATAGAAATGGCAAAGAGATGTTGCCATACCTCCCAATCTCTTTCCACAGGACAGGATAGATGAGAGCAATAGGGAGCTCTCCAAATACCTGAGTAATTATGCAACAGTGACCTTAGCACTTAAAATAAATGTAAAGTGGACAAGGCTGTAGACAGAGTAGACAGCACTGTACACTCTGTATTAGCCAAGACATTTGCAGAGTTTTGATACAAAAAAATGAAAATCTGTAGCTTCCCCAATGTATTTACTCCATGCTCTGAAAAATACTTAGAAAAGAAAAGCTTGCCAGCAGGAAGTAAAATTGCTAGAAAAGATACTCATGAGGTTGTGTGTATCAGAATATATTTGCACTCCACTTGAGCACTATTATCTGTTCTCTCTGAGAAGGGCTGGACTCTCAGAATTTAAAAAATCTTATAATACCTCTTCTGTGAAGAGCACCTAAAAACTTCTCAATATAACCCACACATAATCAAAACAAATTACTGGAAAATAAAATATTATCTATCGAGGAAAACTGATTTTAAAATTCCCATTGAAATTTCACATGGATGAAATTGTTTCCTGATATGGACAAAGTAAAGTAGTAATTTATGACCAATATTCATCCTAATTTAAGATACTACAGCAATGCTTAGGTACCCCATTTTTTTAGGACATTACCTCTACAATTCTCCTTCCTTTCTTCCTATTTCTGTCCTAACAGAAAAAAAAAATCTTTACAATTCTTCACATCAATTCTTTACATCAGCAGCATCAGCCTGGAAAATAATTTTTGTGGGTCTAAAGTACTCATCATAGGTGGTTTTGATGATATACCAACACAAATAAATAAACATTATTGCCATTACCAGAGGGAGTTAAAATTCACTTAGACATTATTGTGGCCCTTTGTAAAGGAGAAAGTCCAAAACATCAAAGAGCAAAACCAATCTCTAAGTAGAAAGGTGTTTTCATCATAACATTTCAAGGAGTGAACACCCTTGAAGTCAAGTAAGCTCAATGATAATCTATGAACAGAGAATCGAGGCTATATTCATCACACAGTTTAGTGTGAAGAGAGAATGTGTGAATATTTAAAATTCCAGTTACATTTCTCTGAGGTTGGGAAGGTTTCTATAAGTTTCTCCTAGGACTGTTCCCACATTCAGCATGGTTACACTTACAGAAAGAGAGATGGGGAAGATAATAGTTATCTGGAGACCAGGGAAAATTCCTTTCAAAAATATTATATTTTTGGTAGAAAGATGGAGAAAAAGAACTGCAGAAGACTTTGGACCCACACAGTGTGATTTCTACTGAGACTTGAGTGTCTCAAATCTGAAAGTAAGGGACAGAATAAAATGCAGAATCTGCAGTCCCTGAAGGACAAGTTGTCACTCTGTCCTTCTGTGTAGCTGATTTTCTCTTCCCTGAAAGCTCTCACACTAACTTTGCTGCCTTAGAGTTGTCAAGCATACCACCTTCTGAAATGATTCAAAATAATTTTTAAAGGAAGCTTAAGGGTTTATTGAAACATCTGTCGTCATGTTATAGGTTCCATCATTGGAAATCATGGCCCAGCTCTGTATATTTTCATACTTATTGTGTGTTTTGCTTTTTTATTAGTAGAACTTCAAGTGTTAAAATAGTTTTTCTGCTGTTTAGATTTGCAATACCTCTATATGATATACTTAAATAACAGAGACTTGTCAAGATGCTGATCATTGTTGTATTTGCACAGACATTTCCAAGTGTGACACCTCTGACATCCACCCATCCCACTGTTGTTATCATTCCCCTAGTTTCTTAAGATCTGATGCTGCACATAGCTGCCCTTTTCAGCCTCTGAGTGGCTGACCATGGCTGCTTCAATGGGACTCAGTAGAAATTAGTAGGTTTTGGTAAAAATATTCAGTGGTCATTGGTCCAGCTACTGAAATGATCTTAGTAAAATGTGTTTCCCAGTTTAAATAAGGAAGTAACTGTTTCATTCTCTGTTTCTCAGGAGCTGGCATCATGATTCCATCACTATGTTACAGTTGAATGCAAGTCATTCGAACAAGTAAAATGAAATAGCTTATTCTCTGCTGAACTTAAGGGGCATAAGAATAATGCTACTTAAGCATGTTCCTTTTCAGAGCCTCCAACAGAGTAAAAATTGTTCTAAAAAGGCAATGGCAACATCTCAGATCACACATATCATTATGTTCAGAGTTAAATACCAGATACTTTTGATCTAGAAATTATATTCCATCTAAAAAACTGGGAACATTTTATCATAAAATAAGAAGAAAATTTAAAATTAAAAAAAACAATCTCTTGTAGCAGCAAGCATTAACAATAAATAGCCAAAGCACAGCAAAGAAATTATTGCACTGGAGAATAGTGTTAACCATAGAAGTCTAATAATACTCTACATCTTTAGAGACAGATAAATTGATATTATTCATGGTATTGATATTATCATATTTTATGTTGACTGTTTTAGGATTGTCTCATTCACCTGAGAGAGACTTAGCAGAATATGATGTTTCCATTTTCCTTACCCTTTTTATTTCCTTTGCATTATGAACTTTGAATGTGCAGCCTACAGATCGCCCATAGCAGAGAGTCACAACAGAAAAAATGAAGAGATTGTCTACCGGGATTCAAATTCAAAGAGGATTCAAATAGTGGTTCTAGACACAAGTACTTGCTCTACACTGGAAAAGTAGCTGCTCTCGAGGGGCAGCTGGGTGTTCCTTGTGGGCACCATTTCTCTTTTTTTCCTTCCTTGTTTTCTCAGGTTTTTTTTTGTGTTAATAAATAGTTCGGGGTTTTATCACTTTCTCCTGCTTTTATTAATTTTTCTCATTGGCAGAGGAAAGGGGGAAGCCCTTCCCCTTGGGAGGAGGCACTCATTCCAGAACGTTTCCTCCTGAAATTTTGTCTCTGGAACTGAGACAACCACACAGTCAACTCTGAAGTGGATAAACACTATCTTGTCTCCCTGATGTTTTCACCCAGGCTCCAAAACCATTTGCAACTGTGGGCCAGCCAAGGATGTAGCTCATGACATCTTGCTGTCCTTTTCAGCATTTTGGAGAGTGACATCAAAGGAAACAACCTGATCACTTTGTCTGACCTTCTATAATGCATATTTCTTCTTAAGGCCTTGCATCAGATCTGAAGACTGCAAAGCAAATATTTTAGTCTTAAAACACAACCAGAAACCAAGGCAAGATGAAGATACTGGTGCCAGAGATGCAGAGGAAGGGACTGCCTCAGGGATGTACCAAAAGCTAAACACTTAGGAAGAAAAAACTTTATTAACCCTAACTGGTGTACCCATGTATTAGTTTTTAACCTTGCTCCACTCTCACAGGATACAATGTGCCGAACTCAGAGTTTTCTGTCAGAAATGCAACATATTTTTTCCCAGTTCTAATATTATGTATAGGCATACATGTTTAATAAATGTTTTTCTCTTGAGGAATTATGACTTTTATGCCTAAGAAATACAAACTAAAATAATAAATGTGCTAATTTTTTATTATAAGTTTGCAAACTTTTCTGTTGTCTATGTTATCTGTGCTCCAGCCAGTGAAAGACTAAATGTTTTCAGCTGTGGGATCAGCCCCTAACCCTCACAGGACCAAAATTGAAACCAGATGAATCCTGCATTAGGTTTTTTAAAGTAAACCAATTTTAAAAGCAGTGGGTGAAGTCCTATATTTGATAACATGATGTGCTACTTGGCAAGAACAATAAAAAAATCCTCTTATGTTCTTGTCGCATAAGAAGTAATTCTGCTCAAATTTAAGAAAAAAATAAATTTCTAGTCAGTTGTGAATCTGTAAACTAACTGCTGGAATATACATTTTGAAGATGTTCTCGGACTTAACTTACAAAATGACATGACGATTTCAGGGTGTCTTTCATGCTTATTTCAGATAACATAGGCTGCTTTAATGGCATTACTCATCTGATTAGGAAGCTATGCTCATAGGTAGATGCTTGCTTTGGGACCTAAGTGTTGGCAGGTCTTTGAGCTCTTACTAGTAAACAGCTCTGAGAACAAATATCCACCTTCTACAGGACTGTGTTACAACTACTAAGTGAATTTCAGTGATCTAGTACAAGTTCTCTTCTATGCCTTTCACTAACCAGCATATCATCTCACATGCATGGACAATGTTTTAAGAATACATATTCAGTTAAAAATCATCAGTTTTAACTGTCATAATAATACCATCAGTACTGCACAACTGAAACTGGCTGAACAACAAACTCCTACTACCACAGTAAGTCGTGATGGGAACTCCCAAGAAATGGGAACCATCTTCCCTGTTCATGCCAGCAGAAGGGCTCTGACTGGGGTTTGGCAGTCAGGAGTCTCCCCATGTGAAGAACCACAGCAGGGGAAATCAGAATAAAGAAGGCTCCAGTGAAGCCCTCCTCTCAGATAGGTGGTGAGAAATTCAGCTGCTATTACTTCAACTCACTATTTCTTGGCATACAGAAGAATATTAAATAGACCCCAACACATGTCTTCAGTTGTTTGAAAAGTTTCTTTGAAAGCATCCAGTTTCTGTTGTTGCAATACAGACTAAATAATTTAAGTTGGAAATGACCACCATATTATTTAGATATCTTTTCATGGATATAGGTGTATTGCTCTGAGTGGAACAGAAAACACTAATTCTAATCATATTTATTATGCAGTAAAACATTGAGATTACAGAAATTACTGTCTTACTCAAAAAGTAATTACCTTAGGGGGTTTATACAGTACAGAAAATGAAAATACTAAACTATGACAGACTTGAGCTGAAAAAAATGATTCATAGAAAACTACTTAAAAGTACATGGCATTAAAAAAGAACTGTGACATCTGCAGAGATTTTTACGAAGTTATTCAGTAGGAAATATAATGGCACATCTTTAAGGTCATACAGAAAAGCGTCATTGTATCACTCTACATTACCTACTAGCTTTTTGGTATGCATGTTCACATGTTTCTTGTATGACAACAGAACACCATCCTTCTACAGTGATGGTTACATTTAGAACATTATAAAAGCTTTGACTTGGACATAGCTCTAAGAGAGACACCCTTGTCTGCTGAGTCAATGTCCTGCATTCACATCACATACTGGTCCTGGTTAAAGACGGATCTTCCTGTCTCATTTCATGCCCTGTTAAATGCTGACAAAATATTTCAAATTATCTTGCATTTGTTTGCAGGGAAAGAACACACATACCAGCAGGACTGTTCACAACTGTGTTGCTGCACTGCCTTACATATTCCCATACCACCACTACAGCCTGAGGCAAGTGAACTGCATCCTTACTTTTCTGTCCTGTGTATCCATATAGAAGACTGCTCAGACCTAGGGATGAGAAGAATTGCCCCATGAAATACCCACACTGGTGATAAAGATTCAGAAAGAGGATGAATCCCAGCACGACCTCAGTGCTCAAGCTGCAATTAAGAACCCTCGTATCCTAAATTCAGGCTGCACTATAAAAGTAATAAATCACTGGATGTGAGGATGTCATGGTTTTAGTGCTCCTTCAGAAGGCTTCAGTGCTAACATAGCTATAAGGTGTTACAACCTACCACAAAAATATGTACAACTCAAAGTATCAGCAGAAGGACTCTGTTCTCATGAAGTTCCCAGACTGTATGGGACAATTACTTAATCCTGACACTGAAAGAGTCCCGAAGGGTCACATGAATTTAGGCCATGCCATCTACTCTCCTGCACATTCTCTAGTCAGAAAAGGTACAGAGAACCTGTTCCCAAGGTCATATTTCCACGTGGGGCTTGAAGAACCCTCTCTGTTTTTCAGAGAGCTCAGTAAGAGCTGTTTCCTACCCCTCCTATCTGCAATTCCTCCGTGACTTTCAAACCATAATTATTTTCCTAATATCTCCAAAATCACTACCATAGCTCCTTGGTTTAATTTGGCATTAATTTTCCTCTGTATGTTTGTCTGTGTTATACAATTAAGGAGCAGTTTTATCTTTGCTGTTGAATGCTTCCTTTGTTTTTCTGAAAATAATAGCAATTCCTCATTCACTGGTAATGCTGTCAACTTTGTTTCTTTTAGAATCTATACACAGAAAATGAGAGGATTTATTTATTCTGTTATAGATTACTACATCTATCAGATTTTTTTAAAGGCTTCCTTTCTCAGTAATTATTTTACTAGACAGATGTGTTCATGCTGCCACTCTGTGGCAGTGACAAGAGAATTAAATCCAAAATGTCCGTGTTTATGTTATCTTTAAAGATCTCTTGGAATGATTCCTAAGCTGTAATAAATATCATACATACATTTTCTGCCT
This sequence comes from Grantiella picta, assembly GCA_013397955.1. NCBI lineage: Eukaryota > Metazoa > Chordata > Aves > Passeriformes > Meliphagidae > Grantiella > Grantiella picta. The sequence continues at coordinate 953,742 of VZRM01015739.1, forward strand.
GCAGAACAGGAATTTGCTCATATAGCTCAGCTGCTCAAGTTCATACCAGGCATGAGCAAGCTGTGCCTGCAATTAAAGCCAGGATACTATTCCCCATTTCCCAAATAATACAAATATACTCAAGAGTAGGATTCACTTCTTATTTATTCTCGGGTTTTTAAGCTAGCATGATTGCATGCATATAAAGAACAACTTAGTCTTCTTCCCCTGTCCAGTGGAAGTATTTGAGCTAGAGTGTCCTCTTTGCTTAGCTGGTATAAATTCCATGTGAGGCAGAAAATACTCTTTGTGTTCTGCTACAGAACAAACTCTTTTTTCTGGGTCAGTCAAATAGCCAAATGATACTTATTCTTTTACTTTGCTGGGGCCCTTGTATATCTGTCAGGTCCAAAACATATCCAGTCCCAACAGCTGGTTTACTGCAGTAGAATATACAGAAATTTAAAAGAGGCAACAGAAATTGTTGATCTCTAGCAGAGAGGCAGCTGGCAGGCCTATGTAATTAAATTCCTGGCACCTCTTGTATGTTTTTATAATTTTCCCTCAGTCAGCAGATAAAATTAAAAGTGTCAACTCCCATAATCCACTGCACATTCTTTCAAATGTCACCATATATTTGCAGGTCACTGCTCAGCTGGCTCCCACAATTTTCCATTTACAAATGCAGTTTGTTAATTGTTTCTGAAATATCATTCCACACATGATTTCAGGTCTTCAAGTGATCTAAGGTCTTCCCACTCTCTGAGGTCTTCCCACTCCCTCCCAGACATGGCCATACCAGCTGGTCCTGTCTATATCCAAGGCTCTCCTGCTTGGATTGTGGCTTGACAGGATCACATACACCTCCGTACTTTATAAAGTATTACTGATAAAGATTCTAATTAAAAAGAACCAAGAAAGGGGTACAGTGAGATGAACTCACTAACAGTTTAACCAGATTAACAGTTTAACCAGAGACTTCTCCTGTCCTACAACATAACTAATCTTCAGCAAAAGCTCCCTCTGACCTTGAATCTCTACATGGTATTGTGAATTAAGTATTGACATGATTCCTTTCCTCCACAGTCCCTTGGTTCCCTGATAGTAGTTCAAGTAACTATTGAACATTTTTCTAATATTTTGTTTTCTGTACTCTCTGTATTTGTTCCTGCCATTTTTATTTTAGCTTGGTGCTGATGAAGAATCTTCAGTCTACTGAACCTCAGCTGTGGCTGTGTCATGGAAGTTCAGTTCTGGTCTCCACAGTTCAAGACAAACTGCTACTGGAGAGGACCCAGCAGAGGTCACAAAGATGATGAGGGGTTTGGAGCATCTCTCTTATGAGGATAGTGTGGGAGCTTGGCATTTTTAGTCTAGAAAAGACAACAGAGAAAGGATCTCATCAAAAACATAAAAATATCTCAAAGGCGGGTGCCAAGAGGATGGTGCCAGACTCTTCAGCAGTGCCTAGCAGTAGTATGAGGAGTAATGGCCATAAACTAAAACACAGGAAGTCCCACCTCAACGTGAAGAAGAACTTCCTTACACGGGAGGGTGGCAGAGCACTAGAACAGGCTGCCCAGAGATGTCACTGAGTCTCCTTGTCTGGAGATATTCAAAACCCACCTGGATGCATTCCTGTGTCACCTGCTCCAGGTGATCTTGCCTTGGGAGTGGTGTTGGACTGGATGATCTTCAGAGGTGCCTTCCAACCCCAAAATATCTGTGATTCTGTTGTCAACTCATAGGACCAATAGCCTTAACCTCTTTTTATCAGAGGAAAGCCTATCTCAACAGTGCAACCTTTCTGCCATAAGAGGATAATCAGGTAAGACCTTGGATTAAAATGATCAGTATGAAAAAGCATGTAGAACTTTATTAAAGTACTTAAATTTCTATAAGATGGTTTGCAAGATGCCTTAAAATCTTACTTGCATCACTGAGAAATTACTTTCTTCTCTAGCATTTTTTCACACATGCCCTTATAACAGACAGTTGCTGGGTCCTAAATTGACTTAAACTTGTCCTTCTTAAGAGAAAAGTAAGAATCTGCTTCAGCGTTGTTACTTTCTAAATCTTTCTCTGGAATGTAAACCAGGAATGCAAATGCAATATCCCAGAATAGAATATGCAAATAGAATATCCCAGGGCCATAAATAAGGAACTGCAGTACTCATGTGAAATTTATTGTTGTTTTTTTTTAATTGCATTAGCAAAAGTTTCCTGGAATGTGTACCTTTAAGTGATAGACTTAATTTTGCTGTCAAATATTCTTTTTATTTACTATATCTGATTATAAAGCAGAGGGGAAAATGAATAAATTCTAAAATGTAGGAGATTCTGAGGATTGCCCCGGTCCTGACATAAAATTTGAGAATGTTTATATAATCAGCTCGAATAGCCAGTTGATACTACAGAAATTTGCATGACTCCTTCTGTGAGTTCAACACCAAGAAGGGCACATTATGTGTGCTCTAGAGAGACCAACGGTCTGTCAAAGAAACTCATGGTACACAGTGCCAGAAGCACCTGAAGTAAAGGACACCAGCTGCCTTGACACACACTTCACTTTACACCCCTATTTACTTGAGCATGCTACTGTTTTGCTCCCATAGGTATAGAATTACTATATAGTTCCCACAGGAACCGTTTTGTGCCCAAGGTTTTCTACTGTTGGGTAGTAGTAATCATGCTTTACTTTTAAAAAAATTCTGCTCCTGTGGTGTAAGATACCTCTCATATTGATGTCTTCATTCATTTTATCTTACAACCCTTCATATAAAGATACAATACTTCTTACACTCAAGCAGAAAACTGAAATTACCTAGATGTTGCTTTCTTTAAAGTTACTTTCTTCTCATGTATCTCCCAAAAGACGTTGCCCTTTTATAAACTGGCTGCATTTATAAACTTTTATAAACTGTTTGCTTTCTGATCCATACAGTGTACTGGAGATACCTGCTTATTCAAAATATATTCAGAATGCAAATTATACAGAAATTACACAGAAATGCAAGAGCAGATTGTCAGTAATTCTGTTGACACTGCAAAAACCTAGGTTTGCACCTGCTCTGCTATATCCCAGATAGCACAAGGCTAAAATACCAGCAGAATTTCTGCCAGAATGTCCTACAGCAGGTACAAGAGGAAAAGCATTTATATTTGCCACAATGAGTGGTTGTGCAGAATGTCCAGGGCAGATCACATTCCATAAAACACGTCCAACACCTTATCACTCCCTATCTGAAAGGAGGTGTTGGTCTCTTCTCCCAGGCAACTAATGACAGCAGAGGGAACATAGTCTCAAGCTGTGCCACTGAAGGTTGTGCCACACTGGCTGAAGCTCAAGCACTGAAGGTTGAGGCTGAACATCAAGAGCAATTTCTTCACAGAAATGGTGGTTAAACATTAGAATGGGCTGCTCAGGGAGGTGGTGGAGTCACTGTGGAGGTGTTTAAGAAAAGACTGGATGGGGCACTTGGTGCCGTGGTCTAGTTGACATGGTGATGTTTGGTCAAAGATTGGACACAAAGCTTTTAGAAGTCTATTCCAACATAGTTTACTCTGTGATTCTATGAAATCTGCTGTCCAACCTGCTACTGTAGTGATTCTGTGCTCCCTCTCATTAAGTTCTCTGCAAATATGTAAATGAATACAGATTTATTGCTCAAAATACAGTTTCTACACTACTTCTGTATTCCATATGACTGTGCTTCTTGTTCTCATAGTACCAAATATCTCCAAAGACTTAGAACTATGACTGTGGGATTTGAAAGTATAAAAAATTTGAACTAGTCTGTGGGTCTGACTTTTGTAACAAAAAAGTGCAAATTATTATGTCAATTTTACATAAAATAATGAAAATATTTTTTCAGCAACCAGTGTAATGGTACAGTGGCTCATGATATGTCACAATGATACGTTTGAACACTGAATTAAATTAACTGTTTCTCATTAGCATGATGACGCTTTAGCTCTGCCTTGGGTTTAGAAAAGGTCTTGTGTGATAAACCTCAAGCACCCTCCAAAGCGTAGAACTTAACCCAAACCTGATACCTTCCTTGTGCACTTATTTCAGATAAGTAACATTATATCGATGTTGGTACTTTCAAATCAAGAATATTTGCCATTAAACATGATCTTCACCTATTTTGAAAGTGGTCACTTAGATACACACACCCCCCCCCCCCCCAAAACAGCAAAAAACATTTTCACACTGTTTACTGCAGGCTTCATTTCAGCCTCAGTATTATTCGCATCCAAATGGATACTGCAATGAATCCCAAAAGGGGAATGTGTGAGTTTCAGGTGACTTTTTCCAACTATAGTGGTGTGAACTGAAATAAATAATGCAGAAGCCAAAGTAATTTGAATCAGTATCTAGAAACTCACAGTACAAGTCTGGGATATTTATAATTCTAAAGACATTATGTTATGGCTGCTCAGACCATTTGACATGAGAGGAAGGTTAGGAAGGCTTAAGAGCAGAATATCAAATAGGAACAAGGTAAAAGCACATAACCAGGACTACAAATTGTACATAATTTTCTTATCTATTTTGTTATGTGACAGTTTAATTTTCACCTCCCAGTTTAGCCAGTAATATCTTTCATATATTTAATGAAGACTCACCTAATTACTGAACATCTTGTTTTCAAAAATAATTTAAAATTTCAAATCTTTAGGTAATCTAAAGAGTTTATGGACACTTTATCAGAAATTATATGTTCAGTCAAAATCTTGCCTTCACTCTGTTTATGACCATATGACAAATGCCCTTAACCAGCTGAGGAAGCACAAGGAAAACACATAGTACAAGTATGACTTATTAATTTGCTTAGTTATCTCTCACATAACAAAGTGAGTGGGAAGATGCAGTGATTTTAATTATCATGTCAGGATGCAGGCAGCAGCATCATTTCTGAAAACTTTCTAGAAGAGAACTGGAGACCAAAAGAATGCTGAAGCGTTTTGCTGCAAATGATCAAACACAGACATGATATTTGGTAGGTCCTCTTTCACAGGTAAATAATGACAACAGGAAGTTTTCAGGACAATCTCTAATTGTAGGCTAAATTTAGCACAGTACTGTTATGAGGATTAATTGCTTAAAATCTGTAAAAGGTTTTAAGCACAGAGTCATATAAACCATAAGTGGCATTATTGTTTTAATAGAAAAAGGACAAGTCATATTTTCTTAGCCATGCTTTCCATACAAAAATATGAATAGATGTGAGTTATGAACTCAAAACTGTAACATGGTGAATAACTGGAGCTTTTTCGGTACATGGCACAAAATTTATATTTGCAACGCACTGCCAAAAGTCATTGCAGAGATAAAAAAGAGGTCAAAACAAATGAGTTTACATAACTGTTGCTTTTTTTTTCCTGAAGTAGTTAATATGGCAATCCTCCAAATAACCAAGTTACAGATTCCTTTAAAAAATCATATTATCATCAGCATTTCTGTACTTGACAGGACTATGTCAAGTATGTCAAAATAACTCCCAGTAACTGAGACATCAAGAATTGCTTCCTAATATGGAACTAAAGCCTTCATAAAAACAAGAACTGTTGCAGCCGTCTAAAGATAATAAAAATATACTAAGGTTTTTACCAAAGCACTTCACTATTTAAGACCACCAACAATTATCCCATGATCAAATCAAATTTCATTTTTAAGAGAACCACCATGTAAAACTATGGACATTTTTTTTTCCAGGGTGAGGAAGAATAATAGCACATATTGTTTGAGTGCTGGTCTGCATCACCAGATACTGAATGTCCTGCTTGATGTAGACCTCTAAAAATTAAGATACAACAGCAAGAAAAACACACGGCCCAACTACTTGATAGCTCATCTGAATGGGGTTGCCAGAACTTTCATGGCAAGGTCTGGGGTGCTGTACCAGCTTACCCATGACAACAACAAGGAGAAAGCTTAACTACTTCTAAGTTCAGCCTTCAAAAATTTCTGACAGGACTATATAATATGGTCCAAATCTTTTCCTATTTCACCAGCTGAATATTAGAGGAGGCATCATCTTTCTCATTGTAGCCAGACAGGTGAAACCCTAATGCAACACTGAACACCAGTCTTGTGAAGATAGGGTTTTTTCCAGCACTTTGTTGTTTTAAGGATGACTAAATGTGACAGAGGTCCTCAGACCTTTCATGAAAGAGCACCATCCAGCAATCCTTACACATGACAGAAAAGATAGTTTAGGAGAACCATGATTATAACCAGCAAAGAAACACATAAATTTGTTTCTTGATCTAAAGTTACTTAAAGCTATTTTACTCTATTATCACATCAATTTAGAATATAACATCACAGCAGCAACAGATTGTTATTGAAATGACCTCTCTCATATACATTTAGAGTAGCACTCTCACTAAAATGTGATCATTTATGATCACATCATGATCAAAAGAGATCAAAAGAACTAAATTGGTGTCATAGTGCTGAAAACGCAAAATAAAGAATTTCTAACATGGACAAGTACTTCAATTTTCTCTGCTACAGAAAGGCACACAAAGCCACACTTTCTTTGCTTCATGTGCGGTTTCATTAATTTTTCTATTTGTGCTTGCTTCAAGGGTTCTGTAATGCATAAGCACATGTTTTTTTGTGCAACAGCTGTAAAATTCCTTGCACCAATACCAAGGGGCTAATGCTTCTGTGGGGCAGCACTGCTCCACAGCTGCTACAGTCAACCTCAAGTTCATCTATTAACAATTGTATGTCATTATAAAAAGGCTTGACAAAGAGTCATGTAAGATTTCCCAATGTCTTGATGAAAAAAATGCACAAGCAAAGAGATTTGACTGAGGAAATTTGGAGGGAAGAAAAAAAGGAACCTTTAGAAGATATTGTAGGAAATGACACAAACAGATGACGCAACTACTTTTTCTTACTTTATTGACTGAAGGCATTGTGATGAGCCACGACAGAGGACAGGCCCTGAATAGACTTCAGCTGCGACCACAAGCTTTTTGCTGGGAGACCTGGAGCAAGACAACTTCTTCATGTCATTGCAGTCTGGTATTCATCTACCCATGGGTTGTTCCCACAGTCATATTCTTTCATAGATAAGTAATACAATATAGAGGTTGTTCCTGTGGTCTCAGTTTTACTGCATGAGATCCATATCAAAAAAGGTAATTACAAAATATTTTTACAAAAGTATTATGAAATGTTCTCAGAACACAAAAAGACCCCTCTATTTGAAGGAAAATATTTGGAACATTTTGTTTTGACTTTAGGTCAAAATCAGAGAATAAATTAGAAGAGATGTTAAAAGGAAAATATATATAAGATGCCATGATTTAACTTTTTAAAATGTAAATTCCTTCATCCAAAATTTCGAAGAAATTTAGACACCATTAATTAAAAGGAAGAAGAAGACAAGAGACAATTGCTATCCTTTTAGTCCAGTGGATGGATCATGTCTCCAGTTTACAGAAAATCTGAGACCTAGTCTCACCTCTGTTTTATTCTAAGTCATATTCTTCAAATTTCCATTACTGAGGCAAATGTCCTTGTTGCCAGCATATAATGATGCTGGCACCACTTTCTCTTCCTTCCTGCCTTTGTGAAAAACTCCTAAGTTACATCATAGCTTAAAGGCCAGCTTCATTAAAAATAAAAAAAAAAAAAACCCTAACTAAGAACTGGAAGTTAAAGTACTTGTTTTGTGTTAAGGCTCTCATCTTTTAAAAAGTACCCACCAGCAGATTTTTTAATCATTTTTAAAGACAATGTTTTCCTTTTTTTTTTTTTAACATCAGCGACTGACCTGACAAGAGTCACTAGCAACATGAATATGTCTGTAAGAATTTAATTTGAGGTACAGAAAAGTGATGCTGGTCTAGGACTTAAGCTGTATAAATAATTCTTTTTATGTTCAAATTAGATACCTATGTTTTTAAACGTGTTTTTAAAAATGTTTTTAAAATGTCTTAAATATATTTCAAGAAGAAAAAGAAGAAGAATGTTTTTAAAGGTTTTCAGAAGCATGTTTTCTTCAAACTAATTATTTTGTTTAGGGAAACAAAATAATGTTTTATTTCAAAGGACATCTTACATGAAAAAATAATATTTTAAAATTTAATGTTTCTTTTCTAGAAGGCCGAAGTCAACGGAAATAATTGATAAATTTTACATTACTTTTAGCTGACAGTTTCTAAAAGCAGCAATTAAAGTCACACTTTTTTAGTGAAAGAAATTAACCTGGAAAATCTAACATCTTGTTTCCTCCCCGTCCCAGGTGATTTTGAAAATCCACTCTAAGGGACACAATGGCAAAGAGGAAATATTTCTAGGACAGATGGATTTTTTGCCAAAATGGCAACAACTTTAAAGGTTTTGACAGTGGAATTAACTCAGAAAATCCAGAAAAGAAAAGGGGAATACAGTAGAAGGCATGAAGGTTTTCCACATATGTAACATTTCTGTGCATCTGGTATATACATCAATATACAGAATGGATGTGGACTGCAAACATTGATCCTGAATCAGGGAAACCTGAAATATATTCACGGACATTATATACAGAGCTCATCAGAATTTTTAAAAAGCCATGCTTAAACTTTATTTTAAAGGAAAAACAGTTTGGCAATTAATGAGAAAGAAAGGTTGATGTGCAACATAAATTTTTAACCTTATTTTCTTATGCTTTCTGAAATAATTTCCCATGGCAAAGGGAGGGTTAAGTACCGTCTTGCTCTCTGTGCAGGACAGAGGATCCCAGAGTACAGCTTATGGTAGGAGGTGATAGCCTCTGATCTTAGCTGGGCCATATTGGTGGCTTCCTTCATACAGAGTAAAAGGTAGTGTTCCACACATAAAAAAGAAATAACACATTATTTTTCAACTGTCTTTGATAGTATTAGACTTACGGCTGTTACTCAACTGAATAGGACTTCATTGATATGGATGGCAAAGGAGAAAGAAATGGTAGCATCCCTAGTTGCTGTAGGTCTGACTTGAAGTTATGTCTTGATTAATTATATTGGATCAGCATAAAAAACCTAAAAATAGAACACAGGATACAATCCAAGTTACCACTGCTCTTAAATTAATCTTTCTTTTTCTGCCAAATGGAAGGAGCCTATTTATCAATGTGAAACTTCAAACTCATTTACTATAATAAAAAATGAGCTTTCAATGAAATGTAATGAGATTTCAAAATATATCAAAGTATCAGTACACTGACCTTTTTGGGGATAACACTGGTTTTGAAAGTCATTCTTTCCCAGGCAATTTAAGTTCTTATTGAATGATGAGGCTGTGTGTATTAGCCTCCTTAGGCACCGTAATATTTGGGCTTTCCTTGTTCCCCTTTACATTCTCTGCGTAGATTTAAAAGTAAGGCAGAACAATCTCATTTCTAAATGTTAGGGAAATTTAGTTGTACAGACTTTCCTTGTCCCTTCCTTATGGGGACAGGGCTCCTGATGCCAGTGCCATCAATTTTGGCACTGAAGAAGTTACGTGGGTATTCACCGCTGCTGAAAAACATCACCACTGAAAATCTGGCAGTTTCCAGCATCACCTCTAGCAGGCTCAGAGCCATAATCAAGATCCTCCCTGTGCTCTGCATGTTTGGCACAGTATAACTAACCTAAAACAAAATACATCCAAACGGGAGTATTCACTCTTCCCTTCCGCAAGTCTGCTCTCTAACAGACAACGTGTAAGAAGAAATGCATTTTCTTTCTCATTCAAAGCCCAAACATGTGGACCCACAAAATTTATTTCTTGATTGGAAGCTACTTTTCAAATCTTAAATTTCACAGCAAACAGATCTTCGTAAGATTTTGTACTCAAAAATCCATTACCATGAAGTATGACATCACAGAGCCCTGCACAACAAAATTTTTTTTCCCAGATACATAAAGAAAATCAGTACCCTAACATGTCTAGATTTCAGATTTAAAATCAGTAAAGAAATATTAGGAGCAATATCAAGTTGACTGCTTTTTTATACCCTAGAATACAGCAAAGATCAAGAAGTGAGTTTTTAATTCAGAAAAACAGAGGAGACAAGATATGCTGTTAGTTTAATGAAAAAGAAAAAACTAAATTACATGTCTTCCATTTTCCATCTCTTCTTGTATATTTACATAGATTCAGAAGAAACATCATATATGTACAAGTCCAGTACTTTTATCACAGAGGCATTACTATTATCTCTAATTGTCACGGCCTTGGGCGGTGGCAGCCCATCTTTGGAATCATTAGGGTTTGGCTCTGCTGGGCAGGGTGGCAGCTTTTCAGAGAAGCTACCCCTGCAGTCCCCCCACAAAAAAGAGGCCAGACTAACTCAGTACAACTATTTATTTCACAGATTATTCTGAGCTGGAAGGCACCCACAAGGATCATTGTGTCCAGCTCTTAAGTTAGTGGGCCATACAGAGATCAAACCAACAACCTTGATGTTATTAGCACCATGCTCTGACCAGCTGTGCTACTCTAAGGGGCAATAAAAATGCAGCGGTATACAAAATCAGGCAGAATAATACTTTTCCTGATTATACTAGAGCTTCTTACTGGCACAAGAGATTGGAAACTTCATTCTTTCAGAATAGTTCTATGTTTCCTTTCATGTTTCATGTTTTGCAATCACCTTATTATTGCCCCAAGGGCAGTTATACCTGTGAATAAACTCTATTCCTGACCTGTGGTGCAGAACTGCAGGAGCGACAGAAATAATATGACAAATGCTGTGAAGACAGGGCAGGAAAATCCATGGTTCATGAGTGCACGTGGAAAATGACAGTACGCCCTCCACACAACAAAGACCTTACATCAGGAGATGACTGAGGTGGGGCTGCTCAGTGAACCTATGACTACATGCATCCATTGACAGAGCCCCCAAATCTAACATGCACACGGATGACAGACCACTGCAAACCAGGCTGCATTTTGGGCTGCAGTGAGGAGCTCAAATCCATCCCTTTCTCACTAGTACAGGGTCTCCCTCTCCAGTTTTTTCTCTAGCCTGGTGGTGACAAATCTATAGTCAATAATAATAATATTGGGATTATATCAAACTGCTGAGCACAGGTCTCAACTGTTAGCCATGTTCCCAAATCTGTAAAATCAATATATTAAAGATACCCTGAAATTTAATTGTAGGCCTCACTTGACACCAACTCAGCACGAAGCTGAGGGATTTTTAAATAGGTACTGTCATCGCTCATCCTAATACTCCTGAAATTTCCCATTGCTTTAACAGATATCTAGTTATTATATTAATACTGTAAGCCCTGTGGAGTTTTTGGCACACAGTTTGTAAATCAAGAATGCTGGCCCACTAAAGTCACCGAGGTTTACCAGAAGGCAGATAAGCCAAGCATTCAAACAGAAGTAGGAATGGGATCCACAATGTAAAAACTCCTAAACAATAAAAATAAATAGTACAAACTGAAAAGCAAGTGTTTGATCACAGAACATTATCAGTAATGTTGGACATGTTTAAGAGTACAGATTGGAAAATGCACACACCCACATTCATACACACACACTACCGCCTCACTTCTGCTGACTTTTAGATACAGAGTTGAATTTCGCTGCCCACACAAGAACATCTAACAGGTAAAATAAGAAGTGTTTCATATGGTTAGAGAGATGTATGACTCTGGAAAACTGACTTGTTAATAAAGATTGTACATCTGCTTTTTGCATGTTGATTTCCTCTCCTTACTCCAAGCTACCAAAATTATAAACTACACTGTGAGTGTTCCATCTATCTATTGTCAATTTTTTGCAAGTATTGGTAACTGTGATATAATTCATTATAGATGCCAAATGAAAAGATTTTCACTTTGACAACGAAGTAAATAATTGGTAGCAGACAGAACAGAAGCAAAAGATGACAAAGATTCACCACACTATGACTTACAGTAGGAACAATGAATTATTCATAGTCTCCAAAGCTGGAATGACAGGAAGCATCCAGTTTCACTGCAAAAGACCAAATATGCTCTTTTATAATAAAATTCCTCTTTCACAGACCCTTTTCTGCTTTATGCATCCCACAGGCTTCTTGCATTAGTCACAACAGAAGGCATACTTTGGAAGGAAAATGCCACAAGTCATCCTCTTTTCCACTGAGATGTACAAATAAATCACCTTCTAAAAAATTGTTTGTGTGATTTCTCTGTTCAGTGCTGGGAAAAAGGTATCTAAATGAACTACCAAGCACATAGTTATTCTGCAGTCTGGTAAATGAGCCATCTACAGCCATTTCTCCTTGTTTCTTTCTTTCTTCACTCACTTTTTGTCCTTATTAGTATGCAAAGCAAGTTGAAGGAGGGATTTTCTTGTTCTCTCGTTCACTAGCTGGAGGGTTTTTCCACTGCCATTCTATTTATAGATTTGCTTTCAACTGCAGTGGGGAACTCACCATTTGCTGTTCAGTGTTTTATGCTCAGCTAACCTCCTGGGAACACACCATTTTAATAAATTCTATGAATGATACTGTGGCTACCTCTAAAAGCCCATCTGTCTTTCTATAGCACAAGTAAAATCTTATCCTTCTGACAATTTCTAAGGTAAAAGACTGTCCTTGTTAATTTCATAGTAGAAATGAAATGGAGGCAAACAATCTTGCTTCTTATACGGTTTTTCTGATAACATTGCTAATTATAGTCTTGAAAAAAACTACCACTGAAATATTGCAAGCACAAGTTAAAGAATGTGATACTAAATTTAATCCTGAAAAAGGATGACTCTTTTGATACGGTATCATCACTTGGCACAAGATCACCATATAGGAAAAGATTCATCTCAACTATAAACTGCAAGCTCAGTTCTTGGATGCAGCTGCTCGTTCGATACTGTAGTAGTGTGTGTTCAGTTGTTCAGGCACAGTGTGCTGTTCAGTTGTTTGCATCTCTTTCCTGTCCATATACTACTCCAGCAACACAGAGGGATCTGAACTTCACACTTGGAGACTGAGGGTGACTTTCATCAGAACAGCCAAGTTCAGGCTGCCACGGACAGGGTGCACAAGCCCTGCAACAGCAGAGAAAAGTCTTGGTGTTGAAAAAACTGAGGAGAATACCTGAACATTTTCCCTATGTGAATGATGAAAGTGCTGTGAAGAAATACTCGAAGGGCTAGCTGACGTGACACCCCATTGCTTCTTCATGTTCCAAACAAAATACAAAATCGTACCTTCAAAGGGCAAAGAGAGGTTCCCCACAAATTGTCTTACACCTTTGGGGGAATTTTTACTGTAGCCCTTAAACTAATTTAAAGACTTTTGTGTTTAAGTACACTATAATTAGTGAACTATGCATTGGGCAGTGTCCTACCACTATAAACTGTTCTACAAGGAGTCTGAATAGATACAACCACAAGCCAATTTTTTATGTACACTTAGACCAGCACCTATCCTCAGCCTGGCTTTGGGTATGTGACCCAGCTCAGCTCTGCTGCCCAGAGGTGGTAGTCCCATTCCAGGATAGCTACATGACCATGATGGGTCTGGTTTTTATCTCATCACCAAGGAAAACTTCCCTCCCTTACAGGGAGTCTTTGTTACTGGCATCTCTGCCTCCAGCAAGTTCAACCCCTTCTGCAGATGAGCCTTCTTGCTTTCCATTCCTCCTCCTTCATTTTGTGGTCACGAATCACTGCTGAGCAGTTGCAATGTTGCAATGTCCTTCACATCTTTTAGAATGCGCATTGTTCTCTCTTTTCTCCAACTGTGGGTGTCAGACCCACAGCCTGGTCCCACTGAAGACAGAAGAAGCATTTGCAAGATCAGAGCATGAGCTCTGAAAGGCACGTGGCAACAGACACTGCTCAGAGGAGCCAGGCAACTTGGCATCAGAGCTCTCCTGTTGAAAATAAACTTGCTATGGAGTACCAGAGGAAGCACTAGAGGGAAATCTTTCACACCCATAACACCTCCACATTTTAGAGAGTGCCATACTCAGCTCTTCATGCTGATACACAGAGCATCCCTGAGGAAAGATATACCAAGGGTAGACATTCCCTGTGTCGGAAATCCACATGTCTTGAAGCATGAGAGGTCTCCACTTACACGGAAAATAGTAATAAAGAGGCTTTAATTTGCATGCAAGCAAATTACATTGTTTTTTATTGCATGCTGATAAGCACCTAGGGCGTTTGTGTACTAACATCAGGTTTGCTGACATTGTTGAAGCGAAAAAAAAATACATTGTAATTACTTAGGCCTTCCTTTTGTTTTTCTACTTATCTAATCCATGGAGTAAAGAGCAAGATACACAAACTGACCAATTTGATTCACTAAAAATTCAAAATTATGTTTCTGCCCCGATCACTTCTATCTGCAGGTAACACAGATGAACGCATGCCTGAACCTCTGAATTGCCAGAGAGAATTGAATTGCAATTCTGCCCTGATTTACACTGCAAATTCCTAGTTTTCAATTTCAGCCTGGACCACTGGGTAAAAAGTTCATCTGTGCTTCCAGTGTTTAAAATGGGAGCTGCCTCATCAAAATCCAACGCAATTTTTTAATGAGAGATTTTTTCTAATTGAATTGAAAGAAAGAGCCAAGATACAAGCATTTAAATGTTTCAAGCAGAAATTCGAGCAGTAAAAAGTATATGTCCATGCATGTTCACCAGTCTTAGTGTTCGCCTTGTCACTCCATGAAGAAATTTGCATTTTGTTTTTGCAAGAAGTCATATCATGCAAATTGAAAAGAAGTGCAGTACAATTATTGCAGTGATAACAAAAAAAACTTGGAGACCATGTTCTTAGCCCAATACCTACTTCAGGTATGTCCCTAGGCTTTTGTCTTCTCTGATAATACTGTCCTCTTATCACAGTTTTGAAAACAAACTCCCATAGCACCTTCTGCACAGGTTTCCCTCTGCCTGCAGTGCAGAACCTTCTGCCATAGCTGGATAATCTGGTGTCCTGTTCAAATGAAGCCTGCAGAAGATAATCCGGCGAGTACTGACAATGCTGTGTTTCTGTCTCTGTTCAAAGAAGGGTGAGCCTTAGCTCCATGTGAGCAGCACCAAACCTACAGCTGCTGTGGGTGCTCTTTCCTGACAAAGATGCTTGCTTTGTCAGGCCCTACCAAACACATAGGCAAATGAAGGGGAGAGTGAAAGCCTGGGCCTGAAAAGCTCAAGCTCTGTTTCTGAACAAACAGCACTGGCATGGGGTGTCAAAGATGGAATTTGCTTTGCCTTGCCAGAGGGACTGAGGAGAAGTGCAAGAAGGAGCACAAGCAGACAAAATTGAAAACAAGATGAAACATTATGTTCCCATGCTGAAAGGAATGAGTAGCACCAAAAAGATGGACGAAGAGTAAAAGTTCAAAGAAAATATCCTGTCTTCTCCCATAACAATTTCCACATTTACAGACAAGTAACTGCAATATATGGTTAGTGAATGAATTCAGGCTGGTGCTGACTCAGGAATAAAGATAATTTACAGCCCCACAGTGCTCCATAAAATACTGTGAGAAAATGGGCAGATGTCTTCAGAGTATAATGGTTCTGAATTTCCTACCCTCTTAATCTCACCACTGAAAATATTCTGGCTCCTAGATCCATTTTAAAAAGTAATTGGATACATTTTCTCACTACTCTTACTTGATTTAAATGTTTTCTTTTTTGTCCACCCACAGAAAAGAGCTAAAGGAGGACTCAGAAGTGTGCTGTCCACACAGTATCAGAGAAGAAATTTAATACTTCTTCTGGAAACTTAGAACATTAGGAAATCTGTTCAGACTGAAGGCATTCTATGTCCCTAGCAGCAGTTAGGAAGTGGAAGCAAACCATTTAATTTGTAAAAATAATTAACTAACATGGATTGAGGCAACAAATACAAACCTGACATACTGTCTCCAATATCTAAGTCATGGGTAATCACTGAAGAAGTTATCTCTGCCCTGGCATGGCCACCCTCGGAGATTTTTGAAACTCAGCTGGGCCATGCTGAGGTTACTTTAAAGTTTGCTGTCACTGAAAGTACAAAAATAACACCTAAATTTAAAAAAATTATTATTATTGCCCTTCAACAATATTTAAATTAAATTTATGAATAGAAGCAATACAGAAAGCCAAAGCAACAGACTACTTTTTTTCTCAGAATAAACCTCTTTTCCACTGTGAAGGAAGAAGTCAGAAATTAGCTCAAGTGAGGTATACAGTGTTGTCAGCCACGTATGCAGGAAAATAAATAATGACTGATATGCACTAATCAAAAGGATGAATGCAAAAATTTTGAACACAGATGTGAGTACATGGCTATGTAATTACATGAAACATAAGTTCAACACAGCAGAAGAAACCCCAGAGTTGAGTATGTGTCAAAAAGGATTCTAGGAGGTGTAAACAGTCAAACCTGCATGGCATATGAGGCAATCCTTTTGCTCCACTCAGTGTTGGTAAGGCCCCATTAGTAGGATTTGCACTAATAAAAATGAAAACAATTAGTATAAAAATGTAGAAACTATTATCCTTGAGAAAGATCCAGCAAATTGGGGTTGTTCAGATGGACAGAAATAGATTGAGAACATGCTAATAACTGGCAATTAGTTGTCCTTTTATCAGCGTAATTATGATAGTTCATTCACAATAGCTAAAGAAATTGGTGATTATTTCTGCAAGTGAAGAATGTTCTCAAGCACAGAAAGTTCACAAGGCACATGGGGTGGGATTGTGATTTAAAAAAGTAACATGAGATACATTGTCTCAAATGTTACAGAAGTATAAATTACTCTTTGGGCTACTTATTTTCAGCTGTCCAAAATTACTGAAAGTGGAATGGATGCAGTAAAACTCTGTAGATGTGGGCTTATTATACACCTCTACTCTGAAAATTTCTTTCAGAATTAGAGCAAAAATATGTGGGTGACAAGCAGAAGAGGTAAAGATGTTTGGTAGGTTCTTTCCTAATTTTATTGAGGTCTGTATTTTAATTTTGCATCGATTAAGGTAATGTTAAATTTGAACTGAAGGAATTTTTTGTAGAACTTCCAAGAAGATTTGAAGAAAATATAAGTAATATAACATAATATAATATACAAAGAAAAAAATGTCCCTTTTTCTTCTGAAGTTTTATTTTAAAGGTCATAAAGAGCAGAAGTGTATCAAGAATGTATTCAGAAATGATTTTATAAGTGGTTGTTCAAGAGTACAAAGAAAATTAAGTTTTTTACAGAAAACTCATGAATCCTGATTTATACATGGCGGAATACAGCTAACAATCTTATAAAGTCAAGCTTAATGGCTTATGAATTCATAAATTTAGTCTGGTCTTTCAATCTGTGTTTTGTGGAGAAAATAAAAAACAAAATAATCTTCTCCTCTGCATAGGACAAATCATTTAGAAAAAAAGCATATTAACCTGGTAAATTATCTGGTGAACACAAATGTATCTGGAGAAGAGATAAATAAAATGATATTTTCTTGAGGGAGTTATTTCTCAAATAGTCTTTGTCAATAAGCTGAGTACCTACTAAAGCAACTGGAATCAAAAGTCTTAGGGCTATCAGTCAACCTCTGAGCACATTTTCCTTTAAGCTTATTTCATCTCTACTTATTCTTAAATTTCAGTGCTATAGAGCAAAAATTATGTATCAGATTTTAATTATACATATTATAATAAGAATTCCAGTCTGAACTTTTGCATATCAGGAGAGGATTGTCTGGATTAAATTACTGATTCCTTGCTAACCTATTCAGTACTAGCACAAATATTGATTGTTTTAAATGACAGACAGAATTTACAGTCGCTGTACTATGTGTTTTCTCCTACAGGGATCTCTAATGACATCACTGCATTTAATTAATAAAGTATGCTCTTCACTTTATGTGGATGTTTATGGAAAGCACTTCATGCAGGCTATAGAAAAGAATTTTTTTCACTTGCTGTATGACATCAATTAAATATTATATATCCACACAAGACAAAATTTAAATCAAGTATTTCAGGCTTTTGAAACTGAATGAATAAAGTAAAATCAGCAAATGTCTTCACTGAAGCACTGTAGTTAACCTCCATATTTTGCACAATACACTAAATGAACTCTGTTAGAAATTCAATGTGTAGGTCAACGGTAAAGTTCTCCTGACTTACAAGGAGTCAAGATTTAATCTGGACTTGTACAAAGAATCCAAAGAACTATTTTATTTCCACACATCTGACTTGTGTTTGACTTTAAAGTCTGATTTGATTTTCTTTGTGAGACAAAGGAAAGAGAACAAACAAATCATTGAGAAAAGCTGCTTCTTTGGCAGTTCTTTGTTAAAGGTTTTCAGGGAATTAACTGTAGCAAAAGATCATCTACATTAAAGGAAATCAGAAGGAATGAAAATTACTCAAAGCTCCTAAAAGTAGTGACCTACCTTTACAGAAGATTAAGTGTGAGAAGCTTTTCAGAGCCTAAACATTTCACAGACAATCAAATTGTTCTCAAATGTTCAGTGTAGGTTCATTCTATTCTCAGCCTCTAATGCAAAGAGATAAAGAGGTTGATACTGGGAACTATACAAGTTTGCCGAATGCCTATGGAGGACTGCCTTATACAAAAGCTTTGAACAAATACTGCATTAAAAGAATTTTATTATTTGACATGAAGTTGAACTCTACAAGCACATGGAAGAAGAGAAAGGTCAATTTGATTGACATTCAGACTTCCAATTAATTTTCACCTAGTTATTTCACCATTGCTAAACAGCAAAAAAAATCATGGTTTTCTGAGACAAAGAGAAGATGTTGTTAAAAAAAGGCATTGGTTGCAAACATCCTGCTGATTAAAATTTTAAATTTCAGTGTGGCAGAACAGCAATTATGTGTGAAAACCATATATGCTTTTGTTCAAACACTGATTCAGTGGTGGTGAACATTCTTACAGTTTACATTTCTGCCCATTTCAAAAATCACAATGCAGTTTCAATTACAACTGAAGAAAATTAATATGTAAGTTTCAGATCCATATTTTACTTCACTGTGTCCATGACATAATGAATGTCAGACAGGACAAATTCAAAATAACAGCTGTTGCTCCAAGCATATGAATGACACCAATGTCACAAACCATGGGCTCTGAAGATATACAGGAACAGAAGCAGATTGTTCCACTCAATCCTCACTCAGTCTGGTTTTTGAAAAAAGCCAGCAGAACACCTCCTTAGAGATCACCACCACTTGTCTTGAAGGATATCTTGAGAAGACTCATTCTTCACACAGCAAAGCCTCTGGGCTTCACAAAGCTGTGCTGCAGAGACACCTGTTTGTAAAACTACATGCAGAGAAAATTGCAAGGTGTGAAACCTTAAACGTGGAGGAAATTTAGTCTTGGAAAGCATTGCTAAACTGCACAAACTATACACTAGTCTGTAGCACACGTGACTATCAGACAATCCCATGTATGTGTTAAGTACTTCTGTACACTGGAGTGTTTCAGGCCTAATCCCTGTTTTCCAGGTACACCATTTTGCCCATGGATCACAGTCAGGCAGACATCTGCAAGCATCTTAGCAAATCCCAGCCATCTAAATATATTTATATTTTTTTATCCTAGCTGTTCAGAAAGCATTATCCTATGCTTTCTGAACAGCTCCAATTTAAATAGATCTTTTCAGATCAAGATTTTCAAATGCTTTATAACTATCTGCACATTCATTCTACCCTTAAAGTATACTGGGTCTTCATAAGTGTGAACTGCAGGCAGAGGAACAAAAGAGCACAGAAATCCTTATCTGCCTCAAGCAGCCGAGCTGTGCATGCTGTCCTCTGTGTCTGTGACATTGAAAGAGAAATGTTAGGAACTAGGACAAGCTACCCTTGATGCTGCTTTAAAAAACAAACAGAATTTGACTTTTCCTAGGGCAGCTCTGGGAGAAAGACAACCAGCACACAAGGACACTGCTCTCATCTCTGCTGCATGCTGTACTTTCTCTCCTGAGCAGAGAAGCTGCACGTAGTATTCAGAAAATAACCTTCTGTTGCCCTCTGTAACTATTAACCATGGCTGCTTGAGTTAGGTGGGGTTTTTTTTCTGTAATTTCAGTCCCAACTTTTTCAATTGAAAGCATCCATACTAATGTATTGATTGAAACAATTTTTTTGGTCAGAAGGGAACAGAAGGGCATTTCAATACCCCAGAGCCTTTGCTCTAATTACTAGATTGCCCCTTCTTCATGTCTGATACCTAAGATAAAAATTTCAATATGCCAATATAGTGGCAAGAAGACAAATATGCAACTTTTAACTTCTGTAAATTTAAAAAAACACATTAACATAAACAGAATATAAATAATCTAAGATGATTGATAGGACAGAGAAGAGCTTTTTGTTCCAGTCAGTTATTTCATGGCCAACAAAAATACAGATCCCGTCACTGGTAGCTTTTGTCTTCAGCAGCACTGGGAACAGTGATTATCTTGTTGGTACTGCAACTCAGTACTATTCTTGTTTGCTATGCAAGATTATTAACAGAATAAAATTTCAAAGGAAGTATCTTCTCTAATCATTTACAAAGACAAGTTGCGCAGATGTTTTGCACTTTATACAGTGCTCTAGTTGCTGACTGTCTTTGTTGCCATTATTCTCTGTTAATGCAGTCTTGACATTGTGGTTTCTAAGTCAGAAAAAAAATGTAGTCCTGGCAACACTTTCAGTTTTCCTCTCACAAAGACCTTTTGATAACTAAAACTCTTTTGATGGAGCTCCAATCAGCAGAAGACTATGCTGGAAAGTTTCCCATGTGAAAAAAAGTAAATTGTGAGTTCTTATATCCAAAAAGTGACAGACTTAAATTTGCTTGTTATGCATACCATCAAACTCATTTTAACACATACCTGTTATCACTTTCTGACAACACTGGAAATACTACAGCAACCATAAAGAGCTAATGCTGATATTTCTACCATCCACAAGAAAAAGGTCGTGAAGAAACTCTGATTCCTGCCAACTACTTTTACTTTCCTTACCACAAAACAAGGTAAAAAGGTTTTTCTTTGAAGTACTCTCAGGCAACCTTTCTGTACCCTTGTAAAATCACAGTTTTGGGTGTTGGTTATGCTATAGGGTACTTTTTTGTGCACACACACATATATACAGAGACATTCAATGGATCTATACCCAAACCTAGTTACAGTGGTACCTTTAAATACTGGCAATTTCAAGACCAACAGAGGAAATTCATTTTATTTCCTAAACTCCTATACTTGCCCACTGGTGTCATAATGAACACTAAATTACATCACCACATAAGGTATTTTAGTTAAGAATGAGATTGTGTTACTTCAGGTACACATCAAAAAAGTAAGAGCAGGAACTTGAGACATATTTCAGAGTCACTGAATAATGAATGTTGTTTAAAAAGACAGCTAATTAGCTAACTGCTAATCTTCCACAAGGATGGTAAGCAAAGAAGTGATTAAAGGTTTAAAAATCCCCAAGAAATCTTGGCCTACTTTTGAGTAGGGCCAATATTACATGGATTAACAGCCTGACATAATAGAAAGATAATTTTTAAGGAGAGATTTTATAGATCATTCTCACAAGACTTCTAGAATTTTGGTGAGGATCCCAACTTTTTCAGTGAATGTAAGACAAACAAAAATGAAACACAATGATTTCTAATAATAGAAAGATAATTTTTAAGGAGAGATTTTATAGATCATTCTCACAAGACTTCTAGAATTTTGGTGAGGATCCCAACTTTTTCAGTGAATGTAAGACAAACAAAAATGAAACACAATGATTTCTAATAATAGAAAGATAATTTTTAAGGAGAGATTTTATAGATCATTCTCACAAGACTTCTAGAATTTTGGTGAGGATCCCAACTTTTTCAGTGAATGTAAGACAAACAAAAATGAAACACAATGATTTCTAATAATATAATAATATAAAGAGGTATTCTGGTTTTGGTGGGGATAGAGTTGATTTTATTCATGGTACCTAGTATGAGGTTTGTATTTCTGCAAAAACGTTGTTGATAACACTGAGATTTTTTTGCTATCGCTGAGCAGTGCTAACATAGAAACAAAGCCTTTTCTGCCAGAAAAATTGCCTGGACAGTGAGGATGTTGGAGATGCATAAAAAGTTGAGAGGAGATGCAGCTGCGACCGGTGGCTGCAACTGAACAAAGGGATATTCCAAACCGTATGACATCATGCTCAGTACATAAGGCTGGCGAAAAACAAGGCATGGGGTGATAGAGTGATGGCATTTGTCTACCCCAGTCACTGTTCACACAATGCGGCTCTGCTCTACCAGAGATGGCTGAACACCTGCCTGCCGGGGGAAGCACTGAATTTGTTCCTTGCTTCGCTTTGCTTGTGTGTGTCCAGCTTTTTTCTTCCCATTAAACTGTCTTTATCTCAACCCACGAGCTAGCTGTTTTCTCACTTTTACTCTTCCAATTCTCTCCCTGATCCCACTGTTTGGAAAGTCAGCAAGCAACTGTGAGGAACTTGTTTGCCAGCTGGGCCTGAAGTGCGACAGAGGGGAATAAGCAATGGCTGGTAACTGTTACTAAGGGAAAACATTACTGTATTTGGTGTGATATGAATGAGAAAACACTCACCACCTTAGAAATATTTGGAGAAAATTTAGAAAGAGATATAAATACTACTCATCTGCCTGACTGGCAGATTCCACTGCCTTGGCATCACTGTTCAGAAGGGCTTAAGCTGGTTTGTGAAAGAAGAAATAGTCTCTACTTGTATTTCAGTTTGCAGCAGTGCAAAAAAGGGAACTTGTGACCTTGCCCTATAATCCATTCAGGGAACCACTGGTGTGCACTGCTGGCACATGCATCACTTTGGAAGCAATCATTAAAGAACTGCCTTTTACTGGGTGTTTAGGAGTGCCCAGCAGAAACAGAAAGTGACTTGAGAAGCTCACTTCCCCCCCACCACACCCCAAAATGGGTTCTCACAATTGGTGTTTTATTGATTGAGGCATACACCAGGGAAACAGCGTGCTGGCTACTCATCAGACCAGTGGTATTCCTACAAAATGCGTGTTTTTGGTGTTCTTGTTCATTAGACACAAGAAGATCAAGATACACATATAAAAACCCAGGAGTACATAGCAGGTCTTTGTTCAAATTGCTTATGGTACCATAAGAGTAGTCAGATTTAAAGGTGTGTAAAGTAAACAACCATCTAAAGTGGCAGTAAGGCAAAAGTGGAAATTGTAAGAGTCCAACGTTCTCTATAAATAGTAGCTTCCTGTTAAAACTAGAAAATTGAGAGATTTCTCAGTGCAATTCACCTTGTTGGTTTATCAGTGACCAGGGAAGTCTATTGCAAATACTGTCGTTGTCATCCCCAAATAAAAGAAAAAAAAAAAAAACCCAAAATCCAATAAAAACAAACAAACAAACAAAAAACTACAAACCACCAAAAACCCCCATCCACTCACCTACCAAAGAAACAAACAAACAAAAAACCCAGAAAACAAACCCACCAAGTTCAGCCTGGCAAAATTGAAACAAACAGATGTGCAGATTTGATTCTTATGCTAAAACGGTTTAAGATTACTGAAGGGTTCCCTAAAAAATTTAAAATACATAAATACATTAATTCAATCAATTAGTAGATTCAATGCTGAACTGATGCATACTGGCTTTATGATCACATACACAAAAATGAGGAAGAAATCAGCTGGAAAACAAATTCAATGTAACCTAGATCTCATGCTGGGGATCAGTACAGAGCTGAATTCTGGTTTTTTGGAAAGTATCCCTACAGGTCATCCCACTGCCATAAACAGTATTAGAAACTACAAAAAGAAAATGTTGGGTACTATTGGTTGGTTTTAAGTTTTTACTTTGTTCAGTAGAAGTGTTCTATCAGAAACAATTACCAATTCCATGAATTCAGGCAGAGAAAAGAAAATGGATTGACAAAATGGTAATGTACGGTTCAAAATAATGTAGAGTCAGCAGATCAAAAACCTTAAATAACTCCTGATCATTGTTTATTTTCATAGAAAAGTTTAATAACTTATGACATAATTTTTTTTTTCATTGAGTGAATACTCACATCTTTCCTTCCCATCTTGGTTCTTATTTGGCAATCAGACATCCAACTCCACTTTTCAGAAAGCAGCAGCCTTACATCCAGCTAGCAGGTTCAAATTCTCTCTCTGACCATCTTTTGGAAGCAAGGGACAATCAATAAACACGTAATAAAAGAAAGGAGGATGTTCTACAAAAGTGTTTAAAAATAAGCAAGCTGAAAAATCAGGATTAGGTAGACAAAGCAGAAGAAATTTTTTAGAGGCCAGCAAGATGAAGGAGTGTTCTGGGGCACCTCTCTAAGTGCTTCAATTAGTATTCATTGCATGCTTCGGGAATCCAAAGCATTTTGAGTCCAGCTGTGAATCCAAATGCGAAAGGGAAATCACTCTTGTGCTGACCACAGGACCATCTGTCTTCTAGGACTCTGTTTGGGATAGTCTTAGAAGACCTTACACCCAGCTTCCCTCCTGTGGGACAGTAATTGATTACCAGTTCTGGCAGAATTACAAGCAGTTTGAATATGAACTAAAAACACCTAATTTAAATTATCTGTGTTTGGTTTGACTCCATCAGTAAATCAATACTGGCACAGTGCTGCTAAAGAGATTTTGGTCAACCCAATTGCTAGGAAGGAGAAATTGCAGAAAGCACTCAATCAAAAGCTATGTCAGATAAAATCTGTACAAAGCAATTTAACACATTAATAAGTTCTTGTGGCAGTCTACATGTTAATTTTGTTTACAAAATAGATCATTTTCTATAGAAATTCAAAGATAATACATTTCATTTTATTTTTGAGAGCTGGAGAAAAATGTGACTTATTAAAAATATCTCATTTCTCAGGACTTTTAAAGAATAGCAGGAAGAGGCAATTATAAGTAAAACTTGGAAAATCACTTCCATGTAATGCACTGGCCACCTCTATATCTTAGAAAAAAAAAATTGACACAGTCCTTCACCAAGTGCTTTAGAGACAATGTTGTGAAAATTAGAGTGCGCCTATACTGGAAGTTTTGTAGTTGGTTTTATACCCCAGTGTAGCTCTGAGGAGTATGTAGTGCAGAAGGGGCACAAGGCAAATAAATCGACTCCCTGGTGGCATAGAGCCGCATGTGGCTTCAGCTTTGTAACACTGTTAGGACTGATGTGATGTTTGCCAGAGTCTCAGGACATTTGTACAGCATGGCACTATCTTGGTTAAGAGACAAATTTGGGAGCAAACGCTCTGAACATTTCCTCTAAAGAAAAGGGTTTCAGCAATCCCTCCCCATGGATACGAAATACCTTTTTAGTGAATGAAAGTGAAAAAAACCTGTTTATTTGACAAGCAAGGTGCCCACACAGCATGGCAGAAAATGAATGACTGTTAGATATTGAACTGTCAGAACTTTACCCACCAGGCACACATCCCCACCCACAGCAGAACAAAGAAACCCAAAATCTCAGGGAAAGGGAAAAAAACTGCCAATCATGGGTGAGAAACAACAAAATTGTGGATGGCTTTGTCTCACGGAAGTAAGGAAAAAAGTCCACATAGCAGCTTGAGGAAGAAAAAAAAAACAGATGGGAACCTGATGAATCGCCAATGCTGGTCTCCTCCTCGCTGCAGATGAAACTAGTGGATTTAGAGTCCTTTCTTCCTCGGTTCAGCTTTTCCCGAGGTCTGGGCCTGGTGCAGTCACTCCGGTGGCTCCCCGCAGGTCACCAACCATCTCCCCAGGGCTGGTCTGATCTCGGACCCAAAACCAAGTCGAACAGTTCCAGAAGAAACAACAGAAACTGTCAGAGGATGGCTACTGCAGTCCAGGGAAAGAAACTTCTTGTCTAAGCTACCAAAGACCAAGCTAGCTAAAAGCAGCCAGGTAACCTGTCTGCACCCAAGCTGAGCACATGGGAGTGAGAGTTTGAACAAAGCCCACACCAGAGTTCCCCCAGCTCCTGCCCCTCCCCTGGACCCAGCTTAAAACTACAGGAACCATTCCTGGGCAGAGAGCAGATGATCAGGAATAGAATACCATCAAAAAATCACCCCAAGACAGACACTTTTCTTAACATTAACAATACTTAAGATAGAAAACAGCCAACAGAAGGGCGCATGTTATCAGTTCTCCCACAATTTGGAGACATAATAGAACAAATAATTTTAAGACTCACAGCAAGGAAAAACTCTTGGAGTACATTAAAGCCTGAAATTCTTTTCAAGTGGTAGAGAAGATCCAGAAGATCATATGACAGACAAGACGTACAAAATTGGGAATACAGATTAGTGAAACAGTTGATATGAAATCAGTACTTTTAACATCATGTCTTGAAGACCACACTGGATCCATTTAACAACATAACACCTTATTTCTGCACCAGCTGTAGTTGAAGCAATGCCTTACTGAGCAACATCTTCACTACTAGCTCCTCTGGGAATAAGTGAAATAAGTTCTGCTTATTTACTCTGGCTAATGATTGGGTCCAATTTTACTCAAAGTATGAATAAAAAAAAAAATTTAAAAGAGAAAAAAAAAGTCTTTCTGTTATTTGATGCTGCAGCTGCCTAAAATACCAGAAAATAGAGATTCTCTGATAAAAACCCAGTGCTGTTTGTCATCTGCTATCAATGCTCCAGGAGCGTGAAGACAGGCCAGTGAGACTAGAGCAAACTCTGTACTGAGTTGTATCAATCACAACCAAAACATCTGGAGGTGAATAGCGAAATATTCTGACAAATACATCAGAGTTCAAGCATCTTCTCACTCTCCAGGCTCCGTCTGTCCTATTTCTAGAGGAAAAATTTCACCTGGAAAGACACTGGAGGACATGATCCCCTAAAAAACAGAAATAAGATACAAAGTGAGAATAAGCCTATAATGTCCTCCTGAGCAGAAATGTCTATGGGGCATCTGAACACACAGTCCCTGTTCTCACAGCCCATGAACAAATTGTCACATTTACTTTCTTGATTTAATTTTAAAAAGAATAAGAAAGCTATAAAAGAAACAGTTATGCATGTGAGATCAATATTTACTGTATCTGAAGCAATGCAGTATTGCCAATGTGCTCCATCAAGCTACATACACTCAAAAGGAAATGATCAAAATTTCTGCATATCCCATATTCAGGGAAAACTGAATAAATTCTCCATAAAGCAAACTGCCTCTAACATATTTTTCAAAAAGAAGTTGTGTTTGCAGAAAACCAAAGGTGTGTCTGTATATTTACAAATAAATATAACTGTAATATTTGAAAGACAACTACTTTTTGCTCAGCATATTGGAGAGGGGGTGGGTAAGATTTTCCCTTCCAATCCAAGGCATTCTGTGTTTCTGTGAATTCAATTTTATTGCTCATTTGGATCTGGTGTTTTTTCCCCCACAAGAAAGCATTTTAAGAATATTAATCTCACAGGTTTTTTTAGTGAACATATGTTTGAGGAATCTGAGTTTGGTCAAGTAAACTTTATGCAACTCTCTGTAAACAAAACACTGAATAAATGTTAAATTAGAAAATATTTTTATATGGTCGTGGTTTTTGCATATTTATATACTCATGTGCAAGGATATTTATAACTGTTAAAATCACAACTGCAATTTCAAATTAGAAAATGACTGACATTAAAATCTTTGTAATAGCCTCATCAGCAAGATTCATAATTTGCAAGTAGTTGGCTGTGGTGGCATACCTGAATGCAATTGACAGACACTGTTCTCATATGTGTAAGAGATTGCCACAGATGTATTTTCATTTAGTAGAAAAAAGAGAGAGACTGGTAGAAAAAAAACACTAGTATTAGATAAGTCACCACCCTTTGGAGAGAGGTGCAGACCAACTCTTTCCATCCCCAAAACACTAGGCTATTAATGTGTTCTGCAGTGATGTTTGTTCCAGCTAATAAAACTTTAGCTGAATGAAAAAGATCCTGTTTCAGAAACAGGAGTACTATGAGGGTTGTGTTGGGCTTACTATAGCATGTCCTTCAGCACCCATCACAAAGTGCACAAAGCATTAGCATGTGTTTTCTCAATGAGCCCTTTATTTTCAGATCCAAATACAGTATCTCAGATCCTTAACTCAAGCTTACAGGGTTTAACTGGATATGCCCAAATAGCATTTGCAAATATAACCCCAAAAGAGATCAGCTCGGCTGTTTAAATGCAGTGAAAGGAACACATTTTCCAAGAAGAAACTTCATTCTCAGCAAGATAGCTTTGCTTAAATCACACTGCCAAACAAAAACTTATGGGATAAAAAAACAGAAAAAATAAAATCTTTTAACTTTTGTTCTTTCCAACTGTATGTCAAATCAATAGTCCTTCTGTGGAATTAATTTACTTTGTGCCCAGGTAGACAAAATTGAAAATTTAATCAATACAAAAGAAAACTTGTTTGACACATCATGAGTGATAATGACCGAGTTTGCTTTTCTGACTCTTTTTTTTCCACAGAATCATTACTTTGTGCCCAAGGGCTATAAAAATAATACTAATAATAAATAAAAAGCTGTCCTACCCGTACCAGAGCCACCCCTGGCAAGCAGAGTTCCGTGACAGAGCAGCATTCTGAAAAAAACAAAGAGAGAAAATCAGTTATGGAAAGG
This sequence comes from Grantiella picta, assembly GCA_013397955.1. Taxonomy (NCBI): domain Eukaryota; kingdom Metazoa; phylum Chordata; class Aves; order Passeriformes; family Meliphagidae; genus Grantiella; species Grantiella picta. The sequence goes on from VZRM01015739.1 coordinate 982,315, forward strand.
CCCCAGAGTACATCTTTGCTATGAGCACTCCTCTGATAAAATGTTATTTAATTACATTCCAGTAAAAAAAGAGAGACATATTTAGGAGCTAATGGCACCCTATTATTTACTGAAAGGAACACATAATTTTCCTGCAAGTGCTGAAAGAAAAAAAGAAAGCAACTATTCAGAAAAGGGCAATCCAAATTTTCCACACTCATTCAGCCAGTCAACTATTGATCTACTTTAATATGAATTTCTCTTCAAATTTAAGTTATCCTTCATTCCAGGAATTTATACTCAGCTCTATCTTAACAGTTCTAGCAATGAAAAAGCTTTTGTCACATGGGCAATCTTCACGTTTGGGCTACTATAAGCCAAAAAAGATAACCAAAGTACCCTGGTGCTCACAAAGAAATTCATCATATTAGTATCATCTTTCCCCCAAAAAGATGAGGATTCAAAACAGTAGTGCAATTGCTGTCACTGTCACTGTCGCTGTCTGTCAAGGTTTGACTCTGACTAAACGCCAGGCGCCTCGACTCTCTCTTGCTACAGAAAAAAAAAACTTTAAAAACAAAACACACATATATATATACATATATACATACTTATACACATACATATTTACACATATACATATATACATATATACATATATACATATATACATATATACACATAACTATGTACAAATAAAGTCATTCAATAAACGGTGATATGTTGTCATCCCAACTTTACATGTGGCCCTCACCCAAAATTAAATCTCCCTGAGGGACACATCGTGTTTCTCCATCTTCTTGCATTATCCACCAAGTACAC